>CM049376.1:19803972-20303972 GCA_026937815.1 Etheostoma perlongum
AAATAAAAAGAATCAACACAAAACTACCACTGAAATCAAGATCATATCTAGGAAAGGGTTGTATAAGATTTGGAAGAGTCCAATTTTCCGAAACTATAAAGTTTATAAGCAGATGAGATTTAATTTTGTCTTAAAATCTGCTATTTCTGAGGTCTCAAAGAAAAGAGCTTAATGAAGGAATAATTCACCTCAAGCAGAAAATGACCACCCAATCCGGAGTGAGTCTTCAATTTCCCACTGCCAAGAGCAAGTTATTTCTGATAACACAGACATCTGATAAATTGGTGATTTTTACAACCAGCGGTTGAATTAAGGTGATGGCTTGAAGCCTGGAACTGTTTGTCACCTTGCGAGTTCAAGGTCTGGCTTTTGAAAATGGAAACATTTTGCCATAAGATTGAAAAATCCTCTTCAGCTAATGTTCACTTTGTTGAGAGTGACCTTTTCATCTTCCAGGCAGGAACATTATGTTATCACAGAGAAGGACAGAGTCATCCGGATGGCTCTTTGCTACATGTAAACACAAGATAGGTTTAGGCTTAAGTGCAGTTATTTCTGTGTTTTATTATTACTGTTTTTAAGGCATGGAGCAGATTCTAGTCAACCATGTATATATGTCTCAATAAATATAAACAGCACAAACATTCAGCAGGTTCCACACTGGACAATTATACAAATATTATTATGGGATATTACATTTTAAATCAAGCAAAATGAGACGTTTAAAACTATAGGTTTCATCTTGTTTTTATGCATATCCATGCACACACCACTATAGCACACATAAATATGCCATGGGTTTATTTCAGATACAAAAAGCATTGCTCATACCAAACTATCTACTATCTTTTAGAATCCCATCCACATTCCCTCTATAATATGCACATTTCCCTGTTTCATTACTTTTAATTACAGGCGAATGGTGCAGTATGATAGGATTTTATGTCTTTTAGTAGCTCCACTATGTGTCAGGCAAGATGGATACCCCCTTGGGGTGAGCAATATATCAGCTTTGCAAGTCCATATATTGTCTTAAGCATGAGGTAATGTAGCACTGATCCACCCAGGTACTCTCCAATATCAGCATATTAATTTATTGGGCATTCAGACAATGTGACAAGATATTTCCTATGTATAGGCCTCTGGACCCGATCAGTGTTTAATGTTTCCATTTTTAAGTTTCAGGGTTTACACAATTCAGATGACTTAACTTATTAACTTACTTATTTCTGAGTATGTGTTCATGTATGCCTCCACTGTCTATGGATTACTGCATGCAAGATAAGAAAAACACTACACATTAAACTATTACTTTATTTTATGTTGTCAATATTATAAACTGCATTTTTGTCAATTTATACACGGGAATGAAAAAAATTTGATTATTTTGGCCTTTACTAGATAGGTGAAGACAGGGAAGGGAGGGAGAATGACATGCAGCAAAGGCCATAGGTAAGAATTGAACCCTCTGTCACTGCGGGGCGAGGACAGAACCTCTGCACATGGGTGGCACACTACAGGTGAGCAATCCAGGCACCCCAGGATTTATTTGTATTTTTTTCGTAACGGGATACGATTACACAACAGAAACCCAATTATGAAGAATGGGATTTCTAAACTAGTATTTTTTTCAATTCATGTGTTATAGGCTACAGTGTGAAAGGGCATTTTTAGGTTCCATAACTGCATATTTTATGCTTTTGTACTTTTTTTCACAGGACATCAATTTGACTATACCCTTCCACTGCTCAGCACAGAGAGATTTAAAGACTTGAATGAATAAGTTAAGGAAGGGAATGTACTCCTGAATAAAATCTGTCACAAATCAAATTAGAAAGATTAATGCTGAGAAGTGTGAAGTGTACAATAAAATGTCAGAGAGTGAAATACCTACATTTAAAGTGGGATGTCTTTCACTGGAATACATCTTGTCTGGACTGTGTGCCAAGATACTGTAATTTCAAGGTATTGTAAGTCAGGACAGGCAAGGGGGCTATTAAAGTTCATGAAGCAAAGGGTTCACTGAGAGAGGCGTTTAAACTGTTGAATTTCAAAACAGTAAAATCTTCATAGTTATTTCCTAAATACATTTTAATGATATTTTTGACACATCACTGCAGTTTCACCGCCATTTTGACAAATGCTTCTGTGCATCCAACTGTGATTGCGATTTTCAAGATTTTCAAATTTGTGAAGTGTGTGTTATAGAGAGGGAATGGGAGAGGAGGAAAATGTAAACTACATTAATGCAAATTAAAAAAATAAGTGAAAGGAATGTCTAAATGTGCATGGCGCAATCACACAGCATCCTTTAAACCTATTTTATATTGTAATATAATAATACAATTCAGGTATGCGAAAATGCTGCTTTGCATTGGACATTTTCTTTTAGTAGCCTACTGTATTGCGCTTGGTCAGGGCATGCTTAATATAATATATGTATGATTTTTTAACTATTTATTTGTATGATACAGCTGCAAATAAGTATTTGAACACCTGCCTATCAGCTAGAATTCTGACCCTCAAAGACCTGTTAGTCTGCCTTCAAAATGTCCACCTCCACTCTATTTATTATCCTAAATCAGATGCACCTGTTTGAGGTTGTTAGCTGCATAAAGACACCTGTCCACCCCATACAATCAGTAAGAATCCAACTACTAACATGGCCAAGACCAAAGAGCTGTCCAAAGACACTAGAGACAAAAAATTGTACACCTCCACAAGGCTGGAAAGGGCTACGGGGAAATTGCCAAGCACATTGGTGAAAAAAAGTCCACTGTTGGAGCAATCATTAGAAAATGGAAGAAGCTAAACATGACTGTCAATCTCCCTTGGACTGGGACTCCATGCAAGATCTCACCTCGTGGGGTCTCAATGATCCTAAGAAAGGTGAGAAATCAGCCCAGAACTACACGGGAGGAGTTGGTCAATTACCTGAAAAGAGCTGGGACCAACTTTTCCAAGGTTACTGTTGGTAATACACTAAGACGCAGGGGCGGATTTAGTCATTTTGAGGCCTAAGGCAAACACAGGCATGGGGCCCTCCACAACCCTTGTTCTCCCCCTTTTCAGTCCTTATTTATCTGAGAAAGACGTGCTCTCGGTCTGACAGCTGATTGGCCAGAGTGCTGGATCATCTTCAATCATAACACATTGATTAGGGTGACTGCTACTCACGGGGTCTAGCTGCGAGTATTATGTGTGTCACTATCTTCGTCATTGCCATAGTTATCATCATGGACAGTGAAAGCAGCAGTTCCGTAACCATCTCCATTCGAAGGATCCTGTAAGGATGTCTTGTATGTAGATCCCGCATCGCTATAGCAACCTGGGCTGACACTACTCTTCATCAGTGTTAGCATCGCTAGAGCAACCTGGGCTGACACTACTCTTCATCAGTGTTAGCATTGCTAGCGCAACCTGGACTGACACTACTCTTCATCAGTGTTAGCATGAGGCTCATTCGAGATGAGCCAGGTCTGCACAGAATCGATCACCGGCGATCGGCGCTCGTTGCATGCCGGTTAGATTTGTGTCCGACTTGATCCCGACTTGCTCTGACGTCAAATCTCATGAGAGCAAGGCGGTCGCAGTTCTGAGACGCAGGCGGTGCAGGTCTGAGACCAGGGGGCGCAGGTCTGAGACCAGGCGGCGCAGGTCTGAGACGCAGGTGGCGCAGTTGCTTTTCACCGACTGCAAGAGCCAGGCGGACCCAGGCGGACCCAGAGCATGCTGGGAAACGCCGGCTTCTCAGCTGATTTAACACCTGATTGGTTTACAACATGATGACGTTTTATATAAACTTTTTATTGTTTTTGAATCGGAGGGATTTTAATTGCTATTTGTCTGATTTAAAGACTTATTCTGTACAGAACACATGTTGTGAGGCTGACAGTGATGTTTAGAAGTCAGAGAGACTAAATCTGTTCAGATCACAGATCATCTCCAGTCTGTTGTTAATTAAAATCAGCATCAGATCGCATGTAGAACATTCTGAGAGCTACTCTGTCGTAATTAAAACAACTGGAGACTGTGTACCTGCTGATATGTGGGTCTGATTATATTTTATTAAATCGGAATCACACCACAGTGTTTTTGTCACATCCTGTCCAGCCTGAAGGCGGCTGGTCGGCTGGAGACTGTCCGACTTTACCGCAGCTTTTTGTCCCCCCCCCCCCCCGCTGCTACCGCCCGCTCTCGTCCACTTTACAGGCGAGGCGCAGTTCATCTCGAACGAGCCTATTGCTAGCGCAACCTGGGCTGACGCTGCCGGTGGGTAGCTCTTCATCAGTGTTAGCTGCTAGCGCAAGCACCGGCTTCTTGCTGCTCTTTAGTAACGTTAATGTTAGTGTTGTCAGTAGCCATCGTGAAAAAGGTTGTTACCTTTGGAAGTTTTGCTAAAAACGTTCTGCTTTCTTCCCGCTTCTTCCTTTTTTCAGAACCACTTCGGTAGCTTTGCTTCATTTCAAACACACACGCAGATACGCAGTAGGATAATGGAATAGTCCAATGTAGTGGGGACTGGGGGGAGTTTCTCATCATGAATTAAACAATCGGATAGCACTTTAGCGTATCAATGTTTAGAGATATAATTAATTGGTGAAAAGTAAGACAACAAATCGTAGACATAAGTTTATGAGTTGTTATGTTACTACTATGAGGTGTTTTAGGGGGCCCTTGGTAGCCTGGGGCCCAAGGCAATTGCCTACCTTTGCCTAATGGTAAGTCCGCCTCTGCTAAGACGTCATGGTTTGAAATCATGCATGGCACGGAAGGTTCCCCTGCTTAAACCAGCACATGTCAAGGCCCGTCTTAAGTTTGCCAGTAACCATTTGGATGATCCAGAGGAGTCATGGGAGAAAGTCATGTGGTCAGATGAGACCAAAATAGAACTTTTTGGTCATAATTCCACTAACCGTGTTTGGAGTACCATTCCAAGAACACCATCCCTACTGTGAAGCATGGGGGTGGTAGCATCATGCTTTGGGGGTGTTTTTCTGCACATGGGACAGGGGGACTGCACTGTATTAAGGAGAAGATGACTGGGGCCATGTATTGCAAGATTTTGGGGAACAACCTCCTTCCCTCAGATAGAGCATTGAAGATGGGTCGAGGCTGGGCCTTCCAACATGACAATGACCCGAAGCACACTGCCAGGATAACCAAGGAGTGGCTCTGTAAGAAGCATATCAAGGTTCTGGCGTGGCCTAGCCAGTCTCCAGACCTAATCCCAATAGAGAATCTTTGGAGGGAGCTCAAACTCTGTGTTTCTCAGCGACAGCCCAGAAACCTGACTGATCTAGAGAAGATCTGTGTGGAGGAGTGGGCCAAAATCCCTTCTGCAGTGTGTGCAAACCTGGTGAAAAACTACAGGAAACGTTTGACCTCTGTAATTGCAAACAAAGGCTACTGTATCAAATATCAAAATTGATTTTCTCAAGTGTTCAAATACGTATGATAATATAAATAAATAGTTAAAAAATTAAAAGTATTAAAAGTATTTTTTTAAGATTATGTCTCTCATAGTGGACATGCACCTACGATGACAATTTCAGACCCTTCCATGATTTCTAAGTGGGAGAACTTGCAAAATAGCAGGGTGTTCAAATACTTATTTTCCTCACTGTATATATACACAGTATGTAAATTTTAAATTTGTCTTCATACCTATGAAAACACAAAAAAAGCAAAAGTGTACGTGCACCCTGCCCCTATCATCCCCTTCCCCTCTCATCTTTGCTATGCTCATCTTAACCTTATTTCCCACCGTTGCCCTCATTATTATTTGGAATCCCTCTATGATCACATAACAATCACATGTGTTAATTTTCTTTCCAACAAGCCTTTTGAAAACAGACATCACCCCAAGGGGTAAAAAGGGTAAAGGTAAACAGACAGATGTGAGGTGAGTTTGGATGGATGGATGGATGTAGAGATAGATAGATATATAGATATATTGACCTTGAGAGATGCTTTTCCCTAGTTTAATTTCAGCTCTGACTCTAATATATATTTATGAAGTCTCCTAACATCCTTGTTACTGCATCAGCAGGTGTTCGGTCGATGTAGTATACAACCTGGGTTTCTGACAAACACACGCACAATGGAACATTGTGATAAAGCCTAGCATATTACTTTAGGACACACACACACACACATATTACTTTACACACACACACACACACACACACACACACACGTTTCTTAAGCAAGCATTTCCTCGAGGTTGACAAGCTTCACATTTGGTGCTTCCAAGGTCAAAAAGAACTCTAGTCTCATTGCAATCTACAAGTGCTTGTGGAATCCCAATGGCTAGTGTGTGTGTGTGTGTGTGTGTGTGTGTGTGTGTGTGTGGTGTGGGTGGGGGTGGGTGTGTGTGTGTGTGTGTGTGCAGCATGTGCATATATTGTGTCTGTGTTTATGTTTGTGTGTTGAAATGGAAATGAGCCCTCAGAGTATGGCTAAAGGGCTTTCACCCTCTCTCACAAGATAGATAGGATCTTAACAAGCATGAAAGCAGAAGGGAAGTTTTGAGTCTGTGTGTGTGTGTGTGTGTGTGTGTCTGTCCTCTGGCTACAACATTTTTCACATTTCTATTGCATCAAATCACAAAGACAATTCTGTTGCTTTTCTGACTTGTGGCCGGTGGTGAGCTGAGAAAGCATGTCAATCAAATATTTAACAATACGGCTCATATCACAGCAACTGTTATTTATGTTTGTGGTGAAAGTACAGAACCTATATTTTAGACAGTTATTATTTCTCAATACCAGCGGCAGAAATTATACTGCCGCTGGTATTATCACCAACAAATTCCTTAAAACACAACAAATATTCAAAATTTAAAAAAACATACATTTATCTTGAAGAAGTGTCTATGTAGCCAAAACATCCATCCATATATACAAGATCCATAGACCACCTCATCCAAAAACATTTACAGCACAGAAAACAGTCATATTCTATTATTCTGATAAAATTGGCCAATTTATATTTCTAAACTTGTCAAACTAGCTTTGTTTTGTTTTTCCTTCCAATGCTCCAATTTCAGCTGGACAATGACTTTTAGCGGGAATTGGAAAACATTTAGTACATTAAAACCTGACTGAGTCTATTTTACAAAAGGACTTTAAAGACGTGTTTGTTGAGCATCTAGCACTGACACTGTGTCCTGTTACTGTAATGTGGACAAATGTTTATTGCACCCATACTAAAACATATTACTAAGTCAAGTTTAAAGCAATACTATGTAACTTTTCTATCTTCGGTCCCCCCAATGAGAGGTGAAAGTTACATGGTGTTGCGTTAAAGAGTGACTGTGTAGCAAACATTATTGATATGCTATTAAAAGTGATTATCTAGTGAAGCATTTCATTTTTGCAGATCATTATGACTTTTGATGCTTGGATTAAGCAGGATAACAGTATTGTAGACACAGACAGACATACCATAAATCAAATTTTTGACCATTGAAATTTCTGATAGGCAACCGTAGTCCAAGTTTACAGTATTTACCCAGAAAAATACACCAGTGCATCTTTGGTTTTGAAATGGATCTGCACAACAGGATGGATATAGCAAATTCATTTTTGATCTACTAAAGTGAATTTGCAATAGGAATACAGCCAAAACAACTCAGTGCACCCTGATGTTCACTGAAGTGGCACAATACAATGTGCCACTTGTACTGGGAAAGGAGAGGAGAGCTGATATTCAGGGTGTATTCACCCTTCATTTAACAGGCAAACTCTCCCCACCTCACAAGAAAGTATGAACACACTATATCATTCGACTTGCATGAAGGGATTTCTATATGCACAGAAAAAAATAGGACTGTATTTTTTAGTATTCTGTCTTCTCCACAAATGTCTTGCTACAGTGCTTGTAGCAATTGTGTTGTATTTCCCCTGTGCTTTAGTCCCATTTCACATTTTTGAGAATTCCACTTTCTGTTACGTTAGAGAAAATCCTCGCTGGTGGTGATGTGTGGTGTGATGGCATAGCATTTGGTGTTTCATTGCACAATGAAATAACAGGGCCTAATGGCAGCCTGGACTCCAGTTGGGTGGGAACGCGCAGCTGCTGATGCATTCTCACAATCAACTGCATGTATAGCCCTTCAAATTCATTGAACGGCTCCTTGGGTGTAGAATTTTGTTTTCTTCTTTTTCAGTAAGTGTTATAGATATGCTTTTACAGATGCAAGCTGAAGCCCAAGTGATATATTGAAACATTTCACTTAAAACAGCGTTGCTATGCCTACTCTGAACTTTATACAGGTTTACATTTGTGTTTGTTATCTTATAAACTTGGGCCATACAGGACTCCATTCAAGGTATCTAAGAAGGCTGAATACTTCAAACTCTTGTTTGGTGCATATAGGGAGGCGCCCAGGAGGCACAAACAACAGTCAGAGTTTTTCCCCCCCATCACCACTCTAAGGGAGATGCCAGGTGTAGGGAGGCGACCCTCTGGTCATCCCATGGGTAGGGTAGGAACTCCAACACAGCGGCTCAGCCGGGGGGTTGGTATGGTCCGGTGCCTCACACCATGGGCAACTCCGGAGTAGGACAAACCCCCATGCCCCACCAGATTACTGGTGATCATCATCCCACCTCCCGTGACTGAAGTTGAAGGTCAAAGAAGTCCAACCCCAAGAAGAAGATCCTTTAGATCGGTGAAGCCCCCAGATATAACGAAGAACTACGCTGGCACAAGTTGGTACTGGCTCCTTCCCCCCAGAGGACATTCCATCTCCCCAGGCCAGCCTAACCGCCTGGGTCTGGTCCGTCCAAGCCCCTTGACCTTCGCTGCCACCCATATAACAGCACACCCGACCCCTTTGGATCCTCCCACAGGTTGGGCCCCCATTGTCCTGGAGGGTGGGGCAGGGCTGTGCCCGACCGGGCTCCCGTGGCAAACCCGGCCATCCAACACAAGCCCCGTCTGAGCCTGGCTCCAGGCTTGGGGCCCCGGGCTTCTTCCGGGCGGGGTCCACATCCCTTCCTTGTTTTCCATTACAGTCTTTGAACCATTCTTTTTCTGGACCCCTTCTTCCCCCCCTGAGACCTCTTTGCCATGGGAGTACCAAAACCACAAAGCTCCACACAACACAGCCCTTAGGGACACACAAACGTCTCCACCACGATAAGGTGATGGTTCCCGGAGATATCATCATTGATATTAGTATGAAACTTGTGTTGAGTAAGTGCGTAAACCCAGTATCTATATGTATTGTTGTGTGTATAGTTATGTGAGTAGTATGAGTTTACATGTATACTGCTTCAAGGGTATGTATGTGCAGGTGGATGCCAATCCAGTGGTGCATTTGGGGTCAGTCATTTTTTCCACCTTAGACCTTTGGACCGGTTGTTGTATATATGGTAGTGTAAGTTTAAAACAGTGGAGTACAATTGTGATGGGAAGAACCAGATGTATGTTGAATGTGTCTTGACATTTCCTGGTTCTCCTCATATAACTAATAAAACTAATAAAACCTTTTTGTTCGTGATGGCTTTTGTGGAAGTTATTAAAAAATGGCAAATCCACCCATGGCCGGGTTGTATATAATTCAATTGTTTGATGGGAAGAACCAGATGTAATGGCATTTCCTGGTTCTCCCATTAACCAAATGGACTTTTTTTGTGGAAGTTATTAAAACAATATTGTTCAAATACAGGTGGGTAAAAAGAACATATATGGTTGGAAAACAAATTTTAATTAAGTAGCAGCTGTACTGCACAGGGGCCTTTTTCACTAAGGTAGGATAGCTGAAAAAGCGCAGCTGGACTTAGTGTGATCCCATGTGCGGTTTAATCCAGGAGTTTGTTCCGAGCCAGGATGAGAAGGTGAAGCTATGTCAAGCCAGGTGTAGATAGCTGGGATAAGTGCACGTTCATCTTTCTTAAATAGACCACGGAAACAGATTTACTGATGCAGAAATGGACCCATATAAGCATGCGCATAAACCCCCAGCATCTATGGAAATGTGAAGCATTGTTGTGTGTATAGTTGCAAACTGTGAGAACAAGTCCAACAGACTATGAGACCAACTGAATGCATAGGATTGCTATCTACTTAGCCTACTAGGGTATTTTTGTATGTGCAGGTGGATGCCAATCCAGTGGTGTATTTGGGGTCAGTCATTTTTTCCACCTTAGACCTTTGGACAGGTTGTTGTATATATGGTAGTGTAAGTTTAAAACAGTGGAGTACAATTGTGATGGGAAGAACCAGATGTATGTTGAATGTGTCTTGACATTTCCTGGTTCTCCTCATATAACTAATAAAACCTGAATGGCAAAACCTAACTTTTTGTGTTCAAATGGAACTTTTTTGTGGAAGTTATTAAAACAATATTGTTCAAATAAATTTGGTGGAAGTAAAAGAACATATATGGTTGGAAAACAAATTTTAATTAAGTAGCAGCAAAATGATTAAGAACATTACACTACACTTACAGGGCCATGTTTTTCACTAAGGTGGATAGCTGAAAAAGTTATGAAAGCTGGACTTAGTGTGATCCGCTGATTAGGCCTACATTTAAACGGTTGCACCTTGATTAGAGAAGCCAGGATGAAAAGGAAATCATGAAGTATGTCAAGCCAGGTGTAGATAGCTGGGATAAGTGCACGTCTCAGTGCGTTTCTTTTAAATAGCTGCACGGTATCAATCACAGATTTACTGGATGCAGAAATGGAGAAGATGCTAAGAATGCAAGGCATATATTTCACCCACTGAGTAGCAGCTTCTAATGGAAAGTAACGAGGACGTGAAGCATATAATATGCAAAAAAAAAAGAAGGGAAATACGGCTGTTATCAAACTGAGAGAACAAGTCCAACAGACTATAGCAGACCAACTACTGTGTGTTAATTGCTTTTAATTTGCTTGTTTTATGTTTTGTTTTTATTGCTGTATCTGTTTTTATGTGATAAATCTGCTTTCGTGCAACAGGCCCACAATCTTTTATTTATATCCAGTGCATTCATTCTGATCTACGAAGCTAAAGTGTGTCTCTTTATAACGATCAATTTGTTGTCAGAAACAAAAACTATATAATCTCAATACATTATTTACATTGCTTCTTGGTAAGATACTAAAATCAATCATGTTTTCTCGTATTTCATTCAGGCTCACTGACAATACAGCACCAGCACAATGTCACTGGTCTGCTGTAAAATGCAAGCAGTAATACCAATAGCAATAGCCAAAAGTACAATCTTCATGAACTCCCTATCTCTCAGCCTGCCAATGTCTTCCTTGATCTCTCTTTCTCATCAGGAACTGCAGTACATATTCCTATTTTCAATTATTCTGGCTGAGGGCAATATGTTTTAATGATGAGCTGATTCTCTGAGTGAAGTCTCCAGCTTTGCCAGCTCGAGCAGTAAGGCTTTTTGCACATGTCAGGGTTCTACTAGGTCGGGGCCTAGTTGTAATCTGAGGCTCATTACAGCTGGTGAGGCCAAAAGCAGAAACGGAACACAACTTCTCCCTGCAGCGCTGAATTACTTTTCCACCACCGTGTTCCCCTCTCCCTCGTTCAATGTTTCTCTCCCTGTCTTAGCTGCTTCTCTGTTTGTCTTTGATCTCTCTCTTTCCTGTCCTGCTTTCACCCTCCCCGTCTCTCTCAATCTCAATATCTTGTTCTCCCCCCCATTTGCCTCCTCATTTATTCAGTCTGTTTCTTGCGCTCTCTCTCACTTTCTCTCTCTCTATCTCTCTGCCTCTCTCCCTTCGTTCTGTCTTGACACTCCTCTGGGGACCTTGCAGAGTGCAGTGGGTTTGGAGTTGGAGGCTAGTTTTATTGAGTTTGCTCAGGGTCCTGGAAAGGCCTATTTCCCAATAAGGTCATGATGAGGTGCATCAAGTCTATGAGCAAACCCTCAAACCCCCCGTCTAACATAGAAAGTGTGTGTGTGTGTTAAATTCCTGCATGTTCTCACATTTTGCCAGCGCTGTAAATTAGATTTCTAAGTCCTTCATAGAGCAGGGCTTATCTTGCATATTGACAGGTAAGTATAGTATTGACAGAGTTGTGAATAACCTTCTTAAACGAATCTGGCTTTGCATCCATAGTACTGTAGCCCATTTCATACATAAATTGAAAGCTTACATTATTCACCATAGCTTTCTTTCTCCAAATTCCTTGCATGATGCTCTCTGTTCCATAATCATGGTGGAATCATAGATCAATTGATGTGTATCTGGTGTTTGAATTATCGCCTATAACAAGTCATTTTAATAAAATCTAAAAAGTATTGATAGCATCTGCTGAGATTTGATGTCAAATACAGATGTTTTTGTTTTGGCTTGGTATTATTGGTTTTATAGAAAAATCTAGTTCACCTCCAATCAAAAGATGCACATGATCTTAACCCATCACCTGAACATATGACCCCATAACCTCAACTCACAAACAAGTAAATATTCTCACTTGTGTCTCTTACAGTATCAGGATCTTTGCTGAAATATATATTCCTTAGATTTGAGGTTTTTAGTGCTACGGAGCAATGCTGTAGCAGCTTCATGCTAAACAACTGATCAGCAGTAGGTGGCTGTAACATGACAATATATATAGTAGCCTAATACAGCAGAAATGTAGTGGAAAAGGAGACTGTTAGCAAGTAAAAATGGGTGAAAACATTACAATAATGATTTCAAAGATTATAAATGATAAGGGCAATACATGTTGGTAACATGCAAGCACAACTTTAGTTTGAAAACTCCACATGCAGAACACATTTAAAACATTTCTAAAGCTTCTTGCTTAAAACTTGAAATAAATGTACATTTTCAAGATTGCAAGACAATACGGATGAAAGACTGGATTTAGTTTGAGTCTAAAACTTCTCAACACATTGTCATGAACAGGCTATCCAACAAAAAAGTTATGCACAACAATGTGTATGATATTCTAAGAAATTATATACAGGTACATTTTGCCTATTCTGACCACAGTGGTCGTTTTTAGGGCACTAGTCAATGTGGTTATACAGCACTAAACATGTGGATACATACAGATTATACTTTTCGCAGCTATATGTACGAATGGTTCACGAAAACAGCCTTGCTTTTCTTTAGCACTGACAACACATTCTCACTCCCATCTTGCAAAATACGGACGTTTGGTTAAGTGCCTTTGACGATATAACACGCGCTTGGTCGTGGGCATACGGTTCAATGACACAAGGGAACAAGATGGTTGGGTTTAGGAAAAGGTCGTGGGTGGGCTTACGGTTCCGTGACACGCGGCAATAATAATGGGACGATTAAGGACACATGCAGGACATGAACCCCGCTCTCCTGGGTGAAAGTCCTGAATTTTAAAATGTACTCTACTCTAAAAAAGGACAAGAGAAGCAGACAAACCAAAACAACTGATTTCTATGTCTTACAAGTTTTTCTAAAACAATGCTCTAAAACAAGGAGGATGGGCTAATAAAATGACTTCTTCTGAATTTCTGTATTTTAAAAGGTCTGGCTTTCTGCTCTTTTATTACCCACCACTAATATTTTACGAAAACTTTCCTCTGTGTCTGACAGATATAAATGTGGGATTATGTTAAAGGGAGAAAACTTTTCTTGACTACTTAGGGTATATATGGATAATTTATCCTTTACAGGGATTTGTGTCTATCAAACAAGAGTGAAATGTTATGTAAGAAAAGTATATCTGGGAGGAATGTATTCATCTGTAACAGATCTTTTCTTTTCTCAGTCACTTTTTGACGTTCTTTGATAAAACAGAGGAGCTGAGGAATCGACTGGCGTGGACAGCTTTTCAATGTTTGAATGCATGAACCACTGTGTCAGAATAAAGATAGTACTTTGTTCCATATTCACGGACTAGAGACATAATGGACTATTTGAAAATGAAAAGATGGTTGTATAATAAAAAAATAAACATTCCTGGTTTTTTGAGAGCAGAGCTGGTGTATTTCTAATAATGATACTCTTTTGTAAACACATTGTGTTTATACTGTACATATGAACATTTTTCTTACTTTTTTTAATATTTGCATGAAAAGTATTTATAATTTAACATGACTTGTATATCCTTATACAGGACCTGCAACTGCAGAACTGTGTATTTGATTTTCTGTTGCACTGTGCCATAGATTGACGCAATAGGCTGTGACAGTTGTCTTTCTCCTCCAAGTGTAATTGAATATCAAATTACAAAGCTTTCTCTGAATAACCTAACCTTCAAAACATAATCAGCAAGCGTTATTCTTGTAGAGAGTTTTAAGCATGTTGCTCTCAGACAGCTGGTCTGGAGAGGGGGTCACTGGAAACGTCCTTATGGTCACTCCATGATAGGCACACGGCCTGGATTGCATCAAGGTTATGGTCACTTTGTGAGCTGTAAGTCCGAGTCAGAGCTGGGAAAATGGAAACTCAGATATCATAAGGGAAGACCTTGGAGGACCATAAGCAAAGAGAGGCAAGAAGAGGCATGAGGGGAGAGGGAAAGAATGATGGCCCAGATACCTCACATGGAATGTGTTAATGATTGCTCATCTGAGAGAAACTGTGCCATAAGAATAAGACAAAAATAAAGACGTAGATCCTAGCAGCCAGTGGTGGACGAAGTATTCAGATACTTTACTTAAGTAAAAGAACAAATACCCCACTGTAAAAAAAGGTTACTTAAGTAAAACTATGTAAGTACCAATGTACTATTTTGTAAGTATTAAACGTAAAAGTACACAATGTAGTAAAATCCTCACATTTTATAAACTTGAAATGTTCATTTTTGTGTATAATGGTTTAATCATTTCAACTGCATTTAGGCTGTTATATTGTTGGCTAGTTGAATTACTACAGTACTTAATACTGTAGTAATTACAGTACTTGAGTAAATGTACTTAGTTACATTCCACCACTGCAGGCAGCAACTAAAATACAAGAACAAAGGTAACAAAAATACAACACAAATAAGAGTAATTTGTAGAGATATCCTGAGCCAATCGGACAAAAATTCCAGGCATATTTCAGTAGATCAGTATCGATTTATATGGACCCATTAAATAGCTGATCCTATGTAGGTGTTGCAAATGTGAAATAATGATTTGGGTGCATCGGTGTGAGTGACTGACTTCTGACGCTGCCAATTGTTAATGTATGCAGCTTTGTTGTCTTTCCTTCCTTGACATGACATGCGGGTCATATGAGTTGCCGCTAATTAACGTTAAATTGGAGTTAATTTAAAAAAACTCAACCTGGCTGTTGTCGGCTTTATGGGCTCTTTGCAAGCTGTCATCTGTAGTCTTCAAAGATCATGTGTAACTCTACTGAACAATCAGGAGTGAACTGAATGTTTTGTTGCATTTCCAAAAAGACCAAAAGAGTCATACGTCTTCTCTTGTTAATTGTTATAGTGATCAAATCCTGTCTACTCCAGCGGTTGCTTATTCTCACAATTCAATTTCCATTCATATTTTAAATTGATCTACCAAGACCCTGGGTATTTGGATCAAGTAGCATCAAATAAAGTTTAGTAATTTTAAAATAAATTTAGTAAGCTACACCACATTTTCCAATGTGCCAGATGTATCAACATTGCAACTTCTAATTTAACGTCTGTTCCTAGGTATAGTTAATTTTACTATCTAGAATGAGCACAAAACATCTTTTGGGGATGCATCAAGTTCTGTTTCATCTCATTTCCAGGTTGTAGCTTGAGTGTGCACTGGGCAGCTGTGGCATTTGACTAACAATATGTAGTTATTGGATCAGCATTGATATAGGCAGATACCCAACGTTAAATGACTAAAAAACTAGTCATTTAAAAACTAGATTGGGACATTTGTCCAAAACAGTAATATATTCAAACTCTGGACTATATGACATATTCTTGTATATGAGCATTTGTTTGTTCGGGACATTGGCCTACATACTAAATATACTTTATTGTTATTGTTGTTTGTATGTATATGTACAAAGCATTATGTGTGAAGGTGTATTGGTACACATTGGTGCATGTACTTGGTGCCTGTATTTGCCATAGCTTTTTTTTCTTCATCACACACCCTAGGCCTTTGACCCATCCCTCCATCATTAATGCAGAGTCTGTGGCTTGTCCAAAATTTGTGCTAATCTGACACTCAAATGGACATCCTCACGGTTTTGTTGACACATAGGATTCATGGAAGCAGTATAGGGCTATATGTCAACTCAACAATAATGGTTTTATTATACAATGCTGCCCAAGTCCAACAGACAAGACAAGGGATTTATACTAGTAAGAGTACGGTGGAGATGACAACCCTGCCTGCATGATGTATTTTGTGGTTTTGTGTTGTTGGCATGTTTTCAGTTTCAGTGTGTTTCTATTATGCAACTCTACTGCAAGCAGATATGAGGAGTCAAAATAAGCAGCCACTGGATTCTCCATGGCGACTGGGAGTAATACTGACATATTTAAAGCAAGAGTCAACACCAGACAAGAAATAGAGACACAAACTAACAAAGATAAACAAGGCATTTGTATGTGACTATACATCTCAGGACATACACAATGATTTACTCATGATTGATTTGAATTAATACATATACTGTATGTCTTAATCCATCCATGTATTAGCTATATTTGCTTGTGCTTTAGAGGGACTAATCCCAGCGATAGGCCGAGTAAACTCTGAACAGGTTGCTAGTTCATCAAAGGACACCTAGGGGCAATTTAGAGATGCTATCAACCTAACCAGGTTAGCTTTTATTCTACACTGGCATTTTTACTATTGATTTTACAGTTTAAGCAAGAAGACTAAACAATGATCAACTGTATACCTCTTATAATCCTGCAATATGTATCTGCTTATCTTACCTGGATAAGGATGTTAAAGCTTGTATTTGGTGTGTGGGAGGACATATACAACATGTAAAACACCTAAATTACAGGTGCATCACTAATTCAACAATAGCATATGCTTTATGGTTAACAATAGCATGTACATATAGGTGACCATTTATCAGATAAGTCTACACAGGGAAAATAAAGGCCTGTATCTAATGATAGCCTTTCTCAAAAGGCCATTATTTGAGAATTTACACAAATCCTACTGCCTTATATAATGCACAATGTAATTGCATTGCTCTCCAAAGCCTCCCATTATTTTGCCTCATATTGTATTGCATTGCATTGTTACAGGGCAAACTTCATTGTATCTTTTATCTTTACTGCATCGAATCATCCAGTCCATGACAGCATGCACATTGAATTAGTGTCCAGAGGAGAGATACTGCACACTCCCCTATATGGCCATTGAAGAATATAATGTAATAATCTTTTTTTTACTGTGAAGGAGAAGGAAGGCATTTGTCTACATGCTATCTACTATCTACTATGTGCCTGCTTTGTGCATACATTCTTATATACATTGATCTGTACGTATGTGTGTGTGTTGTGTGTGTGTTTAAAAGAGAGAGAGTGAGAGAGAGAGAGAGAGCACCCTTGACTGGTGTGTAAGAGTAAAGATTTATGTGTCTGTATGTGTGTGGATGTGAGAAAGAATTAGAAAAAGAAACAACAAATTCACAGCTGCCAAGATAGAATGCATTTAACCCTCTCTACACAAGTATGTTTTAATGGAGTGAACATTGTGTATGCTATTGATGCTATGTATTGCTCATGCATCATCACTCAGGTTTCATTTGGAATTTTCATGGAATGCAAACACTGTGGAAGGCTACATAGTTTATGGATTTTATGTCCTATTACACAATTGTTTGTATTATGACATTTTAAACAAAATAACATTGCATGTAACATAGTACATTGTTTACTCCAAGTCTATTCATAAACATGTAACTAGATACTTAATTTAATACTCTATACTCACTGTTAATCTTTTACTAGAAGTGCATAGGCTTTGTACACGCTTCAGAGAAAGCCCACTAACAATAGTCCTCCTGTGACACAGACACAAACATGAACTGGCCAACCAGCAATGATTTATCTATTCTGCCAAACAGAAGGCAGTAGGTGACCCTATAACCCAATCTGTATTAATTACGATTGCCTGTAATTACTCATTCACCTTCTTCCACTTGTGCTTCTCTTATTAGTTCAGTTAGTGATGTGAAGATGAATCTTTATAGTTTCATGTTAACGCTGAATGATTTGCTGGAAATATGATTTGTGTATGTGTACTGTTCTCAATGTGTTTTGCCAATGAGACTTTTTGCTTTTTCCTGCCTTCTCTGTGTATGTTGGTCCCATTTCTCCCTCTCCTTCTTCCCATCACTATAGAGCTCACTCCCTGTTGCTTGCAGAAATGAACAAATCAAATTACTTGTTCTTCCACGCTGTTAATGTCATTAAATTTTGAAAGACAATTACATTATACATCAGGGTTATAGCCCGTACCTCCTAAAATTATAGGCATTGATGCAATTGTTTCTGCAATGCAGGCTTGTAGCTAAATTTGGTAGCTCCATCTTTATACAGCTATATGAATAAAATAATAAGTAACTTTGCTGCAGGCTTTTTCCACCCTGTTTCTCTATTCATTAAATTGTTGGATGGAAACATGAAGGCAATTTCTTTCAATTTTTTTTTTTTTACCTCCTGTGAAAATACCCGTGTAATAATCTTTGGTCATCTCAAAAATCACCTCCTTGGTGGTAAGTGTTGCATTTTGTTTAGTGTTGCTAGAGGGCACAGCAGAGTGATGTCAAATGCTTGTCACCAGTGAACCCTAACACAGAAGGCATTTCACCTCCGTTATTCAGTCATTCGTCTCACTGATTATATCCTTCATATTTAATCAACGCAGTCGTCTCCACTGGCAGAATAATAGCTCACTGGCTTTACGTGCATAACTGTAACCTGAAGCATCTTTCTTATGCGCCTAGTCTAATTTCTATAAGTACACATATTGTGTAGCATTGTCAACCTCAGAATAAATGGACTATTATTCAAATAAAATTGTTGCATTTGTATTAGTGCAATACTGGTTTTACACTAACATGAAATTAGAGGCCACTGTTGTATTAAGTGTTTTGCTGTTTTACTTAATGCTGCTCTATCAACATTTTTATATTAAGAATGCATTAAATGACTACATTTAATGTCAAAGGTGTTGTTCGTAGAGACAAACCTACATTTAGCTTTGGTTTTACATCCCACAAACGTTTTGGTTTGGTTCAATCTCACCGCTTTCAATAGTCTTTTACAGACACACCAGCCAGCTGTTTTCAGAGACAAAGATTCTGATAAACCCACTGTACACAACCTGGCCAGCACAAAACGGCAGAAAAACAAAGCTAGCGACCAGCTGGAGAGGAAAGTTGCTAACAGCTAAATATATTGCTAACGATTTGGTAACCAAAACTGAGCAAAAACACAACTTCAAAAGAATAATGTTGCTAATCTGTGTCTGCTTAATGCATAAATAAGCCAGTGTGTTCTCACATTCGCTGTGGTGACTTTATAAGGTATTACTATGTTAATGTTGTGGTTACATCTTGCTGTGCTGCCCCCAAGTGGCCAAACAATTAATTAATGCAGCTTTAAGTAAGATTTGTGTTTTCCTTTCCGATTTTATGTAGTTTGAATGTTATTTAACATAGTATTTATAGTCTTAATTGATAGATATATTCAGGATTGCTGAAAGGTGTTTAAATGACATATAATCAAAATAATAATAATAACAATTATAATAATTCAAAATAATGCCGTCAAATGGAACAACCCAGTGACTAAAATACTAATGCACACAACATAATAATCACAATAGAAATCAAGGCTGTTGGTATGCTATAAGAAAGGCCACTTTATGCTCTATTTCAGGTGGGCCACTCCCTCTGTGGCAGAGAATGGACCAGAACAAAACAGTTGTCTGGTGCTTTGAGCTCCCACCCTGTTCCTCAGTGAGCCCATATTCCACACAGCGGGCTGTGAAATCATTTTTGGTCTCCCTCGGAAGAGAGACCCCATGCAGAAATCCATAAATTCATAAGCATCCACCATCCACATGAAAAGAAAGAATGTGGTGGAAACCCAGTGTGATAGAGAGCAGAGAGAGCAGAGAAAGAGAGAGAGAGGGACCAGATGAAATGAAGAGGAAGAACAAGGGAGGTAAACAGAGGACAGACATGTAGCAAAGCAGGGTGGAGAGAGTAAGAGAAGAGATACCGGACAGGAGAGAGAAGAAAAGAGGAAAGGAGACAAATGGATGCTGAATAGCAGTGTGAGCGCTTGGAGGGACCCAGCATGAGTCTCGTCTGAACCCCCAACCGATTTAACGCCGGAAGACACAGACATAGGAATATCAAAATGCTTCGGTTTCTCGCACATGGTTGTGCGCTCACATTCCCACACACGCGCACGCACACACACACAGACACATACATGAATGCATACACATTTATGCATGCATTCTGCTTTTGATGCACATTCTGATCTTAACACTTACACTGGGACACACACACACACACACACACACACACACACACACACACACACACACACACACACACACACGCTCCATTCCTTCATTCCGCTCAGCCCGGCGTCTTACTCTCCCTCTTCTCCCTGGGAGCTCACAACCTCCCTGGCCTTGTTGAAGCTCTCTCGTCTTTTTGCACTTCTCCTGACTTCTTCTCTTCTCATCTTCACCCCACCTATCAATCCCAGGATTTATTATTTCCAACCCTGGCACAGTTTATGTAGCTTCAGTGCAGTAGGAGAGATAATGTACCCCAAGCAATGTGACAGTGCTCATTGATTCTTACATAACATGTTACAAAGAAAATTGCTTACAGCTATATCTTTGATGATGAAAGCTATTCACTATTGCTTTTTGATTTTGCAGCCAATCAGCTGAATTTGAATTACTTTATGATGATAGTGTTTCATTTAAACACAAGATATGTTGTGATATTGAGACTGGGTTGTTACATCAGCGGTGGGTTTGAAAAGAATTTATTGTAAAAAAGCCTTCATGGTTATTTCCCATTCTACCGTAAGGACTGGGAGACAAGTTACATATTAAACAATGAGCAGAATCAACTACATAGGTGCCTTTAAAAACCTTTTCCAAGAATTAGACCATTTCCCCGATTTGTTCGGCAAGACAAGGCAGCTTTATCCGTATTGCACATTTCAGCAACAGGGCAATTCAAAGAGCAGTCAAAAACAACTAAAAATATTAAAAAAACTAGAGTAAAAGTTACAGTGCAGTTTAAGAAATTAACAATTATTTAAAGAAAGGCAGGATAAAAAAAGTTTTCAGTCTTGATTTAAAAGAGCTGAGATTTGCGGACCTGCGGTTTTCTGGGAGTTTGTTCCAGATATGTGGAGCATAAGACCTGAACACTGCTTCCCCCTGTTTAGTTCTCACTTTGGTGACAGAAAGCTGACGTGTTCCAGATGACCTGAGAGGTCTGGGTGGTTCATAGTGTAGTAGCAGATCAGAAATATATTTTGGCCTCTTTTAGGAAGACAATGACCAGATGCAGATAGCTTAGATGGTGCTGGAGTGCCTTTAGGGCAATACTATTTCAGTGACCCAGCAAATTCCTGTAAATGTCTAAATAGACTTAAATTAGCACAGGTGATACATGCTCACCATCCAATCTGACAGTGTTTGAGATGGTCAGCTTGGAGGCATTAGAGAAGCTGTCCAAAATCCAGAAAAGATACAGAGCTATAAATAGTGCCAGCTGTGTCTCTGCAAAGTAATCAATTAAGGGTCCTACTAAGTAGTTACAGTTGACAAAGTCCCTCATCGCTTCACGATTATCTGACCATTACTTACTATTTGTGCCTCTTCAAGTCAAGTGGTACATCATACTGAGTAGTTACTAAGTAGCAGAGATGCTCACAAGTCTCTAAGCTCAAGTCAAAATCAAGTCTCAAGTCTCTCGTGGTTATAAAAAGTGTTGTATCACCTGCTGCCTTCCATCCAGGCTGCTCAGAACACTGCAAAGCTATATTTAAATAATTCAAGACATGTAATATATTATTCTGAAATATTTATCTATTATCATATATTTTCAGCTTTGTTTATTGTCAGTTGTTTAGTATTTAATCAGTGTGAACAGGCTATCGTGATATGCCAAAAACACCAGGAATGCTTTTCTTTCAAGTTAAAAATGGTTGTAGGGCCTTAATAACTGAATGTAGCTATGTAACATGAATATACAATATGTTACACTTCAAATATTGAGGTATTCAGGGTAGTGGGAAAATATTGCTAAAATGAAAAACTAACCCATTACTCACTTCCAGAGCACAAACATGTAATGTGCACTGCATCTACATCTAATGATGTTGCGCCCCTGTCAAAGGGGTAAATAGAAATTTACACACGGACACGATGTTGCTTTATATGGAGGACCATGTCTTTCATATTTAAAAATAAATACAGAAATAAATAAATGCTCAATAAATAAATAAGCACACAATTAATTGCCCCAAAAAATACAATGAAGAAATAAATGTAGGTAGAAATTAAATTATACAGTGAGACATAAATGTATATATCTCTTTTAATTAGCTTCTTTATTTATTCACCTTTGTAATAATTACCTTATTTATTTATTGTCCGTTATAATCTTAAACTTTATTTATTCCTTACTTATTTTTTAAATGTATTTATTTCTGTGTGTGTTTAATTTTTTTGTCTGTTTTATTCTTCCGTTGCATTTTCTACCCTATTTATTTTCACCCCTGGTATTTATTTCTGCCTGTCACTTTTACATTTCTGCCTGTCACTTTTACATTTCTACATGCATTTCTGCCTCATTATGCAAATGAGGAGGGCGGGTCTTAAGGGGTTAACTTCTGCCCATTGGTTGGTTAGCATTTTACTCCCTCGGTCGAATTTACATGCCACCGGCCACAGACACAACACAGATGGCTAGCTACGGTGAAGTTGTCAGTGAGCTCAGGCATTTAGCAACTGTTTTTGAAAACAATGCTAACGTTATAAGTATTGACTTTATAATTTTTTCGTTTAGACGCTCTGACAGAACGTGTGTTTCAGTCAGCGGTGTCGTGCCAATGTACTCGTGTATCCCCTGGGCGGGAGCGCGCATGCACACAGAGCGGAGCTTCTGCTGCCCTTCGAATTGTTTAACTGCTGCACTTTGAATTAAACGGAACAAACAGCGACGTGGAAGACTCGGCAGGGTTACCATAGTAACAGGGGTCTCAGTTAACTACATAAATACGTGTATTTGTCTGTTACATTAAGGCGACGTGTCAAATGTTTATAGCGTGGTTTAATATTGAGTGATAGGCGTATCCTCCCTGTCCCTGTCTACCATATGAGTTACATAGGAGGTACTCAAATATCAGGCCGTTTTTTCACCTGATATTTGGGTATCCCCTATGTAACTTTTGATAAACAACAGCAAACCTCTCCAAATTGTGTCAGGTTGTTTATTGTGACCTATTAAACACACAAAATAACACCCATGATGACAGGACAGACCCTTTGCATGTTAGGGATGGGATACATAAAATATCAGGTGAAAAATGATATTGATATTGATGATAGTCCTTCATGCAGTGCCATCACATAGGTTACACACACACACACACACACACACACACACCGCCGTGAGGAATACTAATCAACCTGTTCGCCGTTAGAAGCGGCGCACAACTTAGGACTTCTCCATCCTGAGACGTCTCCGTTGGATTTATTCTAAACATCCACCTGCTAAATTTCATCGGGTTTTTGTAGTGCAACCTTCTTTGAACGAACTGCGGCTGTTATCATTCTGTCTCTTCTGATGTGCGACAGGAAGCCAGAGAGGAGTGGATTTGGAGACAGACAACCCACTCCCGGGCCGCTTCTAGCAAGGGAAACCCCACGCGTTGCGCGCCTGGATCGCCAGTAGAAATTCGCGTCGCGGAGTGCGTGTGCATACGCGTCAGGCACTAAATGTGTGTGTTCGTGCACGGCAAAGCCCCGGCTCTGTCCTCAACAGTTGCTACCGGAGCGACGGAGAGGAGAGGTGGAGAGCGAGAGAGATAAGACACTGAGGACAGACGGACGCGGAGCCCCACATGCAAAGGGTCTGTCCTGTCATCATGGGTGTTATTTTGTGTGTTTAATAGGTCACAATAAACAACCTGACACAATTTGGAGAGGTTTGCTGTTGTTTATCAAAAGTTACATAGGGGATACCCAAATATCAGGTGAAAAAACGGCCTGATATTTGAGTACCTCTTATGTAACTCATATGGTAGACAGGGACAGGGAGGATACGCCTATCACTCGATATTAAACCACGCTATAAACATTTGACACGTCGCCTTAATGTAACAGACAAATACACGTATTTATGTAGTTAACTGAGACCCATGTTACTATGGTAACCCTGCCGAGTCTTCCACGTCGCTGTTTGTTCCGTTTAATTCAAAGTGCAGCAGTTAAACAATTCGAAGGGCAGCAGAAGCTCCGCTCTGTGTGCATGCGCGCTCCCCGCGGCCAGGGGATACACGAGTACATTGGCACGACACCGCTGACTGAAACACACGTTCTGTCAGAGCGTCTAAACGAAAAAAAATTATAAAGTCAATACTTATAACGTTAGCATTGTTTTCAAAAACAGTTGCTAAATGCCTGAGCTCACTGACAACTTCACCGTAGCTAGCCATCTGTGTTGTGTCTGTGGCTGGTGGCATGTAAATTCGACCGAGGGAGTAAAATGCTAACCAACCAATGGGCAGAAGTTAACCCCTTAAGACCAGCCCCTCCTCATTTGCATAATGAGGCAGAAATGCATGTAGAAATGTAAAAGTGACAGGCAGAAATGTAAAAGTGACAGGCAGAAATAAATACCAGGGGTGAAAATAAATAGGGTAGAAAATGCAACGGAAGAATAAAACAGACAAAAAAATTAAACACACACAGAAATAAATACATTTAAAAAATAAGTAAGGAATAAATAAAGTTGAAGATTATAACGGACAATAAATAAATAAGGTAATTATTACAAAGGTGAATAAATAAAGAAGCTAATTAAAAGAGATATATACATTTATATCTCACTGTATAATTTAATTTCTATCTACATTTATTTCTTCATTGTATTTTTTGGGGCAATTAATTGTGTGCTTATTTATTTATTGAGCATTTATTTATTTCTGTATTTATTTTTAAATATGAAAGACATGGTCCTCCATAGCTTTACTCAAGTCCAATGTTGTAATGTATTTTCAGTAACATCATAACAGCCAGTTTACAACGTGTTACAAAACAAATATTTTCCATAAACAAAATATATCTTAGCTGCAACTTGCAAAATACCTCTGCAATACATTCATTATTAATCCAGAATCATTTACAATTTTGCTCCAGTTGCACTAACACAAATTACTTGCTTCTGCACACTTTACACTCTAACACTTCTATTCTTAAACTGCAGTAATAGCATTCTCATACCCACGATAACAAGTTAACACGGACAATAGCGATATTTCATTAAGTATTAAGTAGCTTCACCTAGCTTCGCGTGACGCCGTTAGCTAGCAAGCTACAATGGAGCAACACGTCTACATTTAACCCGCTAAATTCACGTGTTTATGTTATCACAGTAACCAATATTTTACTGCCTTCATTCCTTACAAACTTAAAGCACATATACATTGATCAAACATATCACAACCTTCATTCTTACCTGTCAAAGGGGTAAATAGAAATTTACACACGGACACGATGTTGCTTTACTCAAGTCCAATGTTGTAATGGACGAGCGTAAGCCAAACGTTCCCCTACAGTCTGAACAAGGCATTAGCAATCGAACACAGATTAGCTACTCAACCAGTACTTAAAACCAGAAACAAATGGAAACTTAAGGAAACTATTAAATACTTCCACATGTATTTTCAGTGCATTTTTCCCAAGGTCATATAGGTATATTAGACAGTATTTTAAACACAAATTGTCTTTTCATCCTATTTATCTTTTAAGACCAATGTATATGAAAAGGTCAGAGCAATGGATTACAGATCTACTGATCACAGAGTATTTTAACTCAATAGAATAATAAACCATATGTTTAACCAAGCAGTGCAATGAATTACAGCATTTTAACTTATTAATTTTAACTTGCACACTTTAAAATATCTTTTAATCCTATGTATACTCATTCAATGTAGTCAAAATATCACTGTTACAATGACAGCCTATAAACTACTGTAAGTCAACACATCCCCCAGACTCCCAAATCCAGTGTAATGTTAACTAAATAAAAGTTTGACGTTACATGATCAACATAAACCTGTAAGTTGTTTGCAGCCAATGTTAATAATTAACGTAGTGGCAGCCAGAGGGACGAAAATGATTATGTAATGTTAAATCCCCAAAGAAAAGTTTGGCAAACAAACGCTCATTCATCTTTTCATAACATCTAGTGAACGACAGTTGGAGTTTCCCTCCGCAGGTTGTAGCTAAAGCAAGAAGCAAGCTAACGTTAGATGGCCAATGCTGAGCTAAACATGTCTGCTAACCTATCAGGATGCATTTCTGGTGCCAGCTGCCAGTGCGGTCAACATGTTTGTTGTTGTCTTTGTGCCCTGTGGCCACGCGCAGCCGATGTAAAAGCTAGGGATGAGCCGGATACTCGGCTGAAACGAGTATCCGGTACGGATAAAGCACTTTTGCCGAGTACAAGTATTATACGAATAATATGAGTCAATATCTGTACTCGGATTGAATAAAACTCCTCAGCTGACGTCTCTGCGCCCCCCCCCCACACACACACACACACACTCTGCTCACTCGGATTACTGCGAACAGCTGTCTCTCTGTCTCTCTTTTTCTCAGTCAATCAGGTCCGTGGGTCTGTTCCGTTAACGTTTAGGGTTTCTTCAGCTTCAGGTTTGTCTTTAACTTCGGTTTGTAGTACTTACATAGTAACCAGTAGATTTGTGGTAAACGGGGGGATTCAGACATGCTGCTTGGTTTAAATGCAACTCTCCCCCCCCCCCCCCCTCTCTTTCTCTCTCTCTCTCTCTCTCTCTGTGTCTCACACACACACATACCTGGTGTGGAATAAAAAAAAAAAAAATGACACTGATCATTAAAAAATAAAAGTTAAAAAAAGAAAGTTATATTGAGTATGAAAACTCTTGTTCATTACATTTTACTTCATAATTGCAACCGCATGTGCTGTATTCATTGTTGCAAAACTTATTCTGTAAATAGTTTGTTTGTTACCATGACAACACCATTGATCTGAAGCTCGGTGCTGTTATGTAAATAGTTTTCTAATCATCAATAAATATAACAATTTCTGATCAACCCATATCAATTGCATGCTTAAAATAACATACCAGTTAAAGCCCCGCCCATTTCAAGACAACCCGACCCACTTCGGGGTTAAATTCTGTCCACTTCCGGGTTAGGCCCCGCCCAGTCCGTACAGATACAGATACAGATAATTCATGTTGTAAACAGATACAGATACAGATAATGCTGTACTAGCTCATCCCTAGTAAAAGCACTATGTAGTTTTATAGGTTATGCAGGGAGAGGGATAACATTCAGCTCATCAGACGTTTCAAAAAATTAATATTTTCCATGTCTCACGCATCTCGAGTCACTCAAGTCTTTTTGAGAATTATTCTCTAGTTATTTGCACAATGTGTATACAAACCCTTTATCCTTCTTACTTTTATATATATATATATATATACTGTATATGTATATAGTAGTTGCTTTCAGGAACTGTGCACCACATTGTGCACCATGTTCCCCCCTCTCTTTTTTTTCTTCTTCTGCACTACTTATATTTTATATTTTTATATTCCGTGTTGACACTGTAAAGGGGTTGCTTCAATCTTGATGCACAGGTACTGCACTTGTGTATAATGACAATAAATACATTCTATTGTTTTCTGTTCTATTCTATTCTATTCTATTGTTCAAGTATGTCACTGTGTGTGTAGTCTATATCCTTGACGTTCCACTTCCGGGATTGCTCCGTAGCCACAGTAGAATCCACCAGATTTTACTCATGTAGGCCAGATATCCGTTGCCTTGGGCTTTCTTTTGTGTTGGCATTTTAAACTCTGGTCGATTTAACATGACTATGGTTAACTGCTCCTCAGATCTCTGCAGGGTAAATCCAGACAGCGAGCTAGACTATCTGTCCAATCTGAGTTTTCTGTTGCATGATTAAAACAACTTTTAAACGTACAAATGTTCCCCCAAAACAAGTTCTTTCTGAGCATATTTAGCATCGCCCAAGAGAATTGTGATTGGTTAAAAGAAATGCCAATAAACCAAAGCACGTCTGGCAAAGCGAGACCACAGTGTGTGCGACATAAGTGCGACTCACATCTGAGTCTCAAACTTGAGTCCCCATCTCTGCTAAGTAGTCCCTCATTATTTCATGAATGATGATTATTTCAAGTAGCTACAGAGTTTTAATTGAAAAGACTCACAGCAAATTTCTCATTAATAAACCATAGACAGCAAACAATCTTCATATTAAGACCACATTTATAAATAATATTCACATCCAAGTCCATATTCTGTAGCACTACTGATGCTAACGCCTGACAGCAAACACATACATCTTTCCCCAAACATCCAGCGCAAAAATAGTATAAATAAATAGTATAATATTACAATAATTACATATTATAATTAATTTAATTTTCTCTTCCTTTACCATGGGGGCTCACCAGAGTTGTTTAGCCAAAACAAGCAGAGGTTAAGCGTCACTTTCTATTATTTTATCAATGTGAATATTTTGTTTAGCTATGTTCACCATGGCTAAACAGAAATAAATCTTCATTCAAGCACTGCATCACGTGTCACTTTAGCTTCAGGACTGTTGAACAGACATAGGTGAGCATGTTTGCTGTTATGAAAGCAATTACACTTTGACGCCAGAAATAGCCCTGGAAATAATAAATTTAAGAATGAAACTAACAAATGCATTGAGTAAGCAATTACAATTACACTTTGACGCCAGAAATAGCCCTGGAAATAATAAATTTAAGAATGAAACTAACAAATGCATCTGGAGTAAAGTGTTGTATTGGTTTGAGTGGCATGTTAGCATTCCTACATATCAAGGCAAACCTGGCTAACAGTTAACTTTATATACTGTGCAAGCTAGCAAAGGTTCACTCAGACTTCCTATTTAATTATGTAGTCAGATTATTTTTGGGCCATTTTAGGCTTTTATTTATATAGGACAGCTGAATAAATAAAAGGGGAGAGAGAGGGAGAATGACGAGGAGGAATAAATCTCTATATTTGGGCACCTGCTCCACCATGTGAACTGCCCAGGTTGCCCCTAGTCATTGTTTTTAAACCAATCATAAATAAGTAATATACATATTACAATATCCAATCACAAGTTAGCTTAGTATAATACATATACTAATTGTAAATTCCTCAGAATAAATATATATATATATATATATATATATATATATATATATATATATATATATGGATATATGACGTGTTAGTGAGTAATGGTGAGATGTTATAGGAGTATTGAGGGATGCTTGGTTAGGTTGTAACCTTGGTTCTCTGAGCGAAGAGACTCTCCAGCTGTGGGCCGCACAGAAGTCAGAAAAGCAACAGGAAAGGGCAAGGTGATTTGCACACACAGGTGCTTTTTAGGGCTTGGCCGGGAAAGCCAGTTTGAAAGGTGAATGCCGGTTTGAAAAGTGAAAGCCAGGTCTTAAAGAAGTATCCACTTACCTGACCTTAGGGGGATCATCCCTGTACATTTTTAATATGTAACGTGGAGAGAAAGTCTTGATACAACAGAGAACTACTCAGTATGAATTAGCACTTTACTTGGGCTTGCACAAAAAGAGTAACAAGTGATTAAGTAATGAGTGAGTTGTTACTCGTTTTGCTGTTCAATGGCTGATTCATTGTTCATCATCAACAACATCAGCAACTCATGAATAAAAAGATTCTGAATCACAGATATTTATGAACCAATCATCACCCAATGATTCATAGCATCTCCCAGTCTGTTCTCTTGTAACTTATTATCTACTGTACAGTCCTAGTTATTCAGGACCTACTCATTAACAATTCATTAATGATCAGATCGTTCCTCACACCTAAGTAACTTCTCACTATTTTGTGTATCATATTGAAAAATGTCATCCGTAGTGTTGTAATTTTGCACATTGTATTTGTGCATGACCTTTGTAGGCTTCAACCCCAGGACATGTATGTTTAAACATTTCTAAAATAAACACATCATACACATACAGTACATATTCTGGGCATACCGTTATCACCTCAAGGTTTGTAGGTGTTCTCATGCTCATCTCTCTGTATGTCTCTGTCCTATATCACACACTCTCACACACACACACACACACACACTCTCTCTCTCTCACACACACACACACACACACACACACACACAAAGTGTGCAGTGTTTGAGTTAGTCATTCATTGACAAAAGGCTAACCAGTCCATACAGATTAGAGGATGGATACCCGACCCGAGCCCGACGGGACCCGACGGTACCCGACGGGTCGGGCCGGGTTCGGACAGATTTTTAGAAAGGATGCTCGGGTTTGGGTCGGGCTCGGTCACATCAGCGCGATAAGGCATTGAACATTTTGAATTTAAAACAGCTTAAAATAAATGTCAAATATTACCCTAACATCCGTCTTCCTGTGTGCTGTGACAACAAAAGACGTGTGTATTAAGCTACATGTGGCAGCGCAACGATGGAAGATGTTAAAAAGAAGTTGGCCGCAGGAGATTTTAAAACTATTGAAAACGAAGGAAAGTCAGCTGTGCATTGATGCGCTCATCTGTTGACATTTCCGAATGCCTTCCTACAATTGCTTAATAAAAGCGGGCTTTCCACACAAACAAACATACATGTGTCATTAGTATGAGAAACAAATGCGATTTTAACTGTGTCGGGCTCGGGTCGGGCTCGGACAGAAATATCTTAATGCCTGTCGGGCTCGGGTCGGGTTCGGTTACTGCTCTGTCGGACGCGGGCCGGGCTCGGACAGAAAAATCCGGCCCGATCCGCACTCTAATACAGATACACCAGGAAGCGTAATCACCATAATTATTCCACTGCAGGTGCCTGTTGGCCACTGAGGGCAATTATATGACATCTCCTCAGTCTATGACAGTTGATTGGTTAATTTAGTTCATTACATGACACAGAGATGACAGATCAATAATTATAGTAAGAGGAAAAGAGAAAATGTAAGTTTGGTGATGGTGGAGGTGTTGGTAGGAGCATTATGGTTGAAGAGGAAGACAGAACTACAATTACACAAACAAATGGAATCAAGGTCAAGGCATAACATACGGGGTTAGTAAAAGAAAAAGTTGTTGTGAAAGACAATGGGAAAGAGATGTAAAATAATGATGATTTAACTTTCAACACAATATATACATACAGTAGATTAGGTAATTAATCAAGTGGTGTGTGATGATTCCTAATCAAATAGAAGAGAAACAAAAATAAATAATTCAATGTAGTAATGTATCAACAAGACATAATTGGTTCATAGTTTTAGGCAGCACACACTGATACACTATGAGATAGATAATTAAGAGAAAAATAGTAATAACGATACAGAAATGTATAAGTAGCTGGGCTGTGGTGATTCATACACACATTTTGTACCTGCATGCCCAATACAAATTAGTTTGTAAGCATTATGACTAAAAAATAACCCGAACCCTGACTTATATGACATGATAGTTAAAATAAATGTTTTAATAGCACATTGATAGGGGGTGTCTGATTTCATTTATGCATTTACTTGAGAAGAGAAGAGAACTGAGTGGGGATAAATTAAGCCTTTCTTCTGCATTCATAAAAGTGCTGAAATAATTATTTTACAGTATGCCTGCTTCCATAGGTCTTGTCTGCCCCCCTCAGGCTGCCGTACAAAGTTATAAATGATTCTTCAAAGACAAAAACACATTACAAGCCAGTGCTTTGTTCAAAGTGCATTTCCAATTTGTAAATAAATAAATACATTAATTCACTACTTTAAAGCAGTGTAATACCGAAGGACTCCAGACACTACCTTAGAGCCATAATCACAGTAGGGTTTGCATTATTTATTCACCATTTCACCACTCCACAGATGGATGATGGTTGATACAGTAACAGATATTTATGCTTGAAATAATAGTAGATGCTTCAAATAATCAAAGCTACTGTCAGGTAACAGTCGTTGCAGTCCTACAATGCAACTGAGTCTCTAAATTGTCAACTATTTATTCACTGAGAACAAAAGACTCCTAATACTAAAGGATTGTTTTCACTTTAGAGATTTGACATTTTTAAAAAATGTCTTCTGTACATCTATTCTGTGAACCTGGGTATGTCTTGTCATTGGTAAGACAAGGATGCTTTTTGAATTAACTGGATCACTATTCAGATATTCATTTAGTTGCTTTTAGATGAGCGATCAGGAGCTACTGTATCAATGGCATTGTACACAAAGGCAACATGCAAGAGTGGCAAATCAAAAGGGAATCACATACCATGTTTAAAATTTCCAATTAACCACTCTCCTCTTCTTAGGCTGCAGTTATTTTCTAAATAATGAGGTTCTTTTGAACACATACTTATGCAAAAACAAACATAATTAGGTCAGATTCACTACTCGCATTGTGTCGAATAGCCACACAAACAGTTTCCGCCACCATCCTAAATGTCCTATTGCTGAGGAGTACATGCAAATTGATGTCAAAGTTATCATAGATTCATGGTCTGTGCCCTGGCTAAAACCCAGGGGTGTAAAGAAATACTGGAAACATAATGCTTGCTAATGGGAAGGGAATGCTAAATTATGCAAATCAGTCCCTACGCCATTAATGGACATAGTATGTTTCAATGAATATGGGGGAATGTTTCTTTTCCTCTTCTCTCTCATTAAGGCCATTTGGCAAGGGCCTCAATTCTATAGGTGAGGGGGTTTAAGTTAATTGCTCTCCCTCTTGTTATTGTTGCCTGTTTTGGCCCTTATGAGAGATACATCATTGCAAACTTCTTGAAATTATATTAACATTTTAATAGAGGACAATAAAGTACATTGGGGACACAGTATCTGATGTGACAGAGCAATTAGGACTATGCTTTATGAGTGTGCTGTCTTGAAGTATGGCTTACACTGTGGAGATTTGCTAATTTGGAGCACGGCTCAAATGTCCTGGGCCATATCTTAGGTGATGGGGCTCTTGAGAATTGCACGCGGATTGCTGGCAGTTTCCGTTTGCTGCTTCACTTTTTTCTTCATCTTTCGTTTTAACATATTATGACAAGAAAATAATTTCAGGGCAAATGTGGATTATTGTTTCTTGTTGTCTTTTCCCATTCAAAGAGCGGCAGAATAGTGTTTGACCTTCTGTACTTGAACTCTGCTATATTTTTGTAATTAAACTTTTATTCTCTTAGCACTGTCAACACACAATAAAGTAACAGGCAAATTGTGATCTTAACTATTTTTGTTAAGAATTTGCTGGTTTGACCAAAACTGCTCTAAATGGCAAATCTATAGTAACATGTTCCAGGATTATTAGTCAAAAAAAAAAAATACTATATATACTGTATATAAAATAGAAATTACTTTTTAAAAGCAAATAGAAATGTGTCATCACATAATGGATCGTATTGGACAGTGTGTGTGTGTGCGTGTGTCTGTGTGTGTTTCTGTGTTTGTATATGTGTGTGTCTGTCTTCTGGCTACAACATTTCCCCCTTGCTTTTCTGACTTGTGGCCGATGGTGAGCTGAGCAAGCTCGTCAAACAAATATTTACCAGTACGGCTCATATCACAGCAACTTTTATTTATATTTGTGGTGAAAGTACCGACAGTGGCGCTGTGAATGATACTGCTGCGGTTATTATAATTTTCTATGAACAACTAATTCCTTAAAACACACCAAATAATGAAACTAAAAAACATATACATTTATTTTGAAGGAATTGTCTGTGTAGCCAAAATGTATAGCTTGTATATAGTCCTCCACCTCATCCAAGAACAATTAAACACAGAAAACAGATGGTGATGATAGTGTGTGTGTGTGTGTGTGTGTGTGTGTGTGTGTGTGTGTGTGTGTGTGTGTGTGTGTGTGTGTGTGCGCGTGCGTGTAAAATTAACTTTAGTCAATACACTTTCTTAAGCCGCTTACAGGTTATGTGAATGTGTAGGTGTGCATGTGTGTGTCTGTGTGTTAGACTGTGAGCATACACATTAATGCATCTACCAACTGTGTCAATCTGTGTGCTTATGATGTTGTGCTGTGTGTGAGCAGATGCACAGATGTGTGTGCCCTTGCTGCTCACAGACTTAAATCTTTTGCTTAGGTGTTATTTGGGTGTTCTTAACACACAGAAACTGTGATCACATGATGCATTCTGACTTACAGTAGCTCCATAATCTAGCCATGGCAGAACAAACTCAATTGGACTGTGGGAGGCTCAACAGACAATCAATCCCATTGGCCTTTGGATGACTCCACGCAGTGCCCCCACTCACCTCTCTTGTCTTTGCTGTTGGCTGCTTGTGCACATTTCAAATGACTGAGAGGGCTTGTTGAAATTTGCTGTGTGTTTATGGTGCATGTTTGTGAGAGGCATTTTAAGATGTGAACGGAAGATTGCTTGTGTGCATTCATCAAATGTATATGTGAGTGATTGCATGCATGTTTCTGTTTCTATTTGTGTTTTTGTTTCTGTATGAATATTGACAGTGGCCTCGGGTCGACCGTTGTTCAGGAAGTCACTGTGGTGTTTGTATATCGCATAATAATGGAATACATGCAGAATACAAATACTGTTTGTTGGCTCACATTTAGTGCCTGAGACATGGATAGAGGACAACAGCAAAGTGTTTGGCAAAAATGTTTGTCTCATCATACTTTTTAAATCACGAGTTTGTGAAATGCTAATGGTTGCTGGCAATTGTCATTGACCACAACAACTCCAGTCCCTCCTTGAAAGAGGACTCTCATATAAAAGGCTTTTGATCCCAAGAGAGCACCCTGATTAAATGAAGGTCAGACTTCCCAACATGGAGTTGCAAGCAAATTTCAGTGACATTTCTGGACTGACTGCACCTTTAGACGATTTTCTGCTCACACAATATGGTTTGTGTAATGCAAATCTCCAGGTATTTTTGAATAACCAACAAAGTGCCTGTTTAATATCTTTACAGCATGTTCATATTGATGTGTAAAGGTGTTTGGAGTATTGGTAATCTCCAGTGTGCACAACCCAAGTGGTCCAGCCATTGTTAGACTCATAACCCTCCCTCTTTGAAACCTTCACACAAGCTGCTGATAGATGTTGTTGGCGAGAAAATCTGGAGGGCCTGCCTGTACAAAAACTAGGAGCAGAAAGTGAAAGCCGAGCAAGATATTGGGATGGTGGAGTAGAGAGGAGGATGTTTATATTATATAGTAGCTCTTGAAAGACAGGGAAAAGTCAACGCAATGGGGTATTGCAGTTAGTTGATCAAATGGGATTTTGAACTGTGATTTTTTTCAGTTATGAATACAACATCTTAAATTTACTTGACATCATTTTAATAAACTAATTACTTATAATTCAGACATAGGGCAGCACAATACACTTCCTTTAATTCATTTAGGGCTGTTTTTCCATCTAGGTGTTCAGATCCCTATTACTTTCTTTACATGCCGTCTAATCAGAGAATAATTTACACCTTAGGTGCCATTTGAATGCCATTAATGAATCAACTAACCGATAGGAGTCCAGCAGTACTTTGTCCTCACAATAACTGACAATCACGTATTGGCAGTATACTTGTCTGGATCAACAGTACATTTCCAGGATAATTGCCTCTGCCTGATGTCTGTTACTCTCCCCTCTCTGTGTGTTGCCATAACAAAGAATGAAAGGTTCTTGAGGGTCAAGTTTTATGTCATGTTGTTCTTTTTCTAAATATATTTGTATACAAAAAAATGTTGTGGTGGTCCTTGGTAGCTCACCTGGTTGAGGGTGACCCCCATGTACAAAGGCTCAGTCCTTGCCGCAGCAGCCGCGTTTTCAATTCCAACCTGCGGCCCTTTGCATGTTGTGAGTAAAAGTGAGCCAACAAAAAACAACAACCTAATTATTTCTTGTGGCCTGCACATTCAACAAATACAAATAGCAATGCAGATTAAGATGAGACGATTTCCTAGGCAGATATTGATTTGGGACTATATTGGATGGAAGCACAGCCAAAGCACCGCTACATAGAGCAGATATATCATGCAGCAACTCTGTGTGAGTACACGTCTAATATTGGTCAATCTATCCTGTAAAATAACCATGCGTCATGTTTACAGTAATCATTTACTCTGTGGACAGCTGTTTAATGGGTCCATTCTGCGATTTTCCGAGTTGACTTTTTATTCCTAGTCAGAAAAAAAAGTTGAGGACTCCAGGATGCCTAACGTATTCAGGCTGTTGAATTATCACAACCTCCTCCTCCTCTCTTTCCATTTCCAAAGCATGCAGCTCCTCTTCTGAAAACTCTGATTTGTAGAGGTATGCTTCTGGATGTTGACTGTCTGAGAAGTCATCCTCTTTGTCTCTCACAAAATCCTCCATGTTCATCACCATTCACCGTCTACTGTAGGAAAAATAGCCAGCTATTCACGCTGGGTATGTTGATGGAAGTTGGGGGGTTTAAGGTGCTGCGTGATCTCTGCACCCATGTATCAGTGCTTTGGCCTGTGGCACTCAACATAGTCTCAAGTCAATATCTGCCTAGGAAATTGTCTAGTCTAAATCTGGATGGCTATTTGTAATCGTGAATACGCAAGCCACAAGAAGTAATTGGGTTGTTTTTTTGATTTTTTTGTAGGCTCACTTTTACTCACAACGGCAGCGCTGCCGGTAGTTAGCTAAGCTAACTACCGGCAGCGCTGCCGTTGTTGCACCGGACTAAAACAATGCATGCACTGAGACAACAAATGCTTTGGCCCACCAATCTACAGCTAGTGGAGACTGTAATAAGTCCTATTTCAACAAACGGTGGCGTATTCCTTTAAGCTGTCCTGTCAGTAAAGGCCTAACAATACCCCCCAAAAAAGTTGTGTTGGTTGTTGACAATAGCTTTAAACATCATTTACTCACACAAAACCACCTATGGAGAAACATTTACAGCACCAGCAAAGGCTGACTTTAGATAGAGCTTGATAATTTATATATTTAAAACAGTATCTGTTGCATCTTTTCAAAGATGCATCCCATTTTCTTTTCCTGGAATAGCAAAAGTGTCACACACTGTTAGACTTTTTATTGTATTTTTGCGGTACATTACTGGCAACGTGTTGCCAGTAAGTTACTGTAACTACCCGATTACAGTATCATAACTGTACTTGTTTTTTACAGTATTATACCCTTACAATAAGTTACTGGCAACACGTTGCCGATTACAGTATCATAACTGTACATGTTTTTTACAGTATTATACCCTTACAGTAACTTACTGGCAACACGTTACCCTTACTGTAACTTAGTTTTACTGTATAATACCCTTAGAGTAATCATATTGTAATTACAAATTGCTAAATAATACTGTAATACTTGCTGTATTATAGTTTTACTGTAATTGTGGTTCACAATATATTACACTATTTGGCATTGGCTGTACAAACAATTTTAAATATTTTACATAAATGCTTTTGAATTTAATAAATTCCAAATAATTGACTTTAGCCCATGTACAAAAGTAATACATTTTTATTTTCAGGTACAAACATCAGGAACAAGATATTTTTAACTCTGAAAGTGCAAAATAACAGAAAATTGACATACAAGCGATGCTAAAACAATGTCTAAATATGCGCCAAACACTGGGCAGAATTCAGAGGCGAATACATGTCTGAACAATGTAGTTACCATTTGAATTGATTCTCAAAACAAATTGAGCATTTTTTAAATCCCCCAGAAATCTAAATAACCTGTATTTGCAAATGTATACAAAATGTGGCGTGTTTGTTACCACAAAGCTGAAGTTGTTGGGCTTTGGTTGGGGAGGGGAAGGAAGAACAGTCTGCTTAGAAGGATTTGTGAAGGCTGGACCCATGGTACTCTTGCTTGCTCCACATCTTCTGGAAGGTGGACAGAGAGGCCAAGATGGAGCCTCCAATCCAGAGATGCTCTGGTGGGAGGGTCCATACTGGACTGTATGAGAAGCAGAGAAATGGTCATGAGTTTATCTCATCTAAACTGTTAACAGACTTACAACTTGTGCAAAAACAGAATATGACAGTATACAAAAATAGTCACCAGTAGTGAAGTCCCCAGATAATTCAAAGGTTCTTTCTACTTTCTTTTTGCTGTCTGTCGATGGGTTTGGTGATGGTGATTTCTGATCTAACTAAGGATCTTCCTCTTTAAATAAAAGGTCAATCTCAGTAGGGATCCTTTCCAAATGGTGTCAGAAACTTAAAATAATAATTTGACACCATCAGTGGCAAAAACAGAACTTTTAGTGGACGAAATTGACGACGCACATTTGTCCTATATGATTACATTAGAGCCCGGTTTGAAAGCTGCAGGTCACAGTGTTCTCGCTCAGTAATGGACCAACTTCAAACATTGTTGTTCTTATCAGTCACTTTTATATAAAAAAAACTAAGATAACTTAAATTAAAACAACACTTTGTAGCTTTTGCTGCATAACTGTGACCTCTGCTTACACAAGTGGTAAATACAAGATGATTTAGTTGTGTCAATGTTGTAGCAGGCAGGGTACGTAGCTGCACTACTTCATCGTACTGAGTAATCATTTTTTTGATGTTAACTATATTATATCACACAAGAAAATGCTTACCTAGTTTGGTGTCTTCCACTCAAATTCCGTGAGCCATTGGAGGAAAGTGGTGACTCTGTAGCTGATGCTCGTCACCTTTCTTCGGACGACTCTAGTCTTGTGGCTTGTAGTAGAGTGCGGATCGGGCCGGATTTTTCTGTCCGAGCCCGGCCCGCGTCCGACAGAGCAGTAACCGAACCCGACCCGAGCCCGACAGTCATTAAGATATTTATGTCCGAGCCCAACCCGAGCCCGACACAATTAAAATCGGGCGGCTGTGGCTCAGTGGTAGAGTGGTAGAGCGGTTGCCTGCCAATTGGAAGGTTGGTGGTTCAATCCCCGGCCCTGCAGTCCCATGTCGAAGTGTCCTTGGGCAAGACACTGAACCCCGAGTTGCCCCCGATGCTGTGTCATCGGAGTGTGAATGCGTGTGCATGTTTATCTGATGAGCAGGTGGCACCTTGTACGGCAGCCTCGGCCACAGTGTATGAATGTGTGTGAATGGTGAATGTTTCCTGTACTATGTAAAAGCGTTTTGAGTAGTCGTTCAGACTAGAAAAGCGCTATATAAATACAGCACATTTACATTTAAAATCGCATTTGTTTCTCATACTAATGACACATGTACGTTTGTTTGTGTGGAAAGCCCGCTTTTATTAAGCAATTGTAGGAAGGCATTCGGAAATGTCAACAGATGAGCGCATCAATGCACAGCTGACTTTCCTTCGTTTTCAATAGTTTTAAAATCTCCTGCGGCCAACTTCTTTTTAACATCTTCCATCGTTGCGCTGCCACATGTAGCTTAATACGCACGTCTTTCGTTGTCACCGCACACAGGAAGACGGATGTTAGGGTAATATTTGACATTTATTTTAAGCTGTTTTAAATTCAAAATGTTCAATGCCTTATCGCGCTGATGTGACCGAGCCCGACCCGAACCCGAGCATCCTTTCTAAAAATCTGTCCGAACCCGGCCCGACCCGTCGGGTCCCGTCGGGTCCCGTCGGGCTCGGGTCGGGTATCCATCCTCTAGCTTGTAGCCACTGTAGCAGTGTACTTGGTGCCCTCATCTGGGTTGATCCTTAAGAAGAATCTTAAAAGAAAAACAGGTTTAAAATGTTCATTATCAAGAGCAGTCATCTTCAAATACAGCCCTTTATTCACACACACACACACACACACACACACACACACACATATATATATATATATATATATATATATATGTATGTATGTATGTATGTATGTGTTCGTGGTTCCTGTTTAAAGGAAGTGGGACATTGCTCCTTTCCACATGCAAACCTATAGCTTGCCATGTGTTGATGTTTTTCACATGTCTACAGAATATTCCTAATTCTAGAGTACACAGGTTGCAAAACGTACACCTGTACTTACTTTTTGTTGTATGATGATAGATTGTTGAAAGGGATCATGTGCTCCTGTGGGTCATGGGGTCAGACCTTCTTCCAGCTTTCTTCTTCCTCCTGTCTCTCTCAGTTGTTCTAGTCACTGGTTGTTGTTCTACATATGAAATGATGACATTTTATATTTTAAAGTGAATGCATGGAGTTATAAACACAATTACAACAAGATAAAAAAAATGCATTAGTATGCAGGTAACCAGTATAATGTAGGTAACTTTTTTTTATATAGTTAGAATGACACAGAATGTTATGTGATGTGTTAAAAGTTAATCACTATGCCATTATAAAGAGTCCTTAAACAACTTGTTGAACAATCCATCAAATTTAAGTTTAAGTGGCTAGGAAAATACATTTTTAAATTTTACTTTTCTTTTCCCCCATAAACCATGGTAGCTATGACTCAACTCCTAAAATCATATGCTTTGAGTTACACACTCTTTAGCTTAGGTCTCATACACTAAAAAGGATGAACTATATGAAATATCACATTACAGGCAAATCTGTGCTGGACGTCACGATGGTTTTAAGTGGCCAAACCCTGAAGCCAAGGCAAAAAACTGCTCTCCATAAATGCTGAAGACACCAAAACTAGAGCTAATTGTGGTTACCATTGAATTAAATTTAGCACACGTCTTTTTTAGCTAAAAAAAACTACCAAGATTATTTTTCCTTTCCATCCATCACAGTAACATTACTTAAAGACGCTTTTCCTGTCACCCGACATATAGAATGGGTGCTTTTTTTGTGTGTTTAAAAAAAAAAAAGACATAGCCTAAATGATGACTTGATGGGCAAATGTAAAGGTAACGGTTTAATGTTAACTTTACTTCCACTAATATAAACGCGTAGCCTATACTAGGCCTATAACACAGCTGTAATGAGTTTTGCTTATATTCTAAAACACTGACAAACCAACCAACACGCTCGGGAATATAACGTTAGCATTAACCGGAGGTAATGTTAGCCAAAATGTAAAGGTAACGGTTTAATGTTAACTTTACTTCCACTAATATAACCGCGTAGCCTATACTAGGCCTATAACTAAGCTGTAATGAGTTTTGCTTAATCATTCTAAAACGCTGACAAACCAACCAACACGCTCGGGAATATAACATTAGCATTAACCGGTGTTCCGGTTTAACGAGAGTCCATGTTAACTGGCGACCTTCAGCCAAAAGCGTCTGTTGTTGTCGTAGTGACGACAGCTGTTGCAAAACGGGAAGAGACAAGCTGTCCAAGCGTGAATGCCTTTTTGTTAAGTTGTCATTAAAATATAAAACATAACAAGGCTACCATTCTGATTTGTCTTTGAGTCTAGTCTGAGGAAACCTGTCTGTCGCGTTTGGAACGCGGCTTGCTGTTAAGAAGGAAAACAGAAACACAGCGTTGCCCAGCTGTTTATGTCTAGAATACGTTTTATTGAATAGGCTAGTTATTCATCTTCAGAGCCTGTTTAAGTAAACACATGTCACGTAGAAAAGTATTTAGCCATTTTAAAAGTAGAAAAAAAATGAATGTAACAACTTGGATTCGAACTCGTAGCTGCCTTTGGAGAAAATATATAAGTCTCAGCGGTTTAATGCAGCGCGCCATAGCATCGTATCAAGTGTAGCTGGGCATGGCTTCATATCAACTCAAACGTCACATAGCGTTTCTTAAAATGAAGAGGCAGCCCGATCAACTTGTGACCACACAACACTGCGTGCAAATAAGTTATGTTATGTTATAATATGTTAGTAAAAAGGCACAAAAACCTCCTTTGGTCACCAATTTTTCCAGTTCTCAGCTGCAAATGACTGAAATAAACTACAAAAACTTTGAAATTCAAAACACTTATCCCACTTAATGCCTTTGTAAATGGCTGTTCTGCATCTGTACTGTACTATTCATCCTGCACACACCTGTATGTGAAATCATGTTTTTTATTTGGTTTTTTTTATTTGTTTTAAAGGTATTAAGTGGGATAAGCGTTTTGAATTTCAAAGTTTTTTTGTAGTTTATTTCAGTCATTTGCAGCTGAGAACTGGAAGGAGTGGTGACCAAAGGAGGTGTTAAGTAGCCTATAACCTCAAGGTTGAAGCTACTAACACAAATAGCCTATATCATTTATATTAATGTTAGTAGCTTAAGGCTACATGCAGTGGTCACAACTGGATCTGACTGCCTGCTGTTTTAAAGATATGATGAGATAGCTGAGACTTATTATTTGTTTTGTCAGAGATGGACATTTGAGTTTCAGGTTGATTTGAACGTGTTTACAATTGACAAACATACAAGGCGTGTATTTTGTGGGAATCAAACAAAATAAAGAGAATTTCTGAGCAAGAGCAACTTGTGAGTTATTTGCACGCAGTGTTGTGTGGTCACAAGTTGATCGGGCTGCCTCTTCATTTTAAGAAACGCTATGTGACGTTTGAGTTGATATGAAGCCATGCCCAGCTACACTTGATACGATGCTATGGCGCGCTGCGTTAAGCCGCTGAGACTTATATATTTTCTCCAAAGGCAGCTACAGTTCGAATCAAGTTGTTACATTCATTTTTTTTTTCTACTTTTAAAAGGGCTAAATACTTTTTACGTGACATGTGTTTACTTAACAGGCTCTGAAGATGAATAACTAGCCTATTCAATAAAAAAATATTCTAGACATAAACAGGAAGGGCAACGCTGTGTTTGTTTTCCTTCTTAACATAACCGCGTTCCAAAGCGACGGACAACTCAGACTAGACTCCAAAGACAAATCAGAATGGTAGTTAATGTTAATCGTTATGTTTTATATTTTAAAACAAAAAGGCATTCACGCGGACAGACAAACCAGTCTCTTCCCGTTTTGAAACAGCTGTCGCCACTACGACAACAACAGATTTTTTTTTGGCTGACGGTCGCCAGTTAACATGGACTCTCGTTAAACCGGAACACCGGAGGTAATGTTAGCCAAAATGCGGCAACAGCTAGCTCAAAAGCTAGCAGCAACCGACCTTAAACTTCCAGAATATATGTTACATTGTATTTCAGGCAATGGTCTGACAGTTAAGTAAAAAAGATGTCCCGAACAGCGCATGTTAAACGAGTTGTGTTAGCTTTACCGAACGTCGTCATTACAGCTAGCTAAACCACGGGCAAAATGTTAAGCTCCAACTTCCTTGGGGGGGAAGCTAGTTAACAGCTCGCTCTAGCCAAGCTATGACACAGGTCGGTAACCTAACGTCGCCGCTTGCAAAGGCTTATCAGCAGAGATTTTAATGTCACAGAATTAGCAAAGATTTATCTTACCTTAACGCTTCTCCAGCTCTCTCTCTGAGTAGTGTGGTGACCGGACTCTGGACTTAAGCGGACCAATGCGGTACTCCTTTGATGTCTCGAGCCTACTTCGTTTAACACCTTTGAAGTATGACCCGGTATTCTTTTGAAGTCGTGAGGTCAGAGGTCAAATATGGCGGTCAAGCATTTATGTGATCCCTTTCTTGTTTGTCTCCACAACTCTGAATAAGTTATTTACACTGCTGAAACGCATGTCACAATTTTAAATTACCTTCTCTGCTAAAAACATAATAAATAAAATGTAAAATATCTCTATAAAATGAAATAATTTAATTTTATAGAGATATTTTATTTTTCCATTTAATTTCTATGCTTCTATAACATGAACTAACAATTTTATTTAAGTCTGTCTTATTCACCTACAGTAGCACTACTGCTGTTGTTTTACTGCAGACTACTACTGCAAATTCAAAAAATACAGTAAATCACTGTAAATTAAATGTTACTACCCATAATGCAATGCATATTACAGTAATGAACCAGAAAAGAAAGTTATGGTATTTTACTGGGCATTTTTGTGGTAAGTAACTGTAGAAATACAGTAGAGTCTAACAGTGTACCGCAAATTCAAAATATACAGTAAATCACTGTAAATGAAATGTTAATACCCATAATGCAATGTTTATTACAGTAATTAACCGGAAAGAAAATTATGGTATTTTACTGGGCATTTTGTGGTAAGTAACTGTAGAAATTACAGCTAAGTCTAACAGTGCATGCAGATGTATAGAGGCCACATAAATACTCAAATAGAAGATGCTTCTTTTGCTTTCTCAATGATATAAGCTTTTCTATTGATTTCTTCCACCCTGGGCCTAGTAAATGCCTTGGCTGTGAAATTAGTATAGCGAGTCGTCACGCATCCTTCACAATCATCAGGAGATTGGGATATGTGCTGGTTGTGCCTCCGAGCGTAATACATTTTCCTCAACCCTCATGTGAGTTTAATAAAAAACTGTGATGTACTGTACAAAGCTTTGCTACGTAGATATTGTTTTTGTGTTGGAGTTTTGCTTTGAGACATTACTTTGGGGGGGTTATTAATATTTCCACTCTTCTTCTCTGTGCCCACACTTGCTATAAAACGCCTCAATAATGTGCATGTTATAAGTCCTATTGTTGCAGTTTCACTACTTCAAAAAAACAACCATCGTTATGAACAGCAAAGTGCCGACCTGGCAGGCTCACAGAAATGAGCCTCTCGGAGATGTGATTTTGTCTGTGCAATGTTCAGCAGTCCTTAAACAATACTGAATGACTCAACCTCATTAGGTATGTGTGGATATGTGTGAGGTTTTCATGATGAGGCTGTATGGCAATGAAAAAATAATTGGCACTTTGGTTATTATCAGGCTGGGGGCTTACAGAGGGAAGATAGCTTCAAGTCTGATTTACACTTCAAGAAAAGTGCATAGACAGAAGAAGAAACAAACCATGTCTCTGACTTTTATCTGGCTCATCGACAAGGCTCTGGGAGGGCAATTCTCACAGACAGAAAAGACATTCACTAGATACGTTAACATGAAGTCAAAGTTAAATCAAACCTTGGGGATATTACATTGTGTATGGACACCAATCAATCAACAATCAACATACCAACACAATAAATGCACAGCATGTATTGCACATTTTCTGTTGGCATGTTACCCAGAATATGCATTTAACAAAAACAATACATAATGATAATATACATAATTTGTGTAAATTCCCATTGGAGAATGTCTTCATTTACATGTTCACAGTCTGCATGCAGATTCAATGACAATGAAATACTGGTACGATTCAAATTTTCAATTACATTTTATTTATAGTGTCAAATCATAATGTATACCAACCAATAAGTTATCTCAGGACACTTTCCAAATAGAGTATGTCTAGACCAAACTCTTATATAATATATAACACTAGAGCTCCGTGGAGAGCACTGCTATTCAGTTCAGTGACAACTTTTCTGATTGGAAACTCTGGTCATTAAAAGAAGAAATATACAAATATACAACCATTTCTGCCTCAGTGCCTCATAACATCTGTTAAGATTTCTGGACAATATTATTACTACAATAACTATAATTTAAAGAGATCCATCAGTTCCCCCCAAGAGCAAGCATTTGGTGTGACAGTGTCAAGGAATATCTTCACTTTAACAGACAGCCACCTCAGGCAGACTTCTAGAAATAGTGAATTTGAATGTCCCTTTCAAGTGAAGTAACCTATTTCTTCATGTGAATAAACTCAAACAGATCTCTTTTGTTTTTTCACATTGCTTTTTTGCTTAATGATGCCTTTTCCATTAGATCAAATTAGGCCCGGCACTAATTGATTGTAATGGAAATGAGTTGACCACTATTGTCAAAAGCTGCCATTGCCGCATGGCCCCAATCTCTCTGTCTTTATGCTGATGGCTAATTGTTGGTCTGATTGCTTGGCCTTCCAGTGCTGTGGTTTCCATGCTAATAAGCTAATTATTGAACAACAATGTAGCCTCAGATAATTGAATCACTGTAGACGCTAATGAACACAGAGTGCAATAACAAGCGCTTGATATTTCAATTCTACTTGCTTCTGAACATGACAGTGAGTTTTTGCGTTCACTGCTGAGTTATCTATAGATGTGACTTCTTGGCAAATGGTGAGGTTAGCCCTGAAGTCTAATTAATAAGGATTGTGGCTTTGCAAAAATGGCTCTTATCGATGTTATGTATTTTGTGTATGTCTAAGTTATGTACAGGTTATTATGCCAGTTCCACTTTTTTTATTAACTCTGAAAATAGTCTGGTTGATTGCTTCTTTAGAAAAAAAACAGATGTACTGTTTCTTTGTTGAACACATGCACTTACAACGGGGTTTTCCTTGAAATTCTAGTCACAAATTTGAAGGCCATTATGCTTGCAGCATTCATGGTTTCTATTGCAAATTGCATGACACAGGAGAACAGGATACACCGTGGACTGTATCAGGGATTGGAAGAGAGAATATTATCCCCATGTAAAAGTACAGTAATTTAAAAACATTTTCATCAAAGGTTACTACAGTAAAACATCATGTCATTAAGCCATTTTGTCCAAACCAACAATAAATTAATCTTCTATAGCCGGGCACTATGCAGCCTGTGCACACAACTGAATAGTTACACAGATGCGTTGCCTCCTTTGCGGTAGCCTTGCTAGAGTTAACCACAAAAGAGGACAAAACACTGACAGTTAAACAAAAATGATCAACAATAAATAACAAGTCTATGGATGCCGCAGTGGGTGCAACAAGCAATATTAAGCCACATCAAGTAAAACGTGTGACACGTCCTACAGCAGAGTAAAGAAGAAGACAATATAAACCCCACATCGACTGCAACCCATAAACACAAATATTAAAAAGCAAAAAGGAGAGCCTGCACAGTTTATACACACCACAAAACGCACACATGCAATGCTATGTTGTTATGTACTTCTCTGTACATTGAGTCACAACAATCTCTGGGTTTGTTGTTGTACTCACCTTTTCTGAAGGTGTCAGTGTCACCTTTCTGGACACGGAGCTCAGCTGTCCTGTGGCCTGAGACACACCAGCAGCTTCTTCTCTACTGCTGCTGATTTTGTCGTTCAATTTTCACACTGTTTACCAGAACTTTACCCAGCTTGTTCTCATGAACCATAAGTTTGCTTTATCATGTAACTTTTTTGGTTGTTCTCTGTAACAGATGCAACTTAAAATGTAATGCAATACTCGTAATGAAAAGCACTACGGATTTTTCCAAAGTATGTATGTACTTATATACAAGTAAATAACAAATTAATTTGACCCCAAGTCTTTGCACTGTACAGATATGGCTTTAAAGTAGTACTTTATAAAGCCATATATAAAGTGTAGTGTAATGGTAAGAAAGGTCTGTGTGGTTGTCATCATGATGCATATGAATTTTGGGTGCAACTGGCAACAAGACTGAGAATGTTGGCTTCCCTTTTCCTGTTTATCACTGATATTTCCTGATATTTCAAGTCTATCTGAGAACAATACTCACATGTTCATGTGAAGGCTACATTTAAAGAGCAATTGGTCACTATAATCCTTCATTATATCCATAGTGACTTTAGAAATCTCTTCATAAATTGATTTAAATGTAAGTGACGTGTAAAAATGCATTTGAAGTTCACCTTAAGATAATCGTCTGAATTTACGGGCTTTTAAAGTATGAAATTCTTGATTTTTGTTCTGCATCTGACAGTTTTTCCTTGCTGAGCCACAGCTGAGGGTTCCTAACACAAAGAGGGATTTCATACTAAAAAGACTGCTACTTTGGAAGATCCCCACTTGATTTGTGTAACTCAGACTGCTGAAGCCAATAGTCTTTGCTGAAAATTAGGATGCATTTTTATATTGTCTGTGACTTTTGAGAGAGGGTATCTTTCAGTATAGACAATGAACACAATTTATTTTAGTGCACATGTGGGCATGCAAAAGATGTTTTCAGGCAGACTTGAAAATTTTTTAAAAAAATCATTAGGTTTTCACAAAGTGTTGCCACAAAGCGCCTTGATAAATAGAATGGGTTCAATTAATTTTGATGTTGGCAACCACAACAGAAAGAATTAGGTCTTTTAAACAGAAATTACATAATTATATTTTACACTACCCAAATGTATCCAATGTCCAATTAGTGCATTCTTATCTTAATGTAAGATGTATACAATAAAAACTATTTTGGGATGAATTTTCATAAAGATTCAAACACACATTTTGTGAAAATGTATTGATTCAAATTGCCACCGATTATAACATTCTTGATTTAGCATAGTTCCTCTTTAAGTACCATGTAATAAGTGGTTGCATGGTGTAGAACAAATGGCAGATACTAATGACCAAGCACATACTCAGTATTTTCCAATGATGGGTTAGATGTAATTGATGTAGGCTACTTTAGATATTTGTAAACTTAATCTTCAAAGTGGCTAAACCCTGGGAACTTCACACATCCACCCCATAATAAGGTGGAAGGGGTCAGACCAGAGTTTAATAAGGATAACGATTCAGGCCCTATTGAAAAAGGAACACATCCTCTGATTCAGTAAGGCACAACCGTGCCAAATGAACAAAAAAGCGGTTTGGCAATGTGGGGATAAAACCTCCTGTTAAAATTAAATAAATGTAGTTCCAATTTCCTGGCACAGAGAGAGATTTGGTGCCACAGAAGTTTATTCATTGGCCTTTTGACATGACTAAATCAAATGCTGAGGAATTCATTTTACTATTATTTGATGGGCAGACAGGATTCACAAGGCTGGGGTCTGCTGGCAAAGGTCAGCCAAAGCTTTATCCCTTATTTAATGTCTGCAAGTCGATACAAGACAGAGCGAGAGAAAAAAAAAAAAGAAAATATAAATAACGTTTGAAACTAGAGAACAAGAGAGAACTTCTGAAAAGAAATAAGCCCAACCAAAGAACAATACCAATAGCCTGGCATATTTGAAAGCAAAAGGAAATGGAGTGAGAGAGAATCTTCTGCCTCAGATGATGTCCCACCTCGCTGCTGGAAGCCAAATGATTATTCAGATTTTTTTTTGTAATCATAAAATGGACGATTCTGAAGCTTTTCTCTGACACAGGGTGAATTAAGCTTGTTTGACTGGGCTTAAGCTGAGTTATCACATCCCCCAGCCGGACACTACACACAGGCTGAGCCCAGCAGAGAGGACAGAGGAAGAGAACTTGAAAGCAGGTGTGGGATTCCTATGGCATAATGCTGAGTTGAAAAAGACTAGCTGTCTGTACTTTAAGGCTTTATTGGTCTCCATCATATAAAGCACAGCCAGAGGCAGTGTATCAGAGGTTGGAGGTGGGAGGGGGTTGGTAGCAGTACTTACTGTAAGATAGCCAGGAAGTTCTCTGTTAGAATCCATGATCCTGCCTAAACTACACACACTGTTTACTTCCTCTATTCCATCAATCTCTTTCAAACATCACCTTGTCATGTACGATCAAATGTCACATTTGATGTTCTTTCTGTTACAGTAAAAATATACTCAAGACTATTACCTGTAAACTATACTGTACAGTATTTCAAACCTTTCACATGTGGAAATGGGCTTTGTTTATTAAGTTTAACTATGGCATCTCATGAAATGTTATCTGAGTTTGACAATTCCATTTCTCTATTTGCTCGATTAGTGGCTCCTTTGGTCTTAGACCTGAGGTCCCAGGTTTTAGCCAGAGGCCAAACAATATCTGTGCAGGCAGCACTTTGATTTCATTCATTTTGAAGTTCATTGACTGTTATTGTTGCAAATGGTTTCTCCAAACACAAGATTATAAATATGCATTTGCATAACACTCACACATTGGTGCACATGCATGCACATGGATGAGTAAAACCAGCAAACGCGCATGCAATAAAGAGGAGGTCAGCGTATTGGGGATGGCTTGGTAAACAGCTCTGTAAATCATTATTATCTCCGTTTGATAGCCATTCAAGGTTATGTTACCTCAGGCCACTGTACGTATGATAAGCTTTAGTGACAAACACACACACACACACACATATTGTGGCGTGTGAGACACAAGCCATGAACATAATCCATTTAAGTACAAACCTCTCCTTTTATCTCCACAGTACTGGGGCTTGATCCAAGATGAAATTTTCTGCAACACCCACATCTCTGTGTTTCATAAATCAAGCCCTCTATCATTCTCAGCGGCCCAACACGATTTTCCTTGGAAATGAAGACATAGTAGAATCAATTAGGTGTGATGGACCTGCAGCTGCTGTGGTCTTTCATGTGCAGTGCAGTTTAGATTCTGTTATTGCTGTGAGAGCAAAAAAGGAAAGTTTTATTATCACCGGAGTGTTCCATAATGTAATATTTGAGGAGACCCAGTACTCCTATGAAGACCTATTTCATTGCGGTCACTGTTTTCAACCATCAACTTCACACACATTAGAAATAACTCTGTGAAATGTATGAGAATAGAGTGCACTTTAAATTCCTATTTTGACCAATTTACCTTTCCCCTTCCTTTCCCTTTGATACTTGCGGAATAAGCATCTTCAGCCAAAGAGAGGACGGTTTGTCTCCTGTGGGAGGGATGCTGCGAAACGCCACTATATACTTTTCCTTATACGTGCTGATTCACAGTAATGGAAAGATCCAATTGGCCATGGAAATATACAAGGCCATACCCACATCTAATATTGTCACAGCATTTTTGTTGAAAGGCTGCAGAGATTAAGCTGGTAAATCAAGTGTCATGGACAATCTAAAACATCCCTTAAGGCCTAAACGTTCCCATTGTGCCCATGCACACATTATGTCCTCTGCAGATGTGTACATATTTGCTCCACTGACCTCCCTGTGGTTTTATTGCTGGCAAAATCTGCAAGCTATATATATATATATATATAAATGTTTTGTGCCTTTGTTTCCAACATGTATGCATGTGTGCATGATTGTTGTGCTGCTTTGGATATTCCTCTATTATTTTCCTATAGGACATTTAACTTTAAGAATATTCTCTTATACTTCTAGCTACATTTAAAATAACATTGAATTGGCCAAAAGTACCACTAGGCCCTTGCAACTCTTTACCTAACCATGCCCTTTATGTAAATCTAGACCACTGTCCAACATGTGGAGACATACACTAAGAACAAAATGTAAATTCAGACAAATAAATTCAGTTAAAGAGTTATAAAAAAACAAAGTAAAAGCCATGTCTGTGTCACAGGGGAGCAGAAAATAAACAGCTATGCCTTGACATTGATGTATATGTATAAAAAAACAGTTCAAATGAGAGTGGTTTCTCCCCCCATAGTGAATAAATCATGCATCATTGTGCAGAATATTATTTTAGAATGAAAAAGTAAGTTGTTTTACCTAATGATTTTACTGTGTTGCCATATTAGCATGTTTGCATTTTAGAGATGAAGCCATCTCTTCACTATTCTACCCCAGCCTCTCCTTGCTGATCTACAGGCCAGCTTTAAAGACATAGTCACATAACTCATACACCAACCAGAACTTATGATTTCAAGTGTATGTCTCTCTAATAGCATGCACTGGGGAAATTATGATTTTTTTTATTACAATGACAGTCATATATTTGATTAGGTCATAAACATTATTTTTGTGTGCTTCTAGGTCTAAAAATGATTAACTTCCATTGGAGGGGCATTAATCATACTATTTAAAACAGTAATTAATGTTACAGAAGGAACAGCAACTAATGCCATATACTGTGGTATATATATAATGTTATTTGTCTTATTTGTATACATTGTTTTGTCTTCTAAATATAAATCTCTGTCTAATTACATCTGTGAGAATAGGCATCATAGATATATTTCATGTTTATGTCAGACAGCACAAAGGTCTGAGTTGCCCCATTTCTTGCAAATAAAAAACAACAACAATTGATTAGCACCTTAACATATAAAGAAAAGCCAAAAAATCAGTGACACAGTAATAAACTATGAGGCTTCAAGGCTGCCACTTTGGGGCATTAAAAACAATATCAATCGGGTCATGATTATGGCAAATCTCAATAGTCAATCCATGTAAATTCCCCTGTATGCATTCTCACCACATACCACATTCACTCTTTTTCCTACTCAAACTAAACACACCAAATGTGTAATATTCTTCCATCTGAGAGTGTTTGGAATATAAATTAAAAATTTCCACCGAATCACTACATAGAGATCTATTCAATCTCCTACTACCTTTGATTCAAAGAGGCCAGATAATACCTCAATATGCAGGGGTGGCCTATCCTTAAAGGTAGCCAACCATGTGAATCCTGCCCATACTTGACAAGCTGCAGAAAGCAAAAGGGATATGTAAGAAAATGGAAGGTGGTCTGAGAGAGAAGGGGGGGTACACCACACACATAGCAGATATTCGTGGATCATAAGCTTCTAGCCAAATCCATCATGATGAAACTCTCAGAGGCCTACACTTCTTCAGGTATACAGGCTTTGATGGCTATCATTTTAAAGGTCTAAACATCTTAATCTTAAAACGTGTGAAAATGGGAATGGATTTTTTTTTTTTTATGTTAGGGATGAGATACAGGAGAAGTCAAAATATCCAAGAATCTGGTTGCCTTCGCTGGGTGTATAGGAAATATTCAGAATGTATCAAATGCTTCATTTTAATGTAACATATCCAGATGGAGAGCCAGATTTGTTTCATTATGTAAGAATCCACACACGCTCTAGCGAGGATATGTGTACATGTATTTTCTTTTTGGAAAAATTATAAATGTTTGCTTTCTTAAAAATCTTCCCTTAAAATTCTTTAAACACAAATTCAATTCAATTCAATTCAATTTTATTTATAGTATCAATTCATAACAAGCATTATCTCGAGACAATTTACAGATAGAGCAGGTCTAGACCACACTCCAGAATTTATAAGGACCCAACAGTTCTAGTAGTTTCCTACAGAGCAAGCAACAGTGCGACAGTGGCTTTTATGCTGCTCCAACAGGTTTGACATGGTCCTTTTAGGCAAAAAACCTCGGACAGACACACAGGCTCTTGGTAGGCTGAAAGTTTAGGTGTCTGACGACCTGCTTTGGGGTTACAATGAAGAGTGGCAATAACAGTCACTTTTAAAAAAATAGTAATTTGTAGTAGTTCATGGCATAGCAGGGCACTGTGCGGCGTTACAAGGCACAGCAGGACGTAGCAGGTCACAGCAGGGCATAGCAAGATGTATCAGGGCATCGCAGGACGTGTAGCAGGACCATGGCGACAGCTGCAACCATAATTTGGGAGCCTCCCTGATCCAAGGAAACATGCTGGGCGAAAAAGAACATAAGGACTGTGGGGAATGACTCCCCGGAGATAGGTTAGTAACAAGCATTTTTGAGACATGGATGCACATAAATGGAAAAATAGAAAGATAGAGGAGAGAAGAACTCGGTGTGTCAAAGGAAGTCCCTCAGCAGTCTAAAACTATTACAGCATAACTAAGAGAGACAGGGTAAAGAGAGGAGCCTGGTCAGGCTAGAACTCTCCCCAACCAGATCCCATCCCTCTGTCTAGAGGAGATGGGAAGGAGAGAGAGAGAGAGAGAGAGAGATCCATCCCTCTGTCTAGAGGAGGTGGATGAGAGAGAGAAAGAGATCCATCCCTCTGTCTAGAGGAGGAGGTGGATGAGAGAGAGAGAGAGATCCCATCCCTCTGTCCAGAGGAGATGGATGAGGGAGAGAGATATCCATCCCTCTGTCCAGAGGAGGTGGAGAGAGAGAGAGAGAGATATCCATCCCTCTGTCCAGAGGAGGTGGATGAGAGAGAGAGAGAGATCCATCCCTCTGTCCAGAGGAGGTGGATGAGAGAGAGAGAGAGATATCCATCCCTCTGTCCAGAGGAGGTGGATGAGTGAGAGAGAGAGAGAGAGATTGTTGCTTAATCACAACAACAGTTATCTCTTTGCCTATAGCAGCGTAACTAAGGGATGGTTCAGGATTCTCCTGAGCCAGCCCTAACTATAAGCTTTGTCAAAGAGGAAAGTCTTAAGCCTACTCTTAAATGTGGAGACGGTGTCCGCCTCCTGAACCCAAACTGGAACCTGGTTCCACAGGAGAGGCGCCTGATAGCTGAACGCTCTGGCTCCCATTCTACTTTTAGAGACTCTAGGAACCACAAGTAACCCTGCATTCTGGGAGCGTAGTGCTCTTGTAAGGTTGTAAGGTACTATGAGCTCTTTAAGATAAGATGGTGCCTGACCACAAAGAGCTTTGTAGGTGAGAAGAAGGATTTTAAATTCTATTCTGGATTTTACAGGAAGCCAATGCAGAGAAGCTAAAACAGGAGAGATGTGATCTCTTTTCCTGGTTCCTGTCAGAACACGCGCTGCAGCATTCTGGGTCAGCTGAAGAGTCTTTATGGACTTTTTTGAGCAGCCTGATAATAAAGAATTGCAGTAATCCAGCCTAGAAGTAACAAATGCATGGACTAATTTTTCTGCATCATTTTTAGACAGGATATTCCTGATTTTTGCAATATTACGTAGGTGAAAAAAGGCGGTCCTTGAAATTTGCTTTATGTGAGAATTAAAGGACCATGTCCTGATCAAAGATAACTCCAAGATTCCTCACAGTGGTGCTGGAGGCCAGGGTGATGTCATCCAGAGTGACTATCTCTTTGGATAATGTGTCACGTATTTTTACAATATGTGTTTTACAATGAGAGACAAAGAAATTAGTGATTATGTGCCTCCATACAAGCCAGGCAATTGTATTCTTTGTGGGGTTATATTTGGCGATCACATTGACACCACACACATAGTAGCTACTTCGCAATCAGGCTCATATGTACTTACATTACATGCACTCACAGACACACACACACACACACACACACACACACACACACACCTGTTATGGTACTGTTGAGGCCAAATACCATTATTCTAATTCAAGATTCAACTGGGCCAGAAGAGGCAGTGGTTGGAAAGCCATACCCTTCAATCTCACACACACACACAAACACACACACACCCACACACATCCACACACGCACATACATGTAAATCCCTATCTCATCCCATCTCGTCACCTTGCCCCCAAAACATCCTGAAACTAAATGTATCATTCATTTATTCATTCATCCAATCATTTTGGCCTCTTCACTATTTGAGAGGTGGTAAATATGCCCATTGTGCTGCAACCTGTGTACCTCAACCCCTCAAGCACTCTGGCCAATTTTTGCTCCCATGCTGTCCCCTTAAGAGGAAAGAGCTGAAATGAAAAGCCTTGTCCTTCTTTCTCCCTCTCACTCTCCACCCCCCCCCCCGCGTCATCATCCTCTTCTCTCCAAAAACAACCCATAATGGGGGACTGGAGGCTGTCTATCTATTTTTCTGCCAAAAGAGGAAAGAGAGAAAGAGAGAGCGAGAGGGAGTGAGAGAGAGAGACCAACAGTGAGCTCATCATCATTGATTAGGCCTGTCACCACCAGGTAGGAGGCAGCAATTAGCCTTGGCCAGGCCTGTTCCACTGAGACACACACACACACATGCACACATGCCCACACGTGTTCCCTTGCACACACAAGCATAATTACGCAGACACAACAGACACTCATTCAAACACACACCCATACACTTGGGACACCGCCTGAATGAGCGCGGCATCTGTTAGAGAGTGATTTGGCTGCTGAAGTGAAAGAAAGGATGGATGAATGTGTGGCAAGGAGGAAGGAAGCAGTGAAACACTGGCATGGAGGGATGGAGTCACAACGGTAAGGGAAGTCACAGTGAAGGACAGGGGACGCAAAAGAGGGAGAAAAAAAGTTTTTAAAAAGGTAGATAGACAGAGAAGAGGACAGGTGTGAGACGATGCAAGTGGAGGAGAGGAAGGAGTAAGGAAAGCAAGGATGCATGGATGTGTGAAAATGCTTAAACAGGTAGAGAAATTAGTAAAGATGGAGGAAGTAGTAATGAAAGCACGGAAGAAAGGAAAGGAGAAGAGGAACCAGGAAATGAAAGCAGGATTAAAAACAAGAGTGTAGCTGCTTAGATTGATAGTTTGTGTTGGGACAAAAGAGAAAGAGGATGGAACAAGGCAAAAGGAACATGAGGGGTGAGGAAGTGGAAAAAGAGGTGGGGCAGTAGTGCTGGTGAAAGAAGAAAGGAGGGATGGTGGAGAAGGAGGGGAGGGGAACAGATGGAGTGAGGAAAGCAAGCATGGAGCAAAAGACAAGAGGAGATGAGGGGTGGGGAGAGAAGGGGAGGGAAGAGCGGGACGCTGAAATGGACGGAGGAGAGGAGAATGGTTGTTTGGGTTTGATAGCATGTGCCAAATCGATTGTGGCTGACTAATCCAGTTAGTTATGGCAGAGGCATGCAGAAAAGGCGCTTATGGGGGTGTTAGGTTATAGTGTAAGGGTGTGTGTGTAAGTGTGTTGGTCTATCTGCACTTGTGTGTGTGTGTGTGGTGTATGTTTCCTGCCCTGTGTGTCTGCATGTGTGTCTGTGTAAAGCATGTCCAAAGCTGACACGAGGGAAAGCTACTTCCATGCTGAGAGACTTTGCTCTTGGAGAAAGAAACAACATAGCACACACCAGTCAGAATTCACTCATGCTTTCACAGTAATGCACACAAACGTGTAAAAAGTATAAAATTGCATTTCCTAGAAATTAAAGGATGATTATGACAGTAAGAAAGACTAACTTTAATATGCGGTCTAGATTCGTTCGACCACCGTTTGTATTAATTTGCTTATTTTAAGTACAAGTTGTGAAGCACACACAGATGAGGACAGATGGACTCTGTTGGCAAATATAAGCAGTTAAAAGGGGGTTTATTCGGCTGAAAGTGGAGCTGTTCGTATTTTCAGTTTCTCTACTAGCCATTTCACTCTACTTCTTAGAAAATTGGCACAGAATAAAAATTCCCTTTCTCCCCCTGTAACGACATTGTCAAACATTATTGTTATGGCCGCAGTCAGAACAGCAGCAGCACTATAGGGCTCTCAACATGCTCTGGCCCCTTACCCCCAATTTCCACCGGTTGCGGAATGTTTGCGGATCCACTCTCGAACGCCGGCAGAGTCATTAGGTTTCCATTAGAGTCAATGTGTGTATTTCCACTGACTGTGGAACGGCTGCCTTCCAACTCTGGCACAGCTCCGGCAGTCCACAGCCCTCCGGTTAATTTTCAGAATAAAATGTGTTTCCATGCACTACACCTTGAAAACACAGCACAGAGTTGTTTATTCTCTATTCCTCTGGATGGGAACAAACTGTTGTTGGTTTTGTGGTTCTATTCTACATGAATTCCTGAGACCACGTGGGTTCTCGAGACTTCAGCTGTCAGTCATGGACAAATCCAGACCTGGTGGGTATTGATGGACGGCAGAGCACCGAGCTGACACGCAGCGGAGCCGATCCGCAGCCGTTCTGCAGATGGCGGATGTTCAGGGTTAGCCTGCTCTTTACAATGAACCACTTATGTAAAGAAGGAACACTAGCATGTTAAATCACTTCATTTAATGCCTGCATTTACTTCTCCTTAGTGGGCCAACATTCTCCCAGGCCCGATAAATGCTGCTGCTGACCGTATTTCTGATTAGGGGCTGGGGGCGGAGGAAAGGGTTTGACACTCATTTTTCACAAACAATTTTTCCATTTTTCTTCACAGGCAGACAGTTGGCATTAGATTAGGGCAGGCCTAACAGAGGCAGGGCCTCTAGCAAATTGTGTGGCTTGAAGGGCAAATGCCCCTCTGAATTTATCAACTTATGGCTCCAGTGAGCTGCGAGGGATGGTGATGACCTTAAGATACCCTCGTAAGGATGCCTTTTACCATCACTCCATGCTACACTTAGAGGCTCTTTACAGGGCCATAGGCCACAAGTCTGAATGAGCACAGTGTTGTTTTGAATTTTCATTTTTAATAATTCAGTAAGTACATTTTTACAAAAAGCTGTGGTTATCTAATGTTTTTTTTATGACTGTGTTACTAAACTGTATACACAGTAATTAATACACATAAAGTAATACACATAATTACTTTACCAGTACACACAAAATAATATTTACTGTACCTTATCAGTTTTTACTAGTACTGCACTATGATAAAGCTTCTTCTGGCCGTTAATTTCTCAAACGCTCCTATGTGGCATATTAGAGGGTAAGAATGAACAACCTTTGGACGACTTTTTTTTAAATACAATTTAAATATAGCAACAGGCCTACTAATATAGTTCAAAAAGTGTCACTGTTTGGCTCAGTAGCATTAGCATTATTATAATAAGTAATGAAGGCCTACTTATAAGATGAAACAAAGTTTGGATACATAGAGAATGGCAGAGACTATTTACACACAACATGCACATTGTCATGTGTAACAGTGTGTAAAGCAGAAGTGTGTTTTCCCCAGAATCCCCCTCACCATCACTCACCCTCTGCGACAACTCCATACAAAGAACTGTTGTTCCATCAGGATCATAACTCAACTAGAAGTACAGATACAGTGGAAACACATTATTTTAAAGCTGTTCCAAAATATACTGCACTATGCACACTGCTGCCTTGACTGTAAGGACTTATGTATGGCCGCATGCAATGCAGTTGAATGAATACATTGTGCCTTAAAACCATCAAGTAAATGTGGCCATGAAAGTGGACATGCACACACACACACTAACAGCACAAGCAAGGGGCCATTAAAGTAAGCAGGGAAAACGTTTCCTGTAATTTTGTGCAGCTTCAGTACAGGTTATGTTAAATGCATCAGATTTTTTACTGCAAAGCACACACTCTACTTCATACTCACACGGGAAGGTACATCTTCAGGATTCTATATTCTATTTACCTCATCATGGTAAAAATTGCCCAATTATCTGACACCAACAAAATAAGTTCTTTGTTCTATATAATAAGTAGAAATCTAGTAGACATTCTGTGTTGTGTGATTTAGTTTGCTTATTAGCTAGATGGCACATTTGAAACAAAATTTCCCCAGTCCTTACTTTAACACTAGAACAACTCCATTACCGCTTATTGCATTGTTAGGGTAATACACAGATTACTATGGACATATTACATGGGCATGATTTAATACTCTTACAGAGTCATTTATTCTTACTGTAATTATCATACAATCTAGATAATCAAAATGCCCGTTGGAAGTAGTGAAAGGTTACCCTTTCTAATGCCTACTAAATGAAAAATGAGTTATATAATAACAGCAGCAGCCAGCTACCAATGTGAGGCGCTGGCCACGTCTCACTTTATCATATGATCTTTAGGCTACTGTCATTTTGTAACTGTAGAAAGAGGCTTTGGACTGAACATTGAGTAATAAATGTTTTCACCGGCAGCGTACTTCGGCCAAAAAAAATATGGAGGTTATCAGGCTAACAGCGGGCATTATTTTCTGAATGTAGTCCATACAAAAGTTTTTTGTATTTTTTTCCATGTATTTATTTTGCAAGTCCCCAGTTGATTTCTTGAAGGGGGGGTTGACTTAAACCATGAATCAAACCAGCAATGACTGCCCTTTGTCAGTTAGTCATCTTTCACAATAACAAAAACATCATCCCCCAACCTGACAATCTTAGCTCTGAAATATTTTTCTCATTAATATAAAAGAATACAGTCTGATATTAGCATATGTAAATGAGATTTCAACTTTGTTTTCATCAACACCTTTGATTTATGAGCAGAATGGGTGTGATTGACAAAGTTTTGGTAAAACTGACAGTGTTGGGCAAGTTATTTCCAAAATGTAATACATTATATGGCGCTTACCCACTGCTAGTACCAGCTCTGCTCGGGTCGGCTTGACCCCGGTGCCCCTTCTTCCATTTTCCATTGCAGATTTAGTACCGCTTCATCGTGCATGAGGCTAGCTTGGCTGGTCGTCATAGCAACTCTGCAGGAAACTGCTTTGACCTAATGCACGAGACGTGACACACACACACACACACACACAACATCGAAGGGGTGTTGTCTTTGATTCTGGTCATGTGACTGTTGCCACAGCCAGAGGCCAACTTTTGTTTTAAAAGAAGCTGGAGGCAGCAAAAAAATAACACACCGCTGGGTAAACTGTTTAAAAATGCCAGGTTTGTTCAGGACACCCTCGTCTGTCGTCTGAATAGTGAAGATTCTCTCTAACCAATCACGTCACCTTTTGGTATTGCCTCAGCTTGCTTGGAACCTCGATGGGGCTGAAACTTAAAAAAGTACCCGTTAGCTAGTACCAGGTACTATTTTTTATAATGGAAAAACTAAAAAGACGAGTAGACTCAAGGCGAGTCCAGCAGGTACCATGTAATGGAAAAACACAGAGAGATAACTAGTTAGTTAGTTATATTACACTATCCCGCTCTCTCAATTGTAATGCTTTACACTACGTTTGCGTTACTTTCACCAAAATAACAGTAGAAGTAGGCTGAGACTTGGCATGTAGCTTGTGAATTTCACAATGGGATCAACAAAGTCTCATCTTCATCCACTTTAACACATCATAATTTATGTATTATATTTTGTATTATTAACCATAATTAAAACATACAATAGCCTACTTGACTCTAGAAGTGTGAAGTAAGAGAAAATTAAAATACTTAATTAAAAGTAGCCTATGAAGTATGGTATAGTTACTACTACTAATACTTTCCACCTCTGAGAACATGTAATGTTACAATAATGTAGCAAGCTTAAACATTAATGTCCACTCTGACGCACCGCCTCTGGTTCTGGCTCTGACCACGGGAGCAGTGACGGGACAAGAAATGACACTTGCAGACTTTTTTTCAGTGCCAGATTGTTTTGTGGTGTTGGTGATTTGTTAAAAACATTTAAATATAAATAAAACATGTCGGGTTGAAATGCTTTGTAACTTGCATTACTGAGTTTGTAACAGGTTTAAGATTACTTAAATGTATTAGTAATGCGTTATATTACTATTACTATATCACAGTAAAAAGAAATACATTATTGTAATTGCGTTACTTTTGTAACGTGTTACTCCCAACGCTAAAAACTCATAAGACTTTAAAGCTTGTAATAACACTGCAAATATTAAATAGCAGGTGTTCTGATTAACACTGAATACTGATTAGGTCTCCAATTACAATCTGATATTTTGTAATTTATTCTTAACATCTGAAAATTGGTGTCAATCAAAATGAAACAACTGTTACAGCCATAAGCCATACTCGTGCCAACAAAAACAAACTAGACAGAAATTGTCTTGGATTCTCACTTATTTCAGCAATTTCCGTGCAAGTTAAAAAAAAAAATATTACAAATTAACTATTGTTTTAATGGATAGGCTCAAGTCCCCTTCCACAGATTAGGTGGCAATCCTCCAGCACCAGCATTTACTGATACAAAACTATCTCCTCCATGTTTGAATGTTGATGGTAATAATATCCCTAAGAATAAACTTAACCATTCATGTATGCAATTCATAAAGCACACCCTGAAGACTCCTTTAAAAGGTGTATTCAGTTTGATCCATGAGATCTTTTGTTGCCCTTGGCAGTTTGTATTATTTTAGCATTTGATGAATGGAAATTGGTCACACATTTGAAAGTGCTAAATGAAGTCATGCATGGTGGGTCTCTCACTTTACACTATATAGGACATAGAGTCTAATGGAATTTGCCTCAAACACTTTCTGAGTCTAATGAATAGAATCCTTAATACTGTTTGCATTAGGCTTTTTAAATTGTAGCTTTATTTAGGTCAGAGCCATTAATGAAAAGGTTTGGACATATCAAAGTCTGGAGATATTTTGACAGTGTGACTATATCACATTGAATCATATGTGTGATTGACAACCTAGATGCATATGTGGGCTCGGTCGGGCCGATATTTTTCCGCCGCTATCCTTGGGCCGGCCCAGGCCCTTGATTAAGCATTTGTTTGTTTTTTAATTATTACTTTATTAGCCTAATTCATTGGGGAGAAAGCTATGCCTCTCCAGCTTCTCCGGTAGATCTGGGTATATGTCCTGCACTGACTTGAGTGTGAGATAAACTGTGCTACATTGTGTCTCCCCCATCTGCAGCACTGTTGTTGGCCAGTGCGTCAGCATGCAGACCGTGGCGAAGGACAGTATTAATTAGATGATCGAGACAAGAAAGTCTCCAGGGATTTGATTATGGTGCTGCCTTAATCTGTTACCCACACTATTTGGCTAGGGGAGCTATAGGTCGAGGTTGTTTTTTTTTTTTACATTTGTTCATTCGGATCCATTTGCGATCCATTCCATTCTGAATAAACAAACAGCGCAGGATACATGCTTTGTCCTTGTTTTAGTATTCATTAAGATAATTCTAAACAGATTTCTGTAGTTCAACTCAGAATTGTAGCTGAGAACGTCAGTTATGACGACCCACGTATTAAAAAATTGATGGGTTTAAATCAGGCTCAGGCAAAATATGCACATGCTCGGGTAGGGTCGGGCTTGACTTTTTGGGCCGATCTGAGCTCTACCTGGGATTTGTACGATCTTTCCAGTGTGTGTCTTCCCAAAGATTCCTCTAAGTTAGGACTGTTTGAAATACCTCCACAGAGTGCATCAGGGAGGAATACTGACCAAATGCCTCAGTCATGCCCTTAGGCCGTACTATCCTAAAAGTTGAGTCCAGTCACTCCGCATTTTGACCAGTTACATCTGTGATCTGCTTATTTAATCATACTAACCAAACTTGAGTTGGAAGAGTAAGCACATTGACTTTAGGCTCATTCCTCACCATACTGGTCCTGTACAATAACCACAAGACTGCAATTGCTGTCCTATTGACCTCACTCTCTATATCAGTCAGGAAAAGACTCTGGGACAGTGTGAAAAATGGGCCTGGCAGCCAACGTCCATACAAGATGGTGGCGACAAGGAACATGGATTGTGGTGAAAACTGCTGATCCATCCAATACAATAGGCAGCCCAAATATTATAAAAATGTACTGCAGAACTATCTTACCTATTGTTCTAATCCTCAGGACTACACCTTGGTAACTTGCCCAGCCCCTCCCTACAGAAACGACCTAATGAGGCAAACCTGCATGCACTCACCCTGATTAAGCTAGTGAGCAGCTCGGCGTTGAGTACCGGCTCCCCACGGGGCTATGAGCTGTGAGCTGACCCCCTCCTGTACTGTCTCAACACCCACGACTGCAGTTCGGCCTACAGCAACAACCTCATCGTCAAGTCTGCTGATGACACCCCAGTGGTCGGACTCATCTCAAAGGGAGACAAGGCAGCCTACAGAGAAGAGGTCTTGAACTTGGCAGCTTGGTGTTTGGAGAACAACCTCGCTCTGAACACCATGAAAACCAAGGAGATCATCGTCAACTTCAGGAAGAACAGCACCGACCTAGCCCCCCTGTACATCAATGGTGAGTGTGTGGAGAGGGTCCACACCTTCCGGTTTCTTGGCATCCTCATCTCCACTGACATCTCTTGGACAGCCAACATCACAGCGGTCATCAAGAAGGCCCAGCAGCAACTTTACTTCCTGAGGGTCCTCGGGAAGTACAATCTGGACTCCAACCTGCTGCTGACCTTCTACCACTCGTCCATCGAGAACCTGCTGACGTACTGTATCACAGTATGGTACGGCAGCTGGACCGTGGCAGACAGGAAGAAGCTGCAGAGGGTTGTAAGGTCAGCACAAAAGATCCTAGGCTGCCTTCTCCCCTCCCTGATGGACATGTACACCCCCCGCTGCCTCAGCAGAGCAGAGAACATCATTCCACCCCAGCTCTGATCTGTTTGACCTGTTACCCTGAGGTAGAAGCTACAGGTGCATCAGAGCACGGACTAACAGACTCAAGAACAGTTTTTTCCCAAAAGCCATAACCACCCTGAACTCACACATGCACTGACTCCACACCACAGCCTACACCCAGCCCCCGCACTTTCTTCTTCCCTCCTACTGTGCAGTACTGTTATATAATACCTTAAAGGACACTGGAATCTGTGCAATTTCATACAGTGCAATATTTAATATTTAACCGTTTCATTTCACAGGTATTGCACTTGTGTATAATGACAATAAAGGCATTCTATTCTATTCTAGCTGATCTACTCCCCACATCACAGGCTACAGAAAAACACCACACCTACTAAACAGGCCTATGTCAAATAATAAACTAACAAACCAAAACAATAAAATTAAGAATTAAGCAGACACAAAGCCGTATTAATTTTGGGAACAGGGCCTAGTGAAAAGGGAGAAAGGCAGCTTTTCACAGACAGCTAAAGACTGGCAGTAGCTCACCCTCAACCCAGAGAGAATAATACACCTTTACAAAGAACCGTACAACAGGTCCGTAACCACTGGAAGAGTCTAACACATACTGAACAATGGAGTCAATTGATTTAGTGCTGAATATAGATGCCTGAAAGGCCTATTTCTTCACTTCACCATTTACCATGTCTGTTTTGTAGCCATCTGACCCAACAGGCCAGGCAATAATAAAATGTAATCTTAGGTGGTGACATTAATGTTGAGGAAAGAACCATTGTATGCTTAAAATATGATGATTAATGCAATCATTCCTCAAATAGAAGTGCAACAACAAAGAAAGTAGATTTAGTTTTCACTGTTGTCTCATCGGTAATGTGACTACTGAATGCTTATAGTAGAATTACTATGTAGAATCCAGAGGTGGAGTATTTACAAGGACCCCACAACACACATTAGCATTGAGGTGACCTTCCTACATTGGACAAACTCCAACACTAAGAGCTCAGCTGGGGCCTTGTAAGTATCCTCGCCACCTGCTCATTAACTCTCATTCTGAAAAGCTCCAGAAAAAATAGTGTTCAACCTTTATTCAAAAGTCAGAGATGAGCATAACTACAGTATATGCAGTGGGCACCACGCCAAAAGCCTTAACAGATGATCATGAGCCATTAAGCCTTTAAAGGGTACGAACATGCAAACATACCTTTGGTTTTCAGTTTAGAAAGGAAAGAAAGTGAATACAGATGAAAAGAAGAAGATAACAGATACAGAAAAAGATTGGCCATTAGGGGGCACTATAATCAACGTTTATTGGGTTTGTCAAAAAACTAAATGCATTTAAATGGGAAAATTGCAATATCTCTGCCCCAATAAATACTATCAACATGAAACCTGTAATGGTTGTCTAGCATGCCGCTCTGAAACAAATAGGCCATTAGGGGGCACTATAATCAACATAGACCATTTTGGGCCATTTTATCCCTTCTGAGGTCGAGTGGGTCGCCAAACGGCACTTCTGGTTCATAACTTTGTATCTTAATAATATAACTAGTAGAAACATACTGTCTTTTGGAGCTAAAAGCAAACAGTGGCCCCGTTCTGCTGATGTCTTTGTTGTCTTCCTATCCCTTACAGAAGGTTTTGTATGCAGCCTAGAAACCCACAGTTTTTGGGGTCATTGTGCACTTAATCCTTACTGTTGCACCTCTCGATATTTCCTGACATTTGCCTCCCCATAGTTTCGCTTTGGGTTCCACTTTTGTGCGCTCCCCGGGTCGTTGGGGCCGACTTGCAAAGGGAGGCTTGGACCCCGTCATAACGGCTTGCAGTTCTAGTTTCCTTTGCTTTTGCTGTTCAAGCTGTTATGGCAGCATTAAATTATGAACTCTCTTTCATAACCTCAGGTATTGCAGAGCTTAGCAAAGCCAGGGCTGATTCAATTCACAACATATAAAAAACCTGGGGCAGGGGCCTGTAATCAATGGATACTTTTCATGTTACATGTCCTGAGGACTTCTGTTGTGTCAAATGCAATCAAAAGTGTCAAAACCTGTAAAACTTCCTCTCAGCTTGTGTGTACAGGATGTGTGAGTGTGTGTGCACCTTATCTTGCCACTCAATATCCACACTATCGCTCTCTGTGCTCTTTGAACAACAAATGGAAGCAACCACTGGTGTAAATCCAATTTTCAACGTGTAGTAGATGTTATTGTGTGCCTCATGTCAAGCTCTGCTCATTCCATTTACATCATTATAATGTATACATTACTTTCAGTTATACTACTAATAATTAATTTCAAGAATTAGTTTTTTTTATCAGTGCTAGATATCCTCATCTACCATATCTTAAACCACATTCTTTTCCAATATAATTTACTGCACTAAGGAGTATGTCAAACTCTAGGCGTCTTTGATACATGTCCACATTTACATAGCTCCTTTCAATTAGCAACGTCTAATGTTATTTATTCTTCTATATTGCCACAGATTTATTTACATCACTTGTTTATGCCTTCCTAATAGACAGACCTTTGTATCAACATCAATATGTCATTAATATTGTAAGTTTCCTTTAAGTTAGCATTAGGTTATACCAATTATACACATTTAATGCGTACAGTTAGTGTATCAATCAGACTAAACAATTTCCCGTAATGTAATGATGGTCCTTATACTAGTCATAGAAAAATATTACTAGTTACAAAGTGTATCTTAACCACCCTACTCTCTTCAGACCTGAGAATAAGAGAAATGATTAAATGTATCTCTTTTTTTTTGCACTTGCTAATGGCATTACATCTCTTTGTTATGCCTCACTGGGGCAGACAGCAGTCCCTCAGTAATTAAGTACAAACGCTAGAGAGAGAGAAAGAGAGCGAGAGAGGCAGAGGAAGAGAAAGAAGCAGGCTCAGCTGGTTCCCTAAACATAAAAACAGGTCTAATTAACAGCGTTGACTTCACACATGAGATTGACTCAAAGGGGAGTAAATTGCAGGCAATTACTCATGCAGCAGAATAGCATTTATAGACAATTCATTTGGAAACTTGTGCCAATTTATTCCTTTTAATACCAAGCAGATTCTCGACAAAGCAATGTTGAAATATCATATATTTTAGAAAATATAGGTTTAATATTATTGATATCAGTATTAGTGATTTTTTTTTATTTCTTCTCAGCACATGTCAAGATCAGACCAAATCTTTACATATATAAGCTATCTGGACAGAATATTTCATGGGAAATGTGTTTAAGTTATTTTATGACATGTAGGTAATGAATACTACATAATCCGCGTTCATATCACTTCCTCCTACAACCAAGTGTACCTACTGTTGTGAGGACCACATCTATTTCTCTTAAAATGTAGGCCAATCATCACCCCTTATTCTGGCTTTGTATAGAGTGGTTCCAGTTTCACAATAGGGAAGGTACCTGGTGTGTGGATAGTGCTTTGTCATCAGGTTTGTCTGACAAGAGATGGAACAAAAAGCCTACACCGTCCATCTCCCTTCCTCTTTTCTTTTCACAGTGAGGCGTGATAAATGGCGAGTCAGCGTCCCACCAGAGAATACTATAACACCAGTATTTGCTGTCTGTCCATGCTTCCTGTCTCTATCTCTGTCAGTATTTTACAGTTGTCTCTCCTATTTTTCATTTGCAGTCCTTGCAGACACTCTTCGCCTAAACACACACACACACACACACACACACACACAAACACACACACACACCCATCTTAACCCTATCTCTCTCTTCAGTCTGGAACACTCTCCTCTCCTTCATACCTCCCCTTTCCCTCACTCTCTTCATTATCTCCTCTCACCCTCCTCCCCCACAGAGAAGAGAGAGAAGCCAACATTATTCTAGCAGAGGAGCAGGTGAGGGTTAAAAGGCGACCGCCTCCTAGTCTTCCAGGAATTAAAGGGAAAGAGCTTGTGGAAGCAGGGGGATAAAGACGAGGCCTGTTTAAAATTCTGACACCTCTCTGCTATAAAGTAGGATTTCTGAGCCACTTGGGGCACAGGGAGGAGGAAAAGAGACTTAAGCAGATGCAGAGGGTAAATGCAAGGCTTTGTTATTTCTGACAAGCCCACAGAATGGAAATGTCATTAACTGACTGTAAATATTCAAACTCCATCTCTCTCTCGCTTTCACTCTCTGATGGAGGTTTTTACAATGTTGGTTTGTCTTTAGGCATATGCATAGATAATCCACATTGTGTTCAGAAAAGAAATTCTCAGAGACATATCAATAATTCAAGCGTATAGGTAGATAAAAAAAAGAAAGGCGTACGTAAGTCTCCCCACGTAGAATTATTCATTTCCATGCATTTTGTAAGTGTGAGCCTTTTTGAATTATAAAACTTTGAAATGGGAACAATGTTTTGCATAGTATAGATGGTGCAGTGTATGAACAATGTAGGTTTGTATGTGTGTAGGCAGCTGTATTACATTATGCTGAAACTACTTCATAAGATTTTTTTTAGTAACTTGAAGACTGTAAGGGTTAAACTTTCCACCCCTAAGTTTATAGTGTGGCCTTTGACTGTACATTTTTAATAGTGTTTTCGCAGATTCAATGACTGCAGCACGCACAAGTAGATTTAAACTCTTAGCTGCAAGGTTTTGGTGATATATTTGGGGACTTAATGATCTTAGAAATGTAATTTTGCTTGTCTAGCTTTGCATATTCAGACAAAGTAATGTGATGGAAAGACTAGAAGTACCCCAAAGATGGAGAAAGATAGCAGGAAGTACAGACAATCTCATAGAAAGTTGAAGGAGTAAGAGTCCATGACCCAGAGAAGAGAAATTTAGAGTAGGTACTGTCAAACTAGACACAAAAGACAACCCAAGCAGATGACGACATTTTCAGCCAGCATCTTCAAGGACAAATGGAATAGTGCTGGCAGCCACTGAACACCTAAGGGCAGCCAGCAGAATCACTCTCTACCACCAACAACATATATTTGTCATTTAGCCGTTGGCAATTCAGTACCCTCGAGACATTTGGAATGCCTCATCAAATGATGCCGATGTTCCCTTTCGCTGGTTTTGTGTTGAGTGCCCAAAAGCTGCAAGGCACATTCATCTTTGGAATAACCCAATCTCTTTCTTTCTTTCTTCCCTTGTGGGTATGTTGAGAGGCCTGCTGATGTGGGTTATTTGTCCCCTCATGCTGAACACATGGAGTAAGTGTATTTGGGTTGATGTTGTTGCAGTTTACTATACACTATTGTAGCAAATTGGAAGACTTATAACCAAAAAGAAATGTTTCTTGTGTTGCTTGCTAATATGGTGCTGGCTTGCTGTATAGACATGCTAGCGGCATGGCTTTAAGGATGGAAATCGGTCAGTCCGCTGTTTCGGTCTGGACTGAAATATCTAAAAAAATACATCATTTTGTGCAGAGATCCATGGTTGCTAGAAGTTCAACTCCTACTGACTGTGGGGATGCCCTGACTTTGCCTCTAGCATTACCAGCATGTTGATATTCTTGTATGTTGTATCTTAACAACCATTAAATAGATTTCCACAAATACCTATGGTACCCAGAGGAATGGTAATGACTAAAGAAACTTCCTGACTTTTCTCTAAAGCCATCAGCAGGTCAAACCAAGGTATCACTTATCCAGTGAAATATCCTAACATCTACAAGACAGATTGGCAAAAAAAAAAATTGTTCTGATTTCTAGATAATGTATCATAATGACTTTTCCTCCAAAGCCATCATGAGCTTGATATGTGTCCATTTGAATGCAATTTCTGAATACCCACTGGATGGATTGCCTTTAAATTTGGTGCACCAGTCCAAGTTCCCCTCAGGATAAAGTGAAAAAACTTTGGTGATCCCCTGACTTTTCTTTCTTTCTTAAAATCTTAAATTGTCCAATACTTTGGTTTATGAAATACCTGCAAAACTAATGAAGTTCCCTTCAGCTTCAGCTGTACTTTGTGTTAAGTGCTGATTGACAAGTTTTCATATGTTTACTTGCAACCATAGACCCATACATTCTTATACTGTTCAGTAGATAACAGGGAGCTAAAATACAACAAGGTGAAACACCAATCAAAACTGTGAATATAAATATAAATAAAGGTGAAAAGAAGATCCTACCTGTTATAGAAATTCTAGATATACACCATGAACAATCAATATGCAGAGTGCAAATTGGGATATTAAATTTACTTTGCTGCTTTTTAAAGCTGATCCAGGATAATGATTTAACCTTATATACATTGATCTTTCCAAACCAAGTGAGTGTGTCAATCTTACACATAAGGATTAAACACTTATGTATATATAGCATGCAGACATACAATTGTAATGGAATAGGCATGCTCATTATCTAACTATTTAAAGTCAGAGATATCCATTCTACACACTGCAATTCTGTGCGGGCAGCTCGTTATTAAGAATGGAACATCAATAGCATGCATGGCTTCTTTTATGAGCCTTGCACACAGTTAAATTGGTGACATTTGGCCTTTAATGGGCTGGCTGAAAACTCATATCCTTTCTAACTACTGAATAAGGACTTCTAATGAACACCCAACCGGCTAAGAGAGTTAGTGGCCGGTACTCACTGAACTGAGAAACCAGGAAAAGCAATTATCAAGGTTCCCATACAGCACTGATCAAGGATTGCTGCCCAGAGCAATGTTTTTAACCTTGGTTTTAGAACCCTGGTTTTAATGTAGCAGCCTTGCAGCAGTTTTCATTATTAAACAAATGCCAGTACACTTTTTTCAGGGACATTTCCTTTCCTAAATTTGATCCTCAAAAGAAGTAAAAAAAAAGGCTAGGCTTATCATAAGTTACTATGCAGCAGTTTTGAGAGCTTAATCACAGCCTAAGCAACCAAACCTCTAGATCAGCTCATTCACGATGATCTGATCGTGAATGAGCCACATGGCACCAACTCACTGACCCAGCCAGCTGTAAACTCACTGAGGGGGAACATATACCACATGTTTTTATACTTCTGCATCACTTTTCATTCTTTCATTTTCTTTAGCACAGCAACTGTGCTATTGATCTACGAGCGAGGTGATTGGATGTTGCGATTAATGGCCACAGATTAAAGAAGTATTCCTCTGAGATCCATTCCTTGAAATGCCTCTAGATTACCTTCCACCTTCCACCAGAGCTTATCATCAGTGTGAGTGATACAGGGGCTGGAGGACTGAACAAATGACGGCCCATGAGTCACAAGAGAACTGTGTAAGTCTAGAGGTAAGGTAATTTTTGTAAAGAGCAGAGTCTCCATCTCTCTTTTTCTGTCATTTATTCATTCTCTCATTCTCCCTCTTATACTCTCCCTGTCCTGCATCCTCACTCCCTCTCTTTACTCACCCCTCCTTTTGCTCTAGCTCAAGTCCTCAATTATTTTCAGACTGCCAGGCAAGGCACTGCGGGGGCACAGGGGACCATTTGGACTTAGTACATTAAAGAATTCATGATTTGAAACCACCACAGCCCACCCTGACGACTCTATGATATGACTTTTCAGTGCCTGAAGCTGCTTCCTTCTTGCCTGTTTTTCCACCATACGGGCTTTCATTCCCCCCAACGACTGACATTGATCTATCCTTGAGTCTTTTAGCTCCAGGACTCCCATACCTTAAACTTCTGACTCCTGACCATTAAAAGAAACAGAGCGACCAATATTTATAAATCTGTCCGTAATGATTTCCTTGTCTGTTTCTCATGTCATCATCTGTAAATTGACCTGTTGGTATGAGGCACATGTAGCGACAGATATGACAGCAGACTGCTGAAAAAGAGATGAAATGTTTCACTGTAACACATGGAATCGATCTATAAAGAAAGTGGGGGCATTGTTAAAGAGAAAAAGGCACAAGGACACAACATCAAGTAATGTGTGTTTGACTTTTAATGGAATCTTGTGTATTTGCAAAATTGCCCAAAGAATTGGCTACTAATCATAAATAAGAACGCAGGCTACAGTTAAGTATCGGCTAAATTAATACTAAATGTTTTCTGGAATTGGCAGTATGCCAAAAAGTCAGTGTTTCAAAATTGAAGATTTGCTCGAATTGTTTAAATAGACCAATATCATATGCTGTCCCAATGGGCTATACAAGCTCAAACAGCAACATATCCTCAAAACGTAGTTACCAATAATGAAATAATGAATGCAAAGCAATTCATTATATTGTAATGCTTCTAAGGTCATAAACAATTCACAAAATAAGCAAATCCTACACTAGTCATACACTAAGCTAAAAATGGCTGGTTCTTCCAGGCTACTAATATATATTAATTGGCAAAATAATTCAGTACCATTTCCACAAGTAAAGCCACATTTGACAGATTTTACCTGACAGAAGTGTCATCAATAAACAATAAGTGCAACATAATCCCACAAACCCAAGACTCCACATGTTTGCTCTTCAGAGGAGAGGATGACATCACCAGTTTTCTACATCACAACAACAGAGTTGGTTTCAGATGGAAAAGGAAGACACTGCAGACATCCCCACTGGTACAATTTTCTATTCACATAGGCCTCATTCATAAATGTCCATCAGCCACATGTGCAAAAGAACTAAAAAAACAGCATGGACAAAAACTAAAAATATGCAGGCAGAGTGATTGTTGTATACACCGCAGTGAGCACAATATAAAATGACTCATGCACCTTGCTGTGTCGTTTCAGCTTTTCAAATGACATTTTCATGTGTTCATGTAATGCTCACTAAGTAAATGAGTTATAAGGTTTCAACCTTGAATTTGAATTTGTTTTATTTGACAGGGACTATGCAAAGTAACATCCTTCCAGTACAGTATGAAACAAAGATTATGTTGAACGTTTGGCCCTAGTTGGGCTTTTACAACTAAACACAAGTATATCACCACCTAAAATCAAGCATTAGGTTTACTGAAATTAGTAACTGTTGTGACATTTCAAAACATTTGCATGATCCGAGTGCCAACACTATATTAATGCCAGAAAAGAACAAGCATAGGCTTTTAGACGGTCAGTCATTCAACCTCTACATTTTCATTCAAGCCCTACTGTGCATCCAATCTTTTTTTTTTGCTTTTCTAAGATTACAGTATAGGGCACTGTGTTTGCAGTATGCTGGGACCATACTGCCATCTCCTGACCAGATTAGCTGTTGCCACAAGTTTTGGGTAGAAGACATCTGGTTGCAGATATATAATGTTGCTAAGTTCCTGGAGACTTAGTCTTTTATTATGCTCTTCTCCTATCTAACCTGGTGTTTCTATTTATTTGAGGGGGTTTTATCTGGAAGAGACAAAACAAGAGAGACACAGAGAGAGAGACAGACAGACAGACAGACAGACAGACAGACAGACAGACAGACACAGACAGAGAGAGAGCGAGAGCAAGAGAGAGAGAGCGAGAGCAAGAGAGAGAGAGAGAGACCTAGTCAAGATACTGAGGCCCTAACATGTTTCCAGAACACAGGGACATCCTTCCACTCCTTGGTTACAACGCTCAACTCCAAACAAGCCCTCTTCACTGTGGGCGGCATGCTACTCTCAGTGTGAGTTCCCTAATGGCCATAATGGAGGACAAGACCATTTATTATTACTGGGGGGTGAGGTATGTATGCCGCTACAATTAAGGAGAAAAACATTCTGGTGCTTGTAAAGGGCAGTAATGTGACACGGTGAGTGATGGATGCTGGGGGAATGAGTCTAGCAGGCCAGTGGGAGTATCTTATTATCTGAGGCAGGTGGGGGATCCGTCATTGAGGTGAATTAGACAGAGAGAGAGAGAGAGAGAGAAGGACTGATAGGGAAAGGAAGAAATGTCTGAGAAAGAGTGGTATCTTGACATTTGAGAGAGGTGATAGAGACAAGGGCCAAAAGAGGAAATAAGACATGTTAAGACAGTCAGTTGCATAGTAACAGTAGTCTGAAAGGTGGCGCTCCACTTATTTATAAGCATATATCAAAGATAATTGCAAATCAACTTACAGAATGAGCTCGTCTACAACGTGCCCTTAATGCAACACTTTCCATTTTGCATTTACCATACTCCACTGGGAATTACATCATTGGTGAAATTACTGCAGATCCTTTTGCATTGCCAACAATGACTTCACCTTGTTACCATGGAAGTTGCCATGCTTATCCTGTATATGTGTATGTGACGGTGAGTCAAAGTGTTTTTTTTTTTATAAATTTGCACAAGGTTTGTCAATTCATATTTGTGTCACTGTGCAGCTAACATAATTAATAAATTCCTAGTCCTTGTTTCTCTGCATGTTTGCATACAGGTGTGTATGTATAAATGTGTACATTTCTGTTGTGCGTGCAGATGTTTTCTCTGCATCCATCCAGTGAAATGAGTGTGTCATTGCAGGATCCACAGTCAATGTGTGCCTGGAATGCATGTATATGCATGTACAGAACATGCCTGTACACCCTTTTTAATAAGATGCTATCTTTTTCAATCACTGCATCATCTGGCTGCATTCATAAACACTATTTTACCCCAGGGACTTCGTCAGACAGACAGTAGGGGTGGTCAGCAAATCTCAATTACACTGACAGGTGACAGTAAACTGAATAAATTATCATTATGCCTACAGAGTGCAGCCAAATGTATTACTGACTGTATGTGCGTCTATGTATGTTTGTGTTGGTGCCTGTACAAGTGTGTCCCCTTTCAGAATGAACAGCCATATGCATGCATTCATTCTGTGGGGCAGCAAATGCCAATGAGCTGCCTAATAGCACCATTAGGCTCTAACAAATGAAAGCACTAAGTTACTCTAGAATGGAGATTCATATGTTTTAATGCAGTTGGTTTCTTAACCATTAATCCTCGGTCAACCTTATTATTATGTATGATTGTAACATTTTGGACTGCCGTTGATTTAAATTGAACGTCACTGTCCATTGATCACGGTAACTCAAATTGTACAAGAGGTAAAATTGTGGAATGTAATGTGGGCTCATTTCATTACCACATGTTATTGGTAATGTCCAGCTCCAATACAAAAAAAAGGCTTCTCAAATCAGGCAATGCCACACTAATTTAGACTTTCAAATACCAATAGTTTATGAATCTATGATGGACGTAATCTAATTAAATTCAACTCAAAAACGACACAGCAACACATATAGATGGGCACATGGATTCACAAACACAACAACACAGTGAAGGTTGTTACCCTTTGTGGCCAAACAAATGTGATTAACTGTGCCTTACTCTACTTCAGAAGAGCACATTTCTAATGCATCCACAATGAGGATTTTTCCAACATGCATTTCTGTCATACATTTAACAAGGAATAGGTTGTGGTACAGGGTCATACGATGGAGATGATGATTATCATTGTAAAATGTCTATTCATTTGTTTATTTCATTGCAAACCGGCATATTTTCATAAGATATTTATTTGAAAAATACAAGTTGTATACAGAACAATAATTGCATTGTTCAATTTTGCAGTATATAACCTTTTTGAAAGCAATTGGTATTTTACACATGCACGCAAACCAGGGCACTAAGGAATATTCCATTTAAACCATGCTGATATGCTGTTTAGACACCATGCAACGTTTCTCCATCTCATCCTTATCTGGATAATCCAAAATTCCAAAAATGGGAATAAAATGTCACGCACCTCTATCTCCTGTACATACCTGTGACATTTCTTGAGCATGGAGTATAAACTTTGTTTATCCCGGTGTCTGTGTGTTATGCAGGTGTCCATAATGCATTTGTGTCTTTTGTTGTGTAATCATATGTGTTTATTGCATATATGTCCTCTGTTATGCCGATGTTTTGTTAGTGTTTTGTGTGTGTCTGTGTGTGCAGGTGGATTTTGTAAATTGACTTTTTGGTAGATGTCCTCGATTTACAGTGTCAGTCATGTGCGTTGGGAGACAGACCAGTTTAATGCACAAATAGATAATCCCCAGCTTTGCGGTGGATGCAATATGATAAGAAATGTATTGTCATACCAATGTGCTTTCATTATTATCATCATCTGCCAAAAGAAGGGAGAGAGAGAGAGAGGGAGGGAAGAAAGAAAATGATAGAGAAATGTAGTGGCACAGAGAAACAGAGAAAAAGACAGACAGTAAGACAATTAGTCAAAAAATGAGACAAAATGAGCACGGGCAAGAATAAAAGACCATTCAGTTATACAGAAAGAAGGGACCACAAAGACAGTCAGACAGCAGGAGCAAGAGATAGAAAGAGGCAGATGGGGGACATTAAGTCAAAGTTAAGTAACCATCGTCTGCTTCTTTATCTCACCCAGATATGTTAATCCAGTGAGTCTCTGCTGATATGAGTTTAACAGCCTGGCTGGTGTGTGTGTGTGTGTGTGTGTGTGTGTGTGTGTGTGTGTGTGTGAGTGAGTGAGAGAGAGAGAGCTTTAGTGGAAAAAAAAGATTCAGTTGTCCTTTTTCATCATGCTTCCAGTTACACCAGCACTGCTTAGCCAGTACCGGATGACACACTTATAATCTCATTGCAATGGAAAAGTGAGTATAAATTACCTCTAAGGGACTCAGCAAAATGCAACTGTGTGTGTTAAGGAAAAAGTGTAAACATGAGTACATTATGAAACATGTGTTTGTTTGTGTGGAAGTAGGTAAAAGAGAGTAGATGTGTGTTCAGTTAAGGGAGGAATATTGTCTATAAACAAAATAGTCATGGGAATATGTGGCGGAGGGTTCAGGTGCAAAGTGACAATTTGTAAATGTATATTTAAAGCTAGAGGGAAAGGTAATTTATGCTTGAGTATAATTATGTTCATCAATGCCAATGTTATTTTTTCTTTACACATTTTTACCTGGCTAGATATAATGTGAGAAAACAGTTTCAGTTTGTCTCATTTCAAGAGCATGTCTACACCACAATAATTACACCCTTTCTTGTTGGTTGAAATTACACATTTACGAGCAGCAAAACTGAAATCATTGTGAAATGATTTCTGTAAAACAACTCTTTTGACATGCCTCTTGCATTGGCCCAGTTAATACTACCTTAGTTTTACATTGCCAGACCTTCCTCCACATTCTGGGATGGAAGAAAAACGTGCTCTGGTTTATTGGCATTTAGTTAAACCAATCAAAATCCTTTTGGGAGGTGAATTTTGCCTGACGGAGCAACGGTGCCTCGTTAAAATAGCCTCAGGAAAGAACTTGTTTTGGTGGAACATGTAAATGTTCAAACGTTGCTTTAGTTGTGCAATAGAAAATTCAGGTTGGACAGATAGTCTAGCTAGCTGTCTGGATTTACCCTGCAGAGATCTGAGGAGCAGTTAACCACAGTCCTCATAAATAGACCACAGTTTAGAATACTGACACAAAGAAAGCAGAAGTTAACGGACATCCGGCAAAAATGTGGGACATTTGGCAGAATTTCCTGTGTCACCGGAACAATCCCGAAAATGAAACATCGACATAGACTTATTACATTAAACATTAAAGTCCCAAGAGTTGAATTAGGATGTGCCTTGTGTTAAATGCAGTTAAAGTTAAAATGGTGCAAAAGGAAGACTCCTGGAGTGTCCAAAATATACATGATTCATCTTCTGGGGAACATGATTATAGCACATCTGCCACATGTCTTGGACTCCCTGCCTCATCATATTTGAGGGAGATGTCCCAACATTCATCTCCAGGGTCAGCACAGTAATCTGCATCTTAATGTCCACTGATTGAACATGGTCCTCAGGGAAGGATTTTCTTCAGTTTTCCACCATTAGTGGTGGTGTCATCATCTTTCTTCCACTGGGATTTGACAGTAATTTAGAGAACCACAATTTGATTACATACAATAATTTCTCACTTAAAATAAGTTATCAATAACTAGCTTGTATGTTTTTGTGCATTTACTCACCCATTTAAGCTTCCTTGCTTTCTCTCTGTCAATCACTGTAGACTAGTGGAACATCACAAAATGTTGCCTAAATGTGAGCAACATAGAGATGCTTGATGAGTTATCCCCAATTCAATCACCATTTTAAACGTCTTAAAAAAATCATAAATGTTAATGAGCCAACTGTTTTTTGGGTGTGCCTTATAGCTATTCTGAATGTTATGTTTTGTGTCAAATATTAAGAATAATCCTTAAAGTGGTCCATACATATCAGAGCTTAAATATCTGACAACACATAGATACTGTAATTTCGTATCACATGGCGAGCTCATCTTCCATGGTTGTGGCCAATCAATTGGACATGCATCTCGCCATTGACTTGACCTAGTAACACATTTAGATCATAATCCAACCAGCACATTTCATGTAAGGACATGGGTAGGCAGAGGCAAACAGTCAGTGCTGCATTTATGTGTGTGCAGTGTGACCAATCAGCTGCCACCACATTGGCACAATTCAAATAAACCTTGTTTCATTTTCAGAGACACATGTTCATGGGACTACGGCATATCGCGATTAAGTGTGTCCAATCATCTCTTTCCCCCAACGACTGAAGGAATATGTACTGTGAAATCCATGAAACATCTGTAAGCACAGACATGAACTCAGACTCATGCATGTTCGCTGACATGCACTGGAGGTTCCACAACCCTTTACTTGTAAAATGACTATTTCAGGCCCCAATAGCTAAAGTGAATAAGGCTCCATTAATTCTATCTTTCTTCTTTTTTTCTACAATTCTCTCCATTTCCTCTCACCATCTCTGTCTGTTTCCATTCTTCTCTCTCTTTCTCCCCCTGCCTTCTATCCATCTAACTCTCCTTCTCAGCCCTCTCTCTAATATTTCCCCTGCAGCCATTTTTGGGACTCTACAGGGAGGGGAAGCAATCTTAGATTTATTTTACCTCCAATTTCCAATTTGAGAGACTCCTGCTGCTGGAGGCGAATCTTCAGAGGGCCTGATGTGAGTCGTACTGCTAAATTAAAATCTGTAAAAAATGGCAAAATATTTCAATGGCTCCCCATGTTTACAGGACAACAAGACCAGAAAACCACCAATGTTTTGTACACAGAGCAGTATGCATCAATTACCACCATGGTTTCTAGGGCTATGAGTTCCCATATGACATGGGAAGTAGCATGAATAAAAGAGGCTAAATTCAGAGACAGAAATTGGCCCTGAGATAAAAAATCCTGAAATACCCTGCCTTGAATGGCGCAAATGTGGCAAGTTGATCACTTAAATAGAGATGTTAGACTATAAGATTTAGAGTCTTGTCTTTGTATATGCAACGTTATATTCTTATGGAATGCCTTTTGTGTAACATTATTTGTTGCATAATGTGTGTGGGACAGACAGTATATATTCAGTCTCTGCCAAAAAAACAGACAGCAGCACTTACAGTGAGTATCATTCACAGTACAATGAAAGCTCTCTTGGTCTCTGTGTTGCTGCTAATCTGACCCCCTGCAAAATACAACCCCATCTATTCCCAAAATGCCCTTTGATAGTCCATTACTACTGAAAAGAGTACAGTCTGCCTTGTAGTCTCCATATGTCCATTCTCAAATCCTCACATAAAAGTGGCACGCACATACTATTTAATTTTTGCTCTTGATCTAAGAGAAACACAGCCTGTCTCCCTTTTCCAAAAAACACACACTCTCCCTTCCACACACAATACTCTTGCATTCACACTCACACAGCACACAGTCCTCTATTCCCATTATAAAGCCCGGAGACAGGTGTTGGATTAGCTTTCTGGAAGAAAAGAGCTCAGCTCCTTTGATAGGAGTTGAGCTGGCCTGGAGAGCAGGGAGGCAGGTGCACCACGAACAGAGAGGAAGGGAGGGAGGTGGGTGTGTGTGTGTGTGTGTGTGTGTGTGTGTGTGTGTGTGTGTGTGTGTGTGTGTGTGTGTCAGAGGATGCAGCCCAGTCATCCCATCTATTGAGAGGAAAAGAGGGGGCTTCTGGCAGAGCTGGCCTCTGTAATTGGAGAGCTTGGCGCAGCCAGCAGTGAAGCGTGGTTGGCTGTTGCCATGTGATGACAGTTGCTTGCCAGCCGGCACACGCACACACACATTAACGCACACAGACACAAACGGATACACACTCAGGCAGACGTTTAAACTTTTGAGTGCCTTCCATTAACTAACATTTGTTCTCAAACCCTTTTCCTCATTCTCCCCACATCAATTGCTACTGTACTTTTATCTAAACTAAAAATGTGATTGTCAACCTCATCTCTAAAATTACAAACAACCTTTTCATCATAAATCTTTCAACAAATACTGACATTACAGACTCACATACTATACAAACTACACACAAGCTGACACTCTGTAACCACGGAAACAGAGCGCAAAGGAGGCCATTTTTCAGATGCTTTTGTTCTTAAGGACATCCCTTGGAGACTGTCTTGTATATCACCATGGGACTCTCGCTTTCTCTCTCTCTTACCCCCTTGTAGAGAGAGAGAGAGAGACAGAATGGGAGAGAGACATGCACCTCTAATCCTCCAATTTGAGGCTTTTTTCATTTAAATGACCAATTACAGAGGCACAGGGAGAAAGAGAGGCCTAAAGAACCAAAGTAGATTGAGGGTTGAGGAGCAGAGTAAACTGAACGGCAGATGGATCTACAGAATACAAAAAGAGCAGTAGATAAGAGAAATACTGCAATGTGCTGGACCCAACCTCGCTCTACCAACTGTGGGGCAGGTGCAAAGTGGCATGTAGCAGGTTCAGTTCAGGTTTAGGGTAACTCAAGGAACTTGAATCTTTTACTAAATCTGTCATTGTCATTTTTTCTGAAAACTAAATGTGTGAATGATACTTTTAAACTAGGCCTGTTTGCACTGGAGGGGGTCAATTTCCCTACTATAACACCCAAATACTTGCATTTTCTGGCATTCAGTTCTCAGGATGACAGGAAAAGAAGCTTGAATGCCAGAGCAGGCCACACAAATCATGAACTTGAAATTATAGCTTTTTAGAAAATAATGCCTTCTTACAGATCCCAGTGTAAGTATGTATGTACAGATCCTTAGATTCTAACATACCAAACCCCGTCTAAATCATCTCTAACCTTAGCTTAGAGCAGATTTTTAGTCAAATTAGCCTAGCCTGTGGGAAACTGCCCTGTGTATCTGTGCGTGTGTGTGTGCGTGTGTGTGTGTGTGTGTGTGTGTGTGTGTGTGTGTGTGTGTGTGTGTGTGTGTGATGATGAGAGAGAGAGAGAGAGAAAGAGAGAGTCTGTCGAGAGTGATCCAGAATGATTAATTACTATTAAGTGTGTCTCTCATAAGTGATGGCGTGCCTGGAGAGCAAAGCAGAGACTATTACAGCTCAGACCCATAGATCAACCCCATAGACTGGTGACTGATGACCACTCAATGTAAATGTTTGAAATGGTGCAATTAAAATATGGGCATGATGATCACTGTATAGCCGCAGCAACTGTGTGTGGTGGAGCCTGTAGGTAAAGAGTTGTCACAAAGCTTAAACAAATCACTTGCCATTATTTACAAATGATGTATGATTGTAATTAATATATACAAGGAAACATTTTCTATCTAACAAACACCCTAGAATTAAAAATGAGGGTACTTAAGATGGATAAACATAACTTTAAATTGCAAGGGCTGCACACAGAGGATTTATGTATGGTTTGTTTCTTCATCCGTTTTCTTAATCTATTTGCTTCCATTTTGACTTAAAGAAAATAAGCGTTTATATGAAATTGGATCAAGAAAATATAACAAAAAAATTAAGTTTAATTTGTATTGAAAGCCCAAGTGTGTAATGCTGTTATACTTCCATTACAAGAAACATATTGTAAAATTACATTTTGCCTATATAGCTCTACGCCGTTCTTAGAGTGTTTTTGTGACTGATCAGTTTGGAAATCCCCAACTGTGGCTTTACCTTTCTAACCTGATTATCTGGATCTCCCCTGAAGCTTCTCCGTTTGTTAATAAATGATTACAGGAACTATGAGAAATGTGTACTCATAACAAGATTTGTTGAAAGCCAAGCAAAACAGATAGCCTTAGGTCACAGTTTTCATGTATGGCTATCATTAGTGATGGGGCCAGATGAGTTAGCATTAGAATAACATTTGTTAACAGTTATTTATTTATTTTTTTTAAAGCGGAGCTCTCATTTGCTTAAAAGACTGAATTATTGACAAATTAGATAGCTGGTCCGAGATTTTCTAAGTAGCACTGGAAAGAGCTGAATAATTAGGCCATGTCAGTGCTCTTTCGTGTGATTTTTTCCATGTTTAACTAATACAGGGCAAATGGCAAAGATAACGATGAATTTACCCCAATTAATTTCACCAAAAGTTTTTCATAATACGCAATAGGGGTTTTATTCAGAATTGTACCACCATTCTTTGACAATGCATGAATGTTGCCATAATTTAATATCTGTATAACTGTAACTTTGACAGCTTAGTCCCACAGAAAAAGATCACTTCCATCAGAGCGACACCTTTTTGACCCCTCCAGTCAATAGATTATGAAATACAGCATGGCCCAAGTAGAAAGTCCGAGCTTCCAGCTCTGGTATGGCAGAATGACAGAGGAATCAATAAGATGAAGAATGGACAACAACAACAAGGCTAAGGTTTCTGAGATGGATAGATCAGGTGTCCCTCCCTGTCATCTATCATAAAATATAATGGCGGTGGGGAGAGAGCAATTCAGCTAAAATCAAGTGTACTCTGACCACATTTGAGAAATCACACAATAAGCCATTATTAATTATTGGTTCAGTGGAAGAAATCTTAAAATAGTAATTAGATTCAGTTTTAGATGCACGCTTTGAAGATGTATTCTCATTATAATGTGCACAAAAGGGAATTATGTAAAATAAAAATTGAGAGAACTATTGTTTCAAGCCTTCACATAAAAGGATAAAAGATCCAGTTATGGTCTAAATTGATTTTTAAGTCAAACTCTCACAGAATGTTTGAAGAATTGAGCAATGAAAGTTACACCAATATAGATCTGAAGTTAAGTTATTTATTAACAAAATCATATTTAAAATCTTTGCACACAGTAGAATAAGCCAGCATGCCTAAATTACACACGTGTGATACATACGAGGCAAACATAGATAGTATTGAATTCTGATGTGGCACTGATTCACTGTTGATGCAGAACCTAAGATGCCCAGTAGATGTCAGCCTTGTTAGTAATAAGTAATAACTGACTCCAGAGCTGGTGTGTACAATGGTACATCAATAGCAAATGATGTGCTGTGTTGATCTTCCTCAGTGGTTTATCATTTAATATCATTTATAGCAAGACCACTGTCATTGAAATATTGGGCCTATTGAATCCATTATCAGAGAAACACAAACTCATAAAAGATACTCTAAGGAGAAGGGAACAAAATGTAAAACTAATCGGCCGATAGGGACAGAAAAGAACCCACCCCATGCACTAAATTATATTATATATCATAATGTTCCAAATTAAACTTGAGTATGTGGTTGCTTAAGTCATTTGTTTCTGTGCCAATACTTGTTTTTTATGTGTATACTTGTTTATGTAAATATCTAGAAAGTACAGCACTAGAACCTCCATAGTAAATTATGTACTGTTTAATATTTAAATGTTTTTTTGATTTTACAACTCCCTAAGGCAATGTAGAAAGAACAAAATAATCAGCACCTACTCAGATTTGAGGCGTTATATATTTTTTCTGATGAACAGAGGGAGACAAATGTGACAGTCTTGTGTGTATTTTGGTCTATGCGTAATCTAGCATGCGAGGGGTGATGTTGAGCATGAGAAAATAAAAGAAATCACACACACTTAAAGGAGCATGCTCCTACTTAATCCAAAAGGTAGCCTACAGCAAACAATAAAAGAAAACTAATGAGTACAAGCTAGGCTTCAACCCATAACCTATTCCTAAGTAGTAATGAAAAACACATTTTTTTGTCACAGATGCATGTGAAACCAAGGTTATACTTCTTCTGAGTAATGAAATAAAAATATATTCAGTGTGGGGGGAGATGACACTTTGAGACTCTGAGTTACAAGAAGCCATGCTCTGATGGCCTAGTACAAGAAGTGCCAACAAAAGATCTTGATTTGTGCAATTTGTTAGAATTATTATTTTAATTATTATTGTTGTTATCAGCTCTGGTCATTCCACTGTACATAATAAATGTCTAATGTTGCAATGTAGCTACAGCATTACTTCTAATGTAGGTCACAATGTCCTGCCAGGCAGCCAGGTAGCACTGCCCTACATGTAAAGTCATATTGTTTCTGTCTAAGTTATCTGCAAAGCAGGCAAATATGGCCGACTTTACAGGAACGTTAGCTACATTTGTTAAATAGCTACATTATTACAGTATCATCATCCACCTGAATTACAGCGGGCAGTGGACATGTAGTACTTTATGTATGAATAAAGTGTGCATACTCCACACTGAATTTCACATTAAAGTGTGGCATACCATTAGTATAAATGGCTTATTGTTTCTTTGCTCTATGACTAATAATCTCTTCTGATCCCCCCACCCGTTTCTCTTCCTCTCTAATGAGCTGTGGTCTGTTATCAGTCATTACAGGAAGCCTGATTATCCTTATCCTTATTCTGCACACGTTCACAGAGAACTTTCTGAAGGTGACCTTTACACGTCGCCATAGAAACTGCCTCTCTCTGCTCTGAGATGCTCAGCTTGTACACAGAGCAGAAAAGAGAGAGAGAGAGAGAGAGAGAGAGAGAGAGAGAGAGAGATGACAGAACATTTTCTTCCAAACAACAGTGCATTAGTATGCTGCGATGTGATAGCATACACACAAGTCATTTTATGGTGTGGCAGCACAGATTATTTTGTTAACCAATAATAATAGATATTAACTCAACTATTTATTTTGAATAGGGCATTCAAAAGGTTTAATTTCTCATATGTCGTATCTAATTTGTCTTACAAACGGGACTGTAAAAGCTGTTCTCACAGACCCAGTCACTGCTGCATGAGGTGTAATGTGCACACACAATGCAATGTGTTTGCAATTAGCTACAGAAAATGAATGACGTGAGAGGTATTCATCAATGTCTAAAAATACACAGTGCAACCACTCAAGAAACACACAAAAGCTTTGAAAGATGTTAAAGGCTCTTGGGTCAAACAGGCATATTCTGATTTTACCATCAGCACAAAAAGAGAGATGTGTGCATCATCAGTTAAAGCAACATTATGTCTCCGAATCATTTTGATTCTACTCTGACTGATAATCACTGACTTGTAATAGGGAGAATGGTGCCTCTGTTATTCCCACTTGGCACTGGATAGAAACCGGATCATATTTCATAGAGAACATGTTGCCTGGTTTTCCTTCTGATGTCATCTGGCTGCTCTTCCTCAACTCTCAGTGATTTATGGAGTTTCCTGATGGACAGAAAGCTTTACTTATTGTTAAATTAAGGATAACTGTGAATTGCTGCTGGGTGTAGCTTCCTTCAGCTAGTTAGCTCAGTGCTTCGAGGACTGGGAGCTCGCAGCACCATTATCGTGCCAGAATCTGAGCCGAGGAAATGAGCGATGGAACTGTGTTCCGAAGCTTCCACGGATACCACGGGAGAGGCGAAGAGAATAAAGAGGGCGTTGATGGAGAAAGCTAAGGAGAGAAATGATAGAGTGACCGAGCAAGAGTCCGCCGGACAAGAGTAAATATCTGACTAGCTATTAAGGGACTTTCAGGCCTAACACGGTTTCTATCTACTGCTCACAAAGTTCAACCAGGTTCAAAACATGCTATTAGAGCCAATGGGTTTCAGATTGCAGCAGTGCACTTTAGTTATTGAGGAAAAACTTCGCGAATTACAAAGCTTCCAGATAGCCGCCGAGCTGGCCTTCTTGCTGTTTGACTAGTAAGTAATATTCACTGACTTGCATTGCCCAATGTTCTTGGATTTTCTTGATGTTTGGCTGCATTCAAATAATTGTTGACTCGCTAGTTTTTGATCATGAGTAAAGTAATTGTAACAAATGCACGTGTGCAGCTGTCCATATTTGCAACATCGGTGTATAAATGACTTGGGCGCCAAATTCCAAAAAAATTAATTATTTATTGTTTTTGTACTTTTATTTAGTAATATTTCAGATCATGTGGGGGGCCCTTGGCCTATGACAACAGATATCAGACAAAAGGCAGACATGCACCATGGATGCATCCCCAGTCCTTCACATATTATCATCTGTGTGTGGTTCATAGACAATACAACAAAGCAACATGATGATACAACATGACTAAATAAAGCTTGAGACCAATATTAATGTCCATGACTAAAATGACACTTATTCTCAAAAAAGTAAACTGAAAAGCTCCTTTGATGCCCAAAACAACACTACCTCTCCTTTGAGACATAACAGCATCTCTTCACCTTAGAAATATCCCCAAGATCATTGTCATGGCGACAGCTGCTCACAACCTCTCATCTCCCTTTGCTGCCTCTAGTTCAGCTAATGCTGTGTGTAATAGAGATATGTTATTCCACACCTGCCCACAACTTGTCATTTTTGCCTTTATTTTAGACTACCTGTCTGGGTTAACCCTCTGAATATTATTTACCTGAGGTGCTGACTGAAATTCTGGCTTTTAAACAATAAAGACTGACTTTACCAGACTATTTGTGGGTAACAGATCTCTAATCCAGTGTTACAAATATGTTCTTTCTCTATACAGACATTGGCAACTATTACATTTTGATTGATGTTGCAGAGGTGCAAGTAGGATTTATTCATTATAGCTCATAGCATTATAGTCACTTAGCCAAAATCCCAGTCCAATTTATGTAACCTAAATTAAATTCAAAAGCCAGAAACAGAAGAAGCCCACATTTTCCTAAACATAACAATTGCTGAAACAGCAATCTCCGTATAGTGAGATCATGTGTGGCATTATGCAATTTCAGGCATTATAGAGAAGTGAATTCAGACCTTACTTTAGGCATCACCCTACTTACATTTGTTCCAAAATGTGTATTTGTAAAGAGAGTTTCTTTCTGAAAGAGGGCAGTTCCCATTTTACCACCTATGGCAGAAAGTTACAAACCTGAAAAGTAAAAAAAAAAGCTTGACTGTGAATGGATAAAAATAAGATTGACTGATTTATTCTCATTCTTTATTGAACAGGAATGTCGTACTTGAGTCGTGATGCGATTTGTCTCTTGAGGTCATACCTGCCTTAAGAGGAGCTCTGAGATGGTGACTAACACTTCCTTTAACAGTGTACTGTACGTCATCAAACGTGCTAAAAATAAACTGTTCTGAAGGTGACAAGAATTCTGTAAAATGGTGTGTTTTTCATTATTGTTTACCTACTGTGGATTTTAATGCATGAGTCAGATGTTTTTCTTTTTCATTTCGGTATGACATCCCATTGAGCCAGATTTTATGTGTAAAGAGGTTTTATGTGCAAATTGCACATAAAACTCATCATTCTTCTTCCTCCAAACACGGTTAGTGGAATTATGACCAACAAGTTCTATTTTGGTCTCTGACCACATGACTTTCTCCCATGACTCCTCTGGATCATCCAAATGGTCATTGGCAAACTTAAGACGGGCCTTGACATGTGCTGGTTTAAGCAGGGGAACCGTCTGTGCCATGCATGATTCCAAACCATGATGTCTTAGTGTATTACCAACAGTAACCTTGGAAACGGTGGTCCCAGCTCTTTTCAGGTTATTGACCAGCTCCTCCCGAATAGTTCTGGGCTGATTTCTCACCTGTCTTAGGATGATTGAGACCCCACAAGGTGAGATATTGCATGGAGCCCCAGTCCGAGGGAGATTGACAGTCATGTTTAGCTTCTTCCATTTTCTAATGATTGCTCCAACAGTGGACCTTTTTTTCACCAAGCTGCTTGGCAATTTTCCCCGTAGCCCTTTCCAGCTTTATGGAGGTGTACAATTTAGTCTCTAGTGTCTTTGGTCAGGATATCTAGGTTCTGGGGTGGCCTATCCAGTCTCCAGACCTAAACCCAATAGAGAATCTTTGGAGGGAGCTCAAACTCTGTGTTTCTCAGCGACAGCCCAGAAACCTGACTGATCTAGAGAAGATCTGTGTGGAGGAGTGGGCCAAAATCCCTTCTGCAGTGTGTGCAAACCTGGTGAAAAACTACAGGAAACGTTTGACCTCTGGAATTGCAAACAAAGGCTACTGTACCAAATATTAACATTGATTTTCTCAGGTGTTCAAATACTTATTTGCAGCTGTATCATACAAATAAATAGTAAAAAAATCATACATTGTGATTTCTGGATTTTTTTTTTTTAGATTATGTCTCTCACAGTGGACAGTGGATCTATCTATCTAACATTTCATTGATCCTTCCATCCATTCATCCATCTAGGCTTTATATGTTGAATCTTGAATGAATGGATGAATGAATGAAGGTCTTTTTCTCTAGCTAACCGTTCCAACTCTTCTGCTTGGTTATTTATATTCGACATTGAATCATATATTGTCATGGATGTGACGCCTGCGCAGTATACGGCGTGGATATCTGAATCATCGACGGTGAGATAGAGAGAGAGAGAGAGAGAGAGAGAGAGAGAGAGAGAGAGAGAGAGAGAGAGAGAGAGAGGGGTGACTGTAGAGGGATGAGACCGGGCTGAGGGAACAGCAGCGAGTGATCACTCTCCAAGCTCGTTATGACAGGTAAATGACGATTTTAATGATTTTCAAGAATATTTTGGAATTATAGAGGCTCAGCTCGGTTGTTGATATGGTAAACAACATATCAGGAAGGCATGTTTCCTGCATGGAGTCCTTGAACGGTGTCATGCCTGCACGCGATATCACTGTGCACATCTGAAAGTAGTAGTCGTGTGGGAGAAATGTCGAAAAAATGTTCTTAAGCTTTGGGTTGTCACATTTACCTAATTATCAGGTTTCTATATTGCTGTAGGAGCTTTTCGGGCTTTGGTATTCAAATCTGATGAATTAAAATGTAAGCTTGTACCTGCAGACGCCATATTCAGAGATTTAATTTACAGGTGGTCAAGACGACCTGATTTAGTCCAGATGCTTTGAAGCAAAGTGCGCCTTTCTAAGTTTTATTGAAAAGCTTGATGTGTGTCTATTTTCGTCTCATGGGGGGTTGGGATGAGGTCTGTTTTCAGACTGGCGTCACATATGACGTCTGTGTGTTGGGCTGGATGGTAATAATGGCGTTCAGCACCGCGGCCAGCTCCCGGTTTAACGGTTGATAGGACATGTTGTAGGCAGGGTTACACTGTTTGGGCATTCACATCTCCATTGCAACTATTATATATATATATAATTATAAGTATTGTATTAATGCAATTAATTGTATTCTTCCCAACCTAGTTTGATTAAGGTCAAAGTGGGTCGAGATGTATATGTTTTGTGTGTTGAGGATGAGATGTTGTGGATGCCCTGGATAAGAATAAAAATCATCTTACTAGGGACACACTCTGTGAGCTGTTAGCTTATCTGAATGTAATGTTTTAATTTGGACACAGTTGCTATGCTCCATTCCATTCATATCATTCAGTCAATTAAATAATCAGTTTTGGCCATTGCATATGTTGCAAGTGTGTTTCTGTATGCTTGAATGTTGTCCTGCATTGCATAAGGTCAAGGGCACTGATTAAATCTATAATCTCTAAAGCATATTTTAAGTTGTTTTAAAAATATTGTAAATGTAAGATAACAAAGAGACTTCACAGACACTGGGCAGAGCCAAATGTCCATGACTTTTATGAGCCGATACAAATTAAGCAGTAAAATGATAACCATTAGGTAAGAGGGAACATTGTGTCTCCCCTTCATGCAGCATCTCCATCATCACTCTCATACTATGTTATCTAACTGAAACCCTGACATCCACCGTATGTGAATTCATGTTTTGCAATCTATACAAGTGAGACACTTTCCACCTCCTTGACACATTTCTAAACATCTATCATCTGTACAAATGTACACACATTTAACAACTACTCACAAAAACAGATTTGACCTTTGTGATGATTGACATTAATCAAAGGTTTTAGGATTGAGGGTGCTTTAGAGGTTGTTAAGCCTTTTGAGGCTGATTTGTGATTTCGGTCTATATAAAGAAAATGTACTTGATTTGACTATAGCATCATGCACGAGATACATGTAAGGGTTTAACTTCAGCTGTCAATGACGAGAACAAATAAAAGTAATGCCTCTTCCACAGTTTAAACACACCTGAGTTGGTAATGGCATTAATGGAATTTTGTAATTTTGTCTTTACATCAAATGTTCTTCTTATTGCCATAGGCCTATAGCTTGCATCACTGCATCTCACAAATACTGTTTAGGTTACCTAATCTAAAGTGCCTACAATTGGGTAGTCTGTATTCACAACGTTCCACCTCCATGATTGTTCAGGTGCTGCCGGAAATTCTGCAGGTTATCTTTTAATTTCGCCGGATGTCCATTACCTTCCGCTTTGTGTGTTGGTATTTTAAAAACTGGTTGATTTATGAGGACTATGGTTAACTGCTCCTCATGTTTCTGCAGGCTAAATCCAGGCAGCTAACTAAACTATTTGTCTAATCTGAGTTTTCTGTTGCACGACTAAAACAACCTTTAAACGTACACATGTTCCACCAAAACAATTTCCCTCCTGAGGATATTTTGCAGAGGCGCTGTTGCTCTGTGCGGCACATAGCGCCGCCTTAGAGGACTGTGATTGGTTTAAAGAAATGCCAATAAACCAGAGCACATTATTCTCCCATGACTGCTTGCTGTGTGAACTGGCCACACACTAACAATTGGGTAAAGAGTTCCCTGATTAGTTTTCCAGAAAAAGCTTCCAGAGTCAAGCCTGGATTTATTCCAAACTTTATTAATAATTTACTGTTATATCACCCACTAGTTCATTTACATGCATATCCTAATGAACCAGAAATCCCATTATGTCACATTATAGTTCCTCTTTGTTTAGTGTCCTTTTTTCATATGTATCATAAGAGCACTTACTTGTGCATTGTAACCATAACATATTGTGAATTATTTATGTTTTTTATGGGATGTATTTCTTTATTTTTTTAATATATTTTGGCATTTATAAGAAACATTGCCAACACTGGGGGCAACGTTTTAGTCCCAGTAATGTTAATGAGTGTTTCTGTTGTGGTGAAACAGAAACCACTGTTGAGATTTAGTGCCAGCTGACACAAACTTTTAAACATACTTGTGTTTTTCCAGAGGCACTGAGCTAGTAAATGCTTCTGGATCTCATATGGATACTTAGGGAATTGCAAGTGTGTGTAAAATATAATTTCCTATACCATATAAATGTATGATTTCCTGTCTTTTACTGTCATTTTTTAATCAGGATGCAATCATTTTGTTTTTATAGCAACAAAAAGAAAAGGGTAATATGTTTAATATACCAAATGATACAATGTACAGTAAGCTGTAATACAATAGCAACTTATATGAGCTTTATGTAAAACATTTGAATCCTATAAAAACACAAATTTTGGCAAATTATTTTCTACTGTGTGTTACTGATCCATAACAAGTTGTATCTTTACAGAACCTACCACATCTAACTTTAAGCACATATAAAACATAACAATTACTTGTTATTTTGTGAATGGCAATCCTGACATCTGTCTTGTAAGATAAAGGGCATGGTAAACATTATACAGTTTGTTCTTTTTATTGCTTCTATGAAACCTTGTAAACTGCAACATACAAAATATACTGCTTTATATTTGATGCACAGTAAAAAAGTGGGTTAGATGTTATGATGTTTGCATGAAACAAAATGTAAAAACAAAATGTGAAAAGACAAGAAGGTTAATCATGTGCATGTCACTCTCTGTATTCAGCCAACCCAATATTGAATGTAAAAAGGAGGACCGATGGCCTATTTTGTGACAGCAGACAGGAGAATGCATCATTAATCTCAATGTTCGGAGGCACTCATGCCTGCAGTACAATGTTACATAACTGTCTAGCGCGATTTGAGGACACTTGTGTGTATAAATGAACTGCATATCTGTGTGTGCATGTTTATGCATGGGTAAATGTCTGAGAGAGTTTGTCCACAAAACATGTTGGTGGTTTCTTAAAAGTGTGTGTGTGTGTGTGTGTGTGTGTGTGTGTGTGTGTGTGTGTGTGTGTGTGTGTGTGTGTGTGTGTGTGTGTGTGTGTGTGTGTGTGTCAAGCAGGTAGACAGATGTGAAGGATGACTTCTTGCTCAGAGATCTGTGGGTCTGAGTATGTTGAGCAAGCTCAAGCCAACGGGAACTGCCAGCAGTATGGAGTCCGCTCTTATCTACACCAGGTACAAAAACACACACACACACACACACACACACACACACAGAGAGAGAGAGAGAGAGAGAGAGAGAGAGAGAGAGTATAGGGCATCTTTTTACAAATATCAACCATTCTCTTGTTTTTATCTTCACAGTCTCATGATATCTTGATATCACTTGACTTTTTCTTTTTTAAACTTCAGGGTTTTAGATCTTGATTTCTCACGGCTTTCAGTTCCCATGTTTGGAATTTAAAAACGTATCTCTCTGATCTCTTCTCCAGTTTTATGAGGAGTGCACAGCTTCTATCTGGGAACGTGATGAAGATTTTCAGATTCAGAGATCACCTAGCAGGTGGAGCTCTTTACTCTGGAAGGTGAGGTTAACCTTCCAGCAAGCTCAAACAAAAACTACATCTCACCTGCTGTTATTTCGGTAATTAAACTGTAATTGCAAAAAAGGTCTTCCTTTTCCCCTGCCAGGTCTGTCTCGCGTTCGGCACCCTAATCTTGTTTGCAGGCCTCATTGTTGTTTTGGTGGGTTATGCCACTCCAACCAGATACGAGGCATTTGGCGAGGATGATCTCCTTTTTGTTGACAGGTAAAGGAACAATGAAGGATATTAATGGGAGGGAGATGCTGGTGTCTTTAATATTTGCTATTTTGTAAATTTAACATTAACAGTTGTAATTTTCACTGTATTTTCTTCTAACACGTGATCATAATGAAAAGAACATTGTTTTGGTGGAATATACAGTACGTACTGTAGGACAGAATTGCAATAACTGAGACGAGTTGGAAATAGCAGTAAAAAACAACTTTTAATAAATTGTCTTTTTTCTTGAACAGCCACGCTGTCAGTTTCAACCGCGCACTGGATGTGTGTAAGCTGACTGGTGCTGTGTTGTTCTGTGTGGGAGGCACCTCCATGGCTGTGGGACTCCTGCTGTCTGCCTTTGCCAAAAGCTACTCCAAAGAAGAACTGTACCTGCAGCAGAAGTTTAAGGAGAGGTTGGCAGATCTGCACGCAGTTGGTAAGGTTTCACTCTCAATTGTCTTGTTAAGACACATTATGGGATGAAGGTTAATGGCCCCATGGAAAGAAAATTTCACTTCATGAGGTTTTTTTAACATTAGCCTGCCTATGGTCCCCCAGTGGCTAGAAATGGTGATTTGTCAAGTTTGTCAAGGCCGGACCCCCAGCCTTCTCCTTTCGCACCCCCCTCCCGAAAAATGGCACATCCTAAGGAAAGCTCATTGTGGGACTAGCTCTAGTGGCTGTAATTCTGCACCAAGGTTGATTCTGAGACTTCAGATATGGTATTAGGGGACCACTAATGTCTATATAAAAGCATCCAAAGAGCACAATGTCATGGGACCTTTAAGAATGAATGCCAAAGAGTAAGTAAACGTGTTGTTGACTGTAATACTGTACTCAAACTGCTTTGTATGAATATCTGTCATAGCAGAACTGCTTTTGTCACAGGTACCCCCATAATGAGAGCACCGACCCCCGGAGAGGGAAAAGTGCCAGTCACACTTTCCAAAGTCCAGAACATCCAGCCAGTGACCACAAAGTCAGAGACCTGACAGAAGTCCAGATGAAGGCGTAAAGTGAAGAAGTGTGTGTGATGAGTGTTTTGGTGACACTGTGCGAGTGTGAACACGTGTGCGGATCAGCTACGTGTTAATTTCTTTCTTTTGAAAGGTCAGCTTACATGTCCTGTAGTATTGGTTATTCATCTTTTTTTGCTGGGTTTGACATTAACACTTCATTTTAAAGTTAAAAAGCAACATATTCTCACACCTAAACAACATAATAGGTTGATTTTCACCCAAAACAACTCATAAGGCCGTTCTATTTACTGCTGCGTGGTCACATACTGCAGTTACAGTATGTGACCATTCTATTTAAGGTAACAGGTGCTGTTTTAAACATGTAGTAAACATAGTCAAATTTCAACTAGTTAAGTTTAGGCAACACAAATATGTAGGGTTAATAAAAAATCAGGGAATGGCTTAAAATACTAAAATGAGGACGTAATATAGCGATATGGAGGTTATTGCGTCATGGATTAAGGTCCATACACTGATAGGTAAAACCTAAATTTCATGAGAAATTAACCCCAGTCTCCTGAGTGAAAGTCCTGTGTTTGTTTGTCCCTAATAGGAAACGTAATATTCAGCCTTAAACCTTGCTCAGCCAGGTTGTTTTTTGGCTGAGCAAAGTTTAAGCTTTCTTTTTGGACATCAATTGTATGAAATGTATAGTGATCCGATAAAGCACATGCGGGTCTTGACCCCTGCCCAGAAAACAAAACACAGAAACAAATCAACGGAACACAGCCGCTGAACAACAACATCGTAGCTTCCACCGAGTATTCTTTCTGTCGAGAGGATTCACATCTAAAAAAGATAGTGTTAATGCTAGAGGGTGTAGAGCAGCAGATGCAGTGTTGTTTGAAGTTATTGGTGATTGGCCCCCGTTGCCAGAAAATGATCAAAAGAAGCACTGAACAAAACAACCATTATCTCTGCCTAGTGTCTAAAAGGCACCAGAGGATGTGTTTCTATGTGCTTTGTGCGTGCATGTATGTGCAGGGCAACTTCATCGCAACACTCAGTCAGATCTGTCAGTTACAAACGCACAGTATACGTACATATTACATAATGTTTACATGCAATAAAAAGTCAAGAGCAGTCTGAACAAATTTTCTGCTAGAAGTTCACACATCAACAGATTTGCGAAAAACAGATTAGAGCAGACCTTCAGGGTACATTTAACACTGACATTATCGTCTGTCTTATTAGGCCTCAGACATTGTCTCCCTTGGTGAATCTTCAGCAGGATTTATAGACCATACCAGACCAGACAGACTGATGAAAGGTACATTAAACCTGACGGAAAATGCAGAACAACATAATCTGTCAATTAAAAAAACAATCCTAATCAAACAGATTACTTTGAAGGTAATACAAATAAGGCATTCTTAATGCCTTCTACCTCTAAAAAATTATCTTTTTTAAGCACTCTCTTCCTTTCTTTGTCTCTTTCTCTTCCTTTGAGAAACAAAAGCATGTAGACACACCTATCTGACCGAGCGTGTTTTGCAGTTGGTAGTCGTGAGTTAGAGATGTGCAGGTGCTGCTTGTTAAATGAAGACCAACCATGTGACAGATTATACAACATAACAAGGGGATAAGGAGAGCTCTCCAGTGAAATCACACATCAGCTACATGTGTTTGACAGCGCTCATTGTTTACAGTCTGTCTGGATTCACTGATGCTTTCAACAATAACTGCCTTCCTGTGCTCAATCACAAAACTTGAAACTACATTAAGCTGAACAGCATACAGTACTTATGTACCACTAAAGCTTTTTTTTAATTGGTTGCATATTCACTTGCGTACTATATATGAAACAGAAGTTACATCAAGAAGGTTTTTATTTTATTTATTGTATTCAAGCTTGCCACTCACAGGCGCTTTATCTTTAATTTGCAAGTACAATAAGCTAGTAATAGCCATGCTTTTCTGCTTTTTAAAAATGTAGTGTAATTGGAAAATATCTTTTTAAATATTGTGACCATGCCACTTTAAATTGTTATCTTTGTTGTTGCTTCTTGTTTGGTTGTTTTGTATCTTTTCCCAACACCTTTATACCTAAACCACAGAAAGGGTCGATTGTGAAGTAATGATTGTCAAAACATTTATAAGCGTTCTACTGTATTTAGCGCTGTGACCCGCCCTCGTGTGGCTGTCTTCAACACCTGACGTGAACATGTGACCGCGGTGGCACTTCTATTTAATGTAACGTCCAAAGTTTTAAACACGTAGAGCTAGTACAACATCAGGAAGTGGATCAAAACGAGTCACGTAAAACTACTAAAGTGACAATGACCATACATACCTTCACGGAATTAGGTCTGTAAAAGTCAATTCATAAGTTGACTTTTGACTTTTTGACTTTTGGTTACACACATGGGACATGAAACCATGTCTGCTGAAGGAAGGTTCTGTGTTTGGCTCACCCATCTATAAGACTGTCCCCCCCTCAAAAAAACGGGAAAATTGGAGGCATAAGGAGGCAGGTTGGGGGGGGATGGGTCAAATAAATACAGGATTTCTACACAGGAGACCGGAGCTTGTTTATCAATGAGATTAAAAATACACAGCAATTTTCTTTAACTTTACGGAACAAACTGAAATACGTCACGCTCTGAGTCGGGTCGGTAACCAGAAGTGAAGAAGCGCAAACCACAATCTTTTTCTGAACTTAAGTAGTGTTTGTGTCTAAACCTATCCAAACTGTGATGGTTTAAAATCACTAAAAAAAGTAGTACATAGTACAGGAACCATTCACCATTCATGTTTAGACTGTGGCCGAGGCTGCCGTACAAGGTGCCACCTGTTCATCAGGTAAAGCACAGCATTGGAGGCAACTTGTCTTGCCCAAGGACACTTCGCCATGGGCTAGGGATCAAACCACCAACCTTCCAATTGGTAGGCAACCGCTCTACCACTGAGCTACAGCTACCCCAAATAAACAACATATAGAGTATGTGTATACTTGCTTGGAACAATGTTTTGTGGTAGTCACAGTTCAAGTGCCATCAAGCTGCCTCCGACTGTGCGCCAATGCTGCAGGTCTTTCCAAACATTGTATCCCCTTCAAATCTATAAAGCAACAATGCAAAATACATGAAACAATACAGGTTATGTATGAACACGTTATATAAGAAATAAAAGCTATTGCTATGCTAGCCATCTATGTTCATGTAAGGTGACCTTTTAACATCCCAAAACCTTCACTCTATTCTGTGGTGTTATTTCAACACATTTGGTCTCAGATACAAAACAAAAATGTATAACTATAAAGAACAATATACTAATAATGAAGACACGTTCAATGAATTTACACAACCACTGTTAAGCTGCAAACCTACAGTACAAGAAGAAAAACTCAGCTGTTAAACAATCTGTTATGAACCAACCAGTGTGGTCGGAGTGTTATAAAGTGATCAATAAATGTGCTGACTTGTAGTTTCATGCTATGAATTGTGAGTTTATTTTTATCCTTACATTGATCAAACAATCCCAAATCCATTATGGGATTATAGAGTGTCAATTCAACACTCGATAATAACATCATTATCAAATGGTAAATTGATAATTAGTTCAATAATATAGTTAATACATTTAATTGCGAATGGTCAATAATTCTTTTGTGAACCACCTATAATTATTTGGATGGCTGTTATAAAGTTGCAACTGCAATGTTTCTAATAGATTAATTTCAAAATAATTAATGATCAATACGTGGGTAATAAAGCACCAAGTAACATTAATTTGGACCCAATTAATATTTTTTTGTAATCAAAGAAAGAGATGATTATTTAATAAATCTGTACACACTGACTAGTGATCGCTATCTAAATAATGCAATGTAATTATTAAGCATTAACAAGGTATTATAATCATCAGTTTACTAACTTTATTATGTTTTATTTGTTTGTTAAATAAATAAATATTAAATTAAGAATTAACTTACCATATATTAATGATGGTTATTATAAAGGGTTACCGTGGATTCTCCTAGTAAATTAAATAAAATGTATACTGTTTTTATTGGAGGTTGAGATGGATAAAGAACAAATATATATCAATGTCTATATACAATATTTCTATTTTTCAAAGAACACAATAAAATTGAAATATCTGCAGCTCAAAATGTGTGAAGATTGTATTTATCTTTTTAATTGAAATATACTGACTAAACTATACATAGCAAATGGACAGGGAAAAAAAGTACACCACTTAAGTTGGATACACATTTGACATTGCCAGTATATCTGTATGATTGATAACACTTCAAACCTAGCCATGCAGAGAACAGAAATAAAAGTTATTATGCAGTTAACACATGGCCATTAGGTCATCTGAATGGCTCAAATTAGCGATTTATTGTGAATATGTCTGTTTTATTCTTGTACTGCTTTTTCAACCTTGTAATTGTTAAAATCACTGCCTTGCTGTTTTGAATTGTGCCAAATAACTAAATCTTACCAGTGACAGTTCAATATACCTGACATTGAGTTGTATTTTGCTCTTAAAGATAAAGTATGTCCCCTTCATGACCTGGAGGAAAAAGAAAGAATATTTATAAGATTTGGTTTTCATTAATAAACAACTCCAAACTGTCAATGATGTTCCACCAAGCCTTCTTTCCACAGTGTAGAAGCTCTTAATGTAATCAATCAGGAAATATATTTAGGTAGGGGAAGTGTAGAAGGGTGTTAGTGCTGTCCACAGGCTTAACACGCTCACATACACACACAGAATTGATGGTAATTCCAGAAATAGCACTTTGAGGATCAACACCTTGGTCAGGCTGTATGACACATGCACGCACACGCACACACACACACACACACACACACGCACATGTGCACGCACACACATGCACACATATACACACACCCTGTATCTCTTGCTCTTTCCTTTCTCCTTCCACCTCACCCTTCTCTCTCACTCTGTTCTCCTTCTCCCGTGGGATGGTGACTCATGGACACATTGGCTGCATGAATCCCAATTTGAACAGCTGCAGGGATGAGAGGGTGGTGAGGTCATCATAGTAACTGATTTAGATCACAATTTACACACTACAGTTTTCTGCCTGTGGGAGGTAGTTTATAGTGGCCTTGTGCAACCTTGTTTCATGGGGAAACAGAAAGCAAAATAACTGGACAAAATAAAAAGGTTAGCTACATCACAACTCATCTCACATGTCTTTTAACTTAAAGCTATTCAAGCTTTGAATCTTTGTTCCTAAAATTAGATTATGAGCATTATACAGTAAATACACATTATAATTATATTAATTGGTAGTTTAATAGCAGTGTTTGTTAGTAGTCAAAACAACCTAAACCGAGACCAAGTCATTACCAAAAGCAGAGTGTATCGAGACCAAGTCAAAACCAAGACTTTAAGGGGTTGTGACCGAGTCAAGACCAAGACCAGATCAGTGCCAGACACACATAGCTTATCCTGTCTCCCATGTTCACTTTCCTAGGAGTGAGTGTTAAGGGGGTGGGGAGAGGGGGTTAACACATAAAATTAAACAATGCAAAGGCAATTTAGTCATATCCCTGCAGTTGTGGTCTTGAAAGAAAATCCAGAGTCCTCTTTATTTGGTAGGCACACCACGGTGCCCACTCTGCCAGAGAGGTTCATGGGAGCACATCCTGAGCTTTTGCCCAAGAGCACTGGGAGAGGGGCGCTACCGTTGACGCCACGACCAAGTGCTGAGGGTCATTACGGAGGTCATCAGCACTAGGAAACCAGCAAGACAGAACATTGCCTTTGTTAAAGCCGGGGTGAAAGCCACACCAGCATCTAATCAATGTGGACTAGCCAGACCCTCCTTTTGCTGTGCTGTAGAGGAAGGTCTGGAACTGCAAGGCTAGCCCTAGCCCAACCTTTTAGCATTTGTGGTTTCTGGTGTGCCTCATGTTTCGGAGTTAATTTGTTAGCCCCCTCCCCGAACCTAGTATCCTCCAGGTAATGGATTACAGCCAGATACCTCATGGGACCAGACAAATTTAGGGTTGTGTACAAGCTGTCTCGGCACGTAAAGCCCAACTAACCCCTGCTGCTGTGTAGGCCTACTGCCTACTACTAAGCTCCAACCAATAATCCCAGTGTATCTTTAGTATTTCATACCAGCAGTGCGGGACAGTACACCTTAATGAGGTACAACAGCCAAATTGTTATGGTTTGGGGTTTTGGTTGGGATTATTTTCCCTTTGTTTGCCTCCTTGTGTTTGTGTCTTAGTTTTTTGGTCTTGTGTTGGTGACCATGTCTCGTGTTCCCCAGTAAATGTCTCTTCTTCTTCCTGTTTTATTTTGGTAGCCTGGTTTCCTGTTCTGTCTTGTTTTGCCCAGCTTTGCTTTTTGTCGGCCTGATTGTCTTGCCCCGCCCTAATGTGTTTCACCTGATGTATCACCTGTTCCCAGTTACCTCATGTATTTAACCCGTGTTCCCTTTGTCTCTTGTGAAGATGTCTGCATCTGCGTCCCAGCCATTCTCCCTATATTCCCCGTGAGTTGTTCCCTGTGTTGTTAACCTGTTTTTTGACCTTTGTCTTCCCCTGGACCTGTTTTGGACTGCTTGCCTTTTGTGCCTTTGGATTTTTTTGTGTTTTGGATTTCCCTGGCTTTTGGACCTTGCCTGTTCCCTGTGTTTTTCCTGGACTGTTAAAATAAACCCGTTTCTACCTGCCTTTGCCTGCCTCCTGGTTCTCTGCGTTTGGATCCTCCATTTTGCCGAACCATGACACAAATGTTGAAAAGCAATACTTGTAGTACATGTTGCAGAAAATAGTTCTGCACTTTGACTAAAGCAACATTATGAATGCTGGATTTATAAAACAGTATTATTACATTGTGATATTGCAACTTTTAATTAAAGGATCCAAATCATTCTTGGACAACAGTAGTATGTACACTAATCACAGGCTACAAACATAACTGGGAATGCTAAACTATTTTCTTGGCTGTCTACTTTTGTTTTAAACGTACCCAAAGCTAAAAGCAAAAGTCCACAATTTAAATGAAGTAAATAAGCTTTGGAAATACAAAGAAGTACTTACCGCAGATGCATTAAAATTATTCTTCTAGCAGGAGTGGCTGAAGTGAAATATTTGCCATTCATCCGTTTTACGTATAATGTTCAATTTGACAAACAAGTCTGTAAAGTTGATAATGACGTTAATCACTGACAAACAAATTGGCATTATCACACTTTTATTATATTCTTTTATTTTTGGACAAATTTGATTAGTCATTGTATTCATTTATTTAAAGCATCTTTTAAAGGTGCCTCCGTGTAATGTCTCTTTTATTGATATGGTAGAAGTTAGATGTAAATAAATAAATATGCATAAGACGTAATGAAAGATTGTGTATGCTTACAACATTACACACAGCTTATTGTATTAACTTAAAAAGGTTCACTTGATTTGGAAAATAGACAGAAATAAACATACAAAAACATCTTTAAAAACAAGCAACTAGTATAATCACAACTGTTAATAAGTCTACTATTCAATTTCAATCACTCACTGCAGTGCTCACAATTATACTGTATACTATAAAGCAGCCCAAGAGGTAACAGTGTGACTTAATGAAAAATAAGAATATGTATATAACTTCTATTTGTCTTTTTCAGACATGATAGTTATGAGTAATGTTTTGATAAATAGCTTTTGAATACATACCTGAAATTCTGATGTTTTTAATTTTTTTTACCTGACATCATTTAGCAGCCATTCAAAGCTACTACTACTTGCTTGTTTACTTCTCCGTGCAGATTCTCTATGGCCGTAAAACGGCCCTTGCTTTTGCTTTGCTCTGCCACCTTCATTACTTTTATTAGTATTGCTCAATATTTTCAACACTGCTCATCCCACTTTTCTCTTACATTCCTGGATTGTCTTTGTCATCATCCACACCTTCCTCTCCATTTGCAGCAGCATCCATGGCTAGACTCTCATCCATGACCAGCTCGGCTCCGTTTTCCACCTCATCATCGCCTCCACTGACCTCTCCGTTCACCTCTCTCTCATCTTCTCCTGACTCCATGGTAGCTCCCTCTTCTGTTTCTCTCACAACTTCTCCCTGGCTACGGCCGCTACTGCTACTTCTGCCGTTATCGTTCTCTTTTGTTTCGTTATCTGACGGAGTCTTCCCCGGGTCACTGCTGTTTTCTGTCTTTTTGTGTTCCTCCCCCATGTCTACATTGTTAACTTGTTCCTCACTGCTTCTCTCACCCTTTTCACTGTCTTTATCTTGCTCCTCTTCTGCTGTATTTTGGTCTCGCTCATCCTTTTCACACTCAGAAGATGAATGGCTTCCATTCTCTTTCCCTTTAATCTCCTGGGTCTTATCACTGTTGCTACTGCTGGACTCACTCTTAACATCCCCCTCACTTTCATCCGTGGCCTCCTCCTTCACTTTTTCTTTTATTTCCCCCTCCTTCTCAGATCCTGCTGTTGCTTCTCCCTCTTTTTCATCAATTTGCTCGTCATTCTCCTCTTTCTCTACCCCTCCCTGTTTTTCGCCACTCGTGTCCTGGTTTTCATTCTTTTCTTCTTTGCTAGCGGAAGTGTCTGCTTCTGTGGTGTTTTCAGAAGCAACAGCCTCCTCCTTCTCTCCTGCCTTTTCACAATTTTCATCTTCGGCTTTGTATCACCATCTGCAGGTTTCTGTAATGCAATAATTCCACAGAAACAATTTATAGCTCTAAATATTTTAACAGGCATACAATGTAATTAGATTGCTTACAATAATTCTCCCCATGACTTACACTTTCCTGAAAGAGAGTGACAGCGCTATTGAGTGTTGAACACTTACAAATTCAAGTGGAACCAAAGTTTAAACCCTTTTTATGGCATTTCAATCAATATGCAACAAGAAATGAAATAACACATTAGCTGACACACGTGAATCAATCTAATTCGTAACATTACATATGGCTGACATCTGCATATAAGAGTTCTGGGTATCTTAAAGCAAGGTTTAAGTGGGTGAAAAAGACATTTTGGGTCATGAATATGAAAAGATATGCATCTTGGAAACTAAAGCAAACTCAGTTAATGTTAACTTAATGTTATGTTAATACATCATTCTCCTCATATTATGGGAATGGATGACATGCGACAAAGCACTGGACACACAGCAGGCACTTTTCCTAACATAATGCTGTGTGTTCAGTGTGCCCTAATGGGACGTCACATCTAGGGTTGCATGATATGAGGAAAATATCTAATTGAGATTATTTTGACTGATATTGCAATATGATTTACAATATTGAAGGGAATGATCATGTTTGTGTCATTACTGTCATTTTCATTGACTAATCTTAGATCTTAAAAAGATTAAAATTATTATACATTGTGTGATTTTTGTCACATATTTTGCCTTTAACAAATATCGTGCCCCCGTCTGCGATTTTTTTGGATTTGGATATTGCAATAGTCCATATTGCAATTTTGTTAAAAATATGCAATTAATTGTGCAGCCCTAGTCTCATCAAGCACAATGTTTATCTCTTTAAAAAGACGACATTTCAATATATGTACAGTGCTGTCCTGTATGTTTATACCTCATCGGCAGGCTGGTCTGGGGGGGTGTTGTCCACAGTATCTTTATCATCATCCTTTGATTGCAGGTCATCTGGTTATAGAGAGAACAATCAGTAATATTAACTGAGCTCACAGATTGCAAATAGCGTCAGAGAAATGTGGGTGTGGGTGATTTCACAGAAAAGTGTGCTTGTGAATTTGAAGCATGTTTCAGTGTGATGTTATGACATACGCGTTTCATGATCCAAATGTGTGATATTGTGTTGTGAATGGGCTTGGTAGGCGCAATATAAGATGAAACTGAGTTATGATTGTCATCCAGGTGTAAATACATCTACATATATTGGATTTCACACAGGTGTAAACAAACACCTCTTGGCAAAATCAGACAAAATAGAGACAAAGAGGTTATGCAATCGTATGACTTGCATCAAAGACATGAATAATATTTTGATACAACATTCTGGTTTGTAGTCGCTTAACAGCAGAATACAAAGTAACTCTGCACATTACAGCACTGCGTATGACTTTAACGTAAAACAATCCTAAAAAGTTAATTCAGATTAATTTAATGCCACTCTTATGGTTAATTATCATTTCATTCATTTTGTCTGGTTCTCTACTGTAATTTTACAGGCTTAATATAAGGAATATTGCTGACTACTTTTCAAGACCCTAAACCCAGTCAGAGCACATTACATCATTTCAGAAACCCATAAATCCTCTCCTATAAACAAGGAATCTCTTATTTATTCTCTAGTAAATGACTTGTTGAAATTATACATCTTGTATACCACAGCTGTGTTTTCAGTCTTTAACAAAACACAGTACAAGAGGGACACCTGGTGGTAAAGAAGAATAACACCCAAGACTATTTCAGGGAAGTAAACAACTTCCCCAGACAATGGAAGTATGGCAGAGAGAGTCAGAAAACATGGTGGTAAGATAAGAAGATCCTTGTTAGTATTATCACCAACGCAGTAATCACCCAAATAATCCCTTAAAGGTATTAAGGTAGATGTTGTTCCACTGACCTGCACATAAACGTTAAAGAGATTTATTCAGGTCTCCTCCAGCACTGCCTTTTAGCCAAGACTCTGGCTTTCAATGTTAGGCACTCAAAATTGACTCAAAGGGAGAAATAAGATTTAACTGGTTTAATCTGGAGAAGCGTTTTCAATTTCCTATATTTTGTTTTCATCAAAGCCACAGCCAATAGTATTCTACCCAAGAACAAAACAAAATAAATCTGCTCTAATAATAGTCAAGATTACAAGAACATATATTGCCCAGTTCTACAGAGGAATCACCTGTCCTCATTTACTGTCTAAACTGCATTGGGATTCTGTGTTTTTCTGTGTAGGAAGACATCATAGCACTACTTGATACCAGCTACACACCCATTTCTATTGAAGCAATCAGCTAAGCAAGGCAGATTTGTTGGAGTGCAAAATTAATAAGTTTTTTTTTTCTTCACTTTTTCATGTGAGCATGTGCATCAAAGGCCTTGAAGTAATTAACCCTAAACATCATAAGAGGAATACAACTATACGCTCTGATAAACAACATAATTACACACTTGTTTTAAAAAAACTGGATGAGACTGAAATTTCCAATCAGAAATAAGTGACAAAAAAACAAAACAGAACAGTGTAATTAATGTCTTTAATATTAGTTCTCCTTTCTACACATACAAGTTAAAGAAGAAAAATGACTCGGGTAGAGATTAGAAGAGTTTATGGTGACATTTAATGCATTTCAAATGCAAAACTGATTGAAGTTTAGCTATGGTGGAAGATGAAACGTTATGGTAATAATAACGGACCTCTTTAAGAATATTTTATGGAAATAGCCTGCATTCATTAACAGCGAGGGCCGAACGATTGCGTGTAAGCAGTGGATGAGCCACTACGACTCTAAACATCTTAACGTGATTTAAGGATGAGGCACGGGCTCATGAAAATGCTAAATCAAATTAAACACAATATTTAGAATCTACCCTTCTTGTTCTTTATTCAATCCAGTAGATTTGGATTCTGGTGTTGCAGATTGCTTGACAGTGTGTGTATACAAGTGTGTGCTGTCTAATGTGTCTAATGTGTGTCGGTCTCTTTTTTTCCCCTTTCATAATCAGGCAAACACACACACACACACACACACACACACACACACACACACACACACACGGCACAATTGGCACAAACTCAGAAAGAGCCCACCCACACTTTGGGCATTATGCTACATCTCATCCATCAGTGTGAGGTAAAACAAGGATGCAACAATAAGTGTGTATAATTACTCATATAAATGGCTTTTGTTGCCATTCTTATGAAAGGTAAAGTTATAAATGACTGTTGTTCCAGAGAAATGTAATAAAGCACAACTGAAGATGAAGTGATAGCTGGTAGTAAACTACAATAACCTCCCACTTCTCGACAAGCAAACTTCATCTCTCTCTTTACAAGCACGCACACGCACACACACACACACATACACTTTGCATGATTTTAGTTTTAGGGAACTAAAAAAAAAAAAACATCTCTACACCTTCAGCTGAATACAGTTGCCCAGCATTGCTTTGATCTGTGTTCCCATTCGATGGGCTCATCCAATTCTAGGAACCCTTACACACTGAGGAAATTCAGTGTGCTGTTTACACCAGGCAACATGTCAATTCGATTCCATAAAATATGTATGGTGTATATTAATCAACTTAATTAATAAAACACCATAATGAATTACAGCAGACACAACCACCATCGGTTCCCTGTGCTCAGATGACCCCTGGACTAGAAATGTCAAACTAAATTTTTATATCCCCAATTCAAGTCCTAGTACAGTGTAAGTAAACAGATGCATCGTTCAATTTCTTCCAGATTATTGCCAATCTTCTTTTTTGTTGTAGCAATGATTTTAAACTCAGCAGGGAGCTGGGTAGTGAACCAATGTGTGAATAAAGCTTTTATTTTGTTGGACAAAATAAAAAAAAGCTACATTAAATATTTAATCTTTGTTTCATTTCATGAAAAGCCTGCAGGCAAATGAGACAATGTTAATGTGCATTACCACAGTCTTTTCTTCAGTCCTCCACTGCAGAGTTAAATGGGACAAACATGTCTTGCAGAGACTAGCAAGATCTAACATAATGTTTAAAAGCTTTCCCACTACTCATGGAAGAATTTACAAGTAAAATCCATACAGCGCAAACAAGTTCTTGACTCCACAGGAAATCTGTAGCAGACCAAGACATGAATCAGGGGAATTACAAAAAGGGTTTGTTGAGGATGTATATGTTGCTTCCAACAGCTGTGTAGTCATTATATAGCCGCTTTCTGACTGGAGGTATTTTTTTGCAGTTACCTACAACATAACATTCCTATAAATTGGTCCAGTGTTCCGACTAGACCAATTTGGGGATTATTAAATTCTTCTGGCCAGAGTTCCTGTAACTCTTTCAGCTTCTACTTCAAGGCAGGGGTCTTTCCCTTTTCTGCATAGTGGTGGTTAGATCGCTGTGTTATAATAACAAAAGGTCAGTTCCTATGGCCACTTGGCCAGTGTGGACGCCAATGGAAAAAAAACTGTTTTGGGGGAGCACAGTTAGTAGAACTGTTTAGAAGTGTTCCTATAACTACCTTCCTCTAACTCCTTGGTCGGAAGAGGCTTATCACACTGGAGAAACCTTTCGTTAATGTTGCAAATCATTTATTCCAGTTTCTCTGAAAGCTGTTATGCAATTTTTCCAAGATGTTCTCAGTGCTGTGTGAAACTAAATTAAGCTTGGAGTCTGGAGACACTACTGGAAATCAGTGAGGGTTTTCAGCTCAGAGAGAGTATTGGAAATTTCAAAAACTAAAATAATCTGAAACATTGCCTCTTTTGTATTTATTCCCCTAATTTCACTACCCAGCATTCCCTGTGCAACTTAAAATCCACAGTATAATCACAGCAGATTGTTTAATCAAGCCTCTCTCACCACAACAGTATGTTTCTTGTTTTGGCTGTAGACGAGCATATTCTTTATTCTTCAAATTGATACCTAAATGGCAGAGGTTATAAAAATCACAGTTTTACTACACTGTATTTATGCTTATAAACCAAGGGATGGACAAAGTGTTGGCATGGCCTCAACAAGCCAATTCTGCTTAGCTCTGCAGTGTTAAATAAACATGTCGTACAGCTTTATGTCCTGAAATCACTTCACACAACACTCCCTGTTTTTCCCCATACAGTACAGTATCGCTTACTTACATCCAGCTGATTTAACCCGCTCAGCACATGGCTGAGTTATGGCGGGGTGTAAAACAACATGAGTAGTAACTCTGAATGGTAATTATCAAATGTTGCCACTCAGCAAGTGTGCTCCAGTCACCGACCAGGGTCCTGTTAAAACATTTAATGACCGACCGGCCACCATGAGAAAGGCCCAGTTGGTACTTGGTTTATAGAGATGTGACATACAGAAATACAATCCAACAGCTTAGTGTAACTGGACATTTTGCTTGTTCATCTGTTGTTTTTTTTTCCTCTCTCGCATGCATACACACAATCTATTAAATGCAATGAGAGGTTTATATGACAAAATTAACCTGACAAGCCAGATGGTTTGTTACACAGAACCATCCGAGAAGCCGTCATTGGATGTAAAAGGAGAGGCACTTTTAAAAGAATGCCCGACAGGATTTACCATCAGTATATTGCTACTGCCATTGTTGTTTTGAACCAACAGTCTGTCACACACACCTAAACCACGCCGTAGCTGTCAGTAGCTCCTCACCGGACACCGACAGGTTTGGTGAACTAGTGGTTCTGATCGAAGAAACTTTATCACTAAAGTTTAAAGCGCATTACCCGCTGCACCTATGGTATGAATGGTACACACATTCTCACTCCCATCTCATAAAATACGGACGCTCGGTCAGGTGCCTAAAGGTCTCCTTTAGCATCATATAACACATGCTTGGTTATCTGCTTCAGGGTCATATAACACATACTTGGTCAGGACTGGTTAAGGAAAAGCTCGTGGGTGGGCTTACGGTTCCATGACTTGTGGTAACGGGTCGGTTGGGTTAAGGGAAAGGATCCATGATTCGCGGATCCATTGAATTACGGATGCATGATTCACGGGAAGAACGGGCCAGTTAAAGAAGAAAGCGGCTTCTCTGACACACGGCAATAACGGGACGGTTAAGGACACATGCGGTACACGAACCCCGCTCTACTGGGTGAAAGTCCCCGGTAACGGGACGGTTGGGTTAAGGCAAAGGTCGTGGGTGGGGCTTACGGTTCCATGACTCGTGGGAACAGGACGGTTAGGTTTAGGAAAAGGTTGTGGATGGGCTTACGGTTCCATTACACGCATCACACGCGGAGAGCCACTGCCCAAACGTCCATATTTTACGTGTTCGGAGTGAGAACGGGTTGGAATGGTTCACAATTCCTGTCTCCTTAATGGGTATAGTCTTATTGGATGGATGGATGAAATGAAATGAAAATTTGTATTATTTACACTGGTCTTATATTGTGTGTTGGAAGGACATATACAATAGTAATGTAAATTACGTATTTCTAGTGTATAACATCATTTAAGGTTTGTTTCCAACATGTATCTGAATAGAAGTATTATGAGTGCCTTTTCTATCTACAGTAGTGTGCAGCCCTGTGCTTAGATAGCTTTGACATTAAATTGGAAGAAAGCTTTGACATTAGTAATATTTATAAAAGGTCATGGCTTCAGTTAACTATTTTTATAATTCATGGCGTTGCTCTCTCTCAATTTCCTTACAGCTGCTTGAAACCCTATCATCCAGTGTCCATATCATATCAAATGTTAATGTAGGTGGAACGTAACTCACAGCGCAAACAAACTAAAATGGAGACTCAAAACAATAATTATGTCTTAGAACCTCAATTAACACAGGCAGAGCAGTCTGTGAACTAGAAGTTATTGTAAAAGTTTTCTCCTATCATCTAAAATCTACATTTATATCTCTTCGCACCCTGAACTGCATTATTTGGACAAAAACTGATAAATGACAGACATGTGCAACATTTGAAAGTGTTTGTGCGGCTGCATTCTATCTGACAGTGACTAAGACTAAGACTAATCACCAGCTCCAACACATGATGTACATTTCAGATCTTCACACATGTATAATGTTTACTCTTGCCATTTAGGTTGTAAGTCAAAGCTGTTTCAGGCTGATACTGCAGATGCTCCTAAAACAGCTAATCCAGATGTCCGTCTACTAGCTAAACCTTGACAAAAATGCTAAAATGGGCAACGCAGGCGAGATTAGAAGTGACAGAAATTAAGAAAATTTGCATCATTGAAAGTGTCACACGTCACCCTAAACCTATACTTTAGGTGCCACAGCCTGCACTGTTGTATGTCACAGCTGAAACACTTGTTACCAGATTAATGTGGCAGATTAGTACAGCTACCCTGCACTTTAATCCAGTAATCCTGCATCAAAGGGTCATGAAGAACCTTTTATTTTCTGCTGTGAAAAAGAAGAGATGAAAAGAGAGGAGGAAAGAAAGAGGGGATTGGGAAGGATGGCCGTGTTGCCTGAAATGTGACATGCGAGGGAGTACAGATAAAAACAGTCACATATAACACACACATAAATACTTTTAACGCAGTGCTCAAAAATCACACTTTCTAAGAACTTTGCAAGGGAAAAAAAACTTCCTTTAAAGGTTTCCATCTCTCATCCTTCTCTGCTTTTTTTTTTACACAGGCGCATGATTTCAGACACACAGTCTTTTTGTGTCCACATCTCTTGCCTTCCAACACTGTTTTGAACTTTATTTCACTTTGACAGGAATTATAGATACATATGCTAACAGGGCTAATTCCCCAAGGCAGCATCACATTTTATGACACCAGAGGCAGAACGTTGATCTGGCTTTTGCATGTGCAAAGGCACGCATAAACACACAGACACACTCACATATGCAGCCATCTTCATTCCTCTAACATTCAACTTGCAAATAATACCAAGGATGTTTCAATTTTCAGCTTTGGAAATTAGTTTTTTCTGAAAAATTTCACAACTTAAAAGTTCCATGACTTTTGAATTGAATTGGCTCCTGCTACATTAATGGATGCAGCCTTGTACATGAAATGAGGCAAATAGCATCTCAGAAAATAAGGTTTTGTGTATAGTGGATGTCTTTGAATGTTTTAATTCAAACCTGGGCAGAATTACCTAGATTATTTGAAACTCACCTTCTCCAGACTTACAAATGTGAAAAAAAAGGCAAGATGAACCTAACTGAGATAATAAGACTGTACAATTGAGATACAAATGTGCTCTGTATGTGTTTGTGTGTGAAAGAGCACGGGAGCAAGGCCTTAGGGTGCGTGTCTCCAATTTCTCACTGGTGTAAAATCACCTATTAACTGGAACTGCTTTTAGTTGTTTTGAACCATTTCCTTTGAACCATATTGCTGTTTTCAGGCTGCTGAGACTGTGTGGACTAAATAGCTTCCAAAACAATCCCCATAGCAACTACTCATGACAACATGTTTGATATATATATATATGGTATGGCAAACAAGTAATGTATAGCATTGTGCCCTAAAACTGCCCTGCAATGTAAGGAGCCTGAAGTGATTTTCTTTGCTAGAATTTTCTTCCATTGAATAAACTTGTTTTTCATAATATTTAAAAGACAGCTCAGATAGTGATATCATGAAAATGGCCAGAAAATGTGATGTGACAGGGAATCCACAGACAAGTCAATAACCATATCCACAGTATCATCAGCTCCTGGCATGGAGGTATTATCCAACGCTATTTAATCACAGCCATGTGCGCCGCTATGCAACCATTTATAAATAAAAGCACAAAGGTAGTACACAATGTAATATCTTTATTGTATTTGTTGCATTGTGCCTCAACTAGCCTCAGGGGTCATTGTTTGATTCAATCAAATAGATTACAAGATTCTTATCTCTGCCTAACCTCAAACCACACTGTTCATGTTGATGGTGTGTTTTAAAGCAGCACCTGCATGTCATATTTCAATGCTGAAGAGTTCTCAGTCCAATTCTTAATTCTTAAGAGGGCAGATACCAATCATGTTCAGAATAGACCTGACAAGGACAAACACACATCATATACAACACATGTAACAGTCCAGATAATTACTACACCCCTTCTCCTTTTGTTGTGCTTTCCCTCTCGCTTTGGCTTTCCTCTCTCTCCTCATGTCCATACCTTTCTATCAGCCCCTCCTTCTTCAAGTGCAAGGCTCTTTTGTTGATTTGCAGAGCAGCAATTTGGCTCCAGCGAGGGGCAGAGGCAAGTAAAATTCTGCTTTGATGACTCTAAATGGGGAGATTATCCAAATGAAAGCAATTATACGAACCAAACCCAAGCCTCTAACCTTCAATATTTCAATGCTCAAGTTCCACCATCTCATGCTATTCATCATGCTTCCTATTCGATTCCACCTGTACTATTTTTTTCTCTCTTCACTTCTCTTTCCTCATAATGTCCTTCTGCTTTCATCAATCTCAACCTTTCCCCCTCTTCTTTAACCTTCTCTTTTATCCTCTCTTCTCTTTACATCCTTGTAATATATTTGATTTTTCTTTTGCCATTCCTGCTGCTTCGCTTTTTACTTTTTCCTCTTCTCTACTTTTCTCAAGAGAGCCATTAACCGAAGTGGTCACAAAGGCCCTTTCAGAAAGAGAACACTGATGAGGACATCATATTTCTATGTTGGAGGCAACAACATCTGATTGGACATAAACAACCTGAACACAGGCCGAATTAGACCAATAATTTGCTCAATTTAAAAGGGCTCCCATAAACTATGTTGGGTGAAGCGTACGACAGGCAATGTGTCTTGTTGGTTAAGTCTTTTAAGCCAAATGTCTTTGTTATTGTAAGTTCAAATTCATTCAGTGACCTTTGCTGCATGAGTTGTCACACTGAACCCCCCCTCATGTCTTGGCTGTCACTCACCACTGTGCTCACTCTAATGAAGCAGAAAGTCAGAAGCTTTGCAATACACCAGACAGAAACTGCAGCTGATAGACAGTGAATAATGGGGACTGGTGTACCGACACACCCACACACACACTAACCTCTCTGTCACAACAGTGTCAGCACAGAACAGAGGGAAAATCTCGAGTTACGGGGTCACTCGTTCTCATTTGTTTTTTTTTTCCACTCCTCTCCCTATTATTTGCTTGTTTCAAGCCTTTTAGTAGGTGCATCTCTTTTTTTTCCCTCTCCATCTCACAATTTCATTGATAATGACATGGCACCTTTATAATAATCTTTTGTTTTCATTCCAATGTTCTAGCACACCAGAGAGATGAAGTGTAGGTTTCATGTTGTGTTCTTTCCACAGCCTCTGCCAGGCAGCTAACCTTTTGGCTGCATTCCTTTTGGCACCAGATTGGGATGCGTTTAGCTCACACCCAGCCGGAGCAGGGTTTCCCGAGGGGATGATACCTCCAAAAACACCTCTGTACTGCTGTAAATCACTAAATAAAGTTGATATGTGTCCCTATTGAAAAGCTACACTGGACAAACCTGACTACAAAACTAAACGTAGCAGCTAATGGGTACACAAGTAATTTGTTTTTGGTAAGCCAATGGGCAGCTATGATTTCTTGTTTGCTTTTGAGAAGCCAAATGCACAAATAACATGTTAGCATTGTTTTCCTTAGGGTGAGAAGAAAAAGAGTAAAGAAACGTGGGAATCTATAACCTGCTGTATTTTACAAAAAGTCTGTTCAGCACCATGGACAGAGACACAGAGACAGACTCAGTGCCGTGCAGAGACTGCACTACACCTAGCTACTACGCCAGACAAATAAAGAGATGTTGTTCATGCAAACACAACAGCATTTAAAAAAAGACTGCATAGGTCAAACAGTGAAGGGTGCATGCAAACGTAATAAGGTCTCCAAGCCATTCAAACAATCTTTTCTAATGCCTGATCTTGTTTTCCGAGCTGCCTGTCTGTTAATTTAATCTTCAATCAATGTCACCCAAGGGGACCAATAATGAAACATGGTATTCTCTGCCTGTAATACGACATGCCACACAATCTGATGCGCAGAGGATTTTAAGGGGGACATTACAGGTTTCAAATGCACACAAAGATAAAAGGCACACACACACACACACATTCCTCATCCCTCTTTTCATGCAAAATGCCAGCTCCCCTGAACCACAGACACAATTCTCCACGCTCCTTTGGGCTTCTGCTGTCAAGTCTCCTGCCAGAAGAGCAAACAGGCAACATTTATCATGAACCACAAGATGACGTAATGGTGGTTCATACCGCAGTAGGAGTTATAATAAGGTCAGCAGCAGTCTGCAGACAATCTAAATCCCTTTTACGGTAAAAGTTAAAAATAAAAACTCTCTCAATTCCCTGTCACAATGTTATATATAATGTACATGGAAAACATCTGTTAGGGTCACAGAGCAACAAAACATCTCATTGTTTACATGAGGGCCAGCTGCCAATAAGCACAAAAAGCAAAAACTGGAGTTTCTGCAGGGCATTATATACTGATTATAAGCCCAGAAGATGGCGTAATGTGTTTCTCATAATAGAAGGTGATGTCATCATGATTAATTTCAATACATCTTGCTATAGTTCTTATTGCAGAGCAACAGTGCCACTATGTGGGCATTTAAGAATGCAGCAGGTTACATACAATTTCAAAGGCCATGCATTACATCATATATCTGTATATTGTATTATTCTTACTGTATATAAGCCCAGTTTTGTGCACACATTAATTTAAATTATCCATGGGAGAAGACAATTCAGAAAGAAAAGGCCAGGTAGCACTTATGTAACCCATTATGTGACATGCTTATGAGAAGTGTCTTTAAGCCAGGCTGTATCATCGTCTTGATTGCACAAGCACATGCAACCACACATAAGCATTCACCCATGTGGTTATTTACTATATCATGATTTTGATAAGAAACACACACACACACACTCTCTCCCACTTTAAATAGCACATGTGGATAACTAATAACATCAACTTCACAACAATTATATAATTATGTGCAGTGAGTGTATTATTAATATATAACATAGATATGTTCATTTACTAATATCAAAGACTTCTAAATCAATTGAATAATATTAAAATAGTACTGAACCAAAAAACCCATTTGTAGAAGCTACAATTTTTTCTGCATTTTTACCATTGTCAGAGATGCCGGGAGCCATGCTTTGTCCACTCCTCTTCTTCCTGAGGGCCTTGAGTCTGGCCTGAGAGATCTCTCTGACAAGGGAGGATATGTGCTCCTTGTTGTGGCCATTGTGGCCTGGAGGAGAGGCCTTGGAGTCTCCATCTCCACTATCACTGCTTCGGACCACAGACGTACCCTGGACGAAAAACAAGTCTATTTCAGTTGATGAGAAACTGTGGAAAAGAATACCAAGACCAAGAATAAATGTATATACAGCATTGGAATTTAAACAAAATGTACAAAATATGTTGTAAAAAACCTTGTCCTTCCCTAAAGGCCAAAGTGATAAACAGCAGCTGGTAATTGTTTTTTTACAGCCCTCATCCAGAACAGCATATATGTGTAAGTGTGCAACATGGTACCCACAGCTGCAGTGGGTAGAAGGCAAAAACAATGGCAGAATTTGAAGTAAAGTGAGACTGCAGCTCTCCCTCTTTGTCGCAGGGAAAAGACACATGCAGAACAGCCAATAGGAACGCTCTTTGTCTCTAAAATTACCTACGATTGACCCGGTCTCCTATCACGGCAAGATTTTCTAAAGCCTGAAAACAGAGCCAAGAGGAGGAGCAGAAGTCTAGTTTTCTCTTAGACCATTTAAATAATGATAAACAATTATTATGGAATTTTTGGCCAACTACGCAAAAAATCAAGGGCCAACCACAGCTTTAAAGAGCTGGAAAAATGAGAATTGTGTTAACTAACTATTCATCAACAAGGCCAAATAATTGTTGAACTAGGCTGAGTTTTAAAATGTGAAGATTGATTGCTAAGCTAGATGTTTTGTCCATCTACCCATTCCTCATTGAATTAACTCAAAGCAACAAAAATCATACAGAAAATCAAATACTTTCCTCTATTTGGTGTATTTTCAAAAATGCTGTGCTAATTATTTCTATGCAAGTTGGTTTTTGTATGTAATATATTGTACACCAGCTATGAAAATGTTGGATTGCTAATTTTCAATTTTAAAGGTCCAATGTGTAGGAATTTCTCCCATTTAACGTTGAGACCATAAATGCAATCAACTCTCTTGAGCCATGCAGTTCCAAGTACGTATTACAGCTACGGCAGCCTTCACGCTTAAAAATAAAACATGAAAGGCGGAGCAGTATGTTCTATATGTCCCTTACCGGCTAACGTATTTGGAAGGAACATGAATATAGAGCGTCTACCCCAGTTCATGCAAGTGAAAATGTAAAATGTTAAGCCAATATGATTACTTGCAATTGATGGTGGTGGTAAATATTCATAAAAAGGACAAGCTTGTTAACGGGCAACACTGATTTTGATAATGAACAACTAAACACATTACACACTGGACCTTTAAAACAAAGCTAAAAAATTGTAATTCTTACATTTCCATTTTGCCTGGAGAATCTGTAGATAGGCGGTAGAGAGTAAGCTTTCATTCTGTAAACAAAACAGACACAAATAATTGTAATAACGTAAATGCATGGTATGGAGTGCTTTCCTTACAACACTGATTTATCAACAAAGATATCTGAAATTAGCCATGTAATTATGTAAACCACAAAAGAACTAATGTTCATCTGAAAATGAATAGTTAGAGGTTTGAACACTGGTCTGTTCGATATTTGATCAATAAGTAATATACATAACTTAATATAATATGGATGGCTTGATAAATATAGTGTGCTTAAGAAGCTGTAGCTTTGTGTATGTGCATGTGAAATGGTAGATATAACACATTTTCTCTATGATTTTGTTCGTTTCTACAGTGTATAAAATATTCAAAACATTGCAATAGGCAAGGCAACACTCTTATTTACATGCAACAAGGTATCCATCCTTAAAATAATATCTGGAGCTAAGCAATGTAGGTTTCAGGAGATGGGAAAGCAGATATTAGCCCTGGGGGAGTAATTAGTTGCCACACAGGAACACAGACAAACACAAACTGAACGGTCTCCAAGAACCATCCCGGTAGCCATAGTATTACATTTTTTACAATCATCAGTACAATGTACTGATGGATACTAATAATGTGCATCATTGGCCAATGCTGTTTGTATAAATGAATAACCTCAGGTACCTTGCTCAATGAAAAATGTTTGAGTGAAGACATAAGCACAATTTGCATCTATGCTAGTTTCATGTGGGATCTACTTACATGCAACATTTCAAACAAAGTTTGCTCAATTTCAAGGTTTTATCTGTATTGTAGGACACTTATGAGTGCAAGTGAGCAAAAAGAAGAATATTCCAGAGCCATAATCCATCCATCCATCTTCATCCGCTTATCCGAGTCGGGTCGGGGGCAGCAGCTCCAGTAAGGGACCCCAAACTTCCCTTTCCCGAGCCACATCAACCAGCTCCGACTGGGGATCCCGAGGCGTTCCCAGGCCAGGTTGGAGATATAATCTCTCCACCTAGTCCTGGGTCTTCCCGAGGCCTCCTCCCAGCTGGACGTGCCTGGAACACCTCCCTAGGGAGGCGCCCAGGAGGCATCCTTACCAGATGCCCGAACCACCTCAACTGGCTCCTTTCGACGCGAAGGAGCAGCGGCTCTACTCCGAGCTCCTCTCGGATGACTGAGCTTTTCACCCTATCTCTAAGGGAGACGCCAGCCACCCTCCTGAGGAAACCCATTTCGGCCGCTTGTACCCTGGATCTTTTCGGTCATGACCCAGCCTTCATGACCATAGGTGAGGGTAGGAACGAAAATTGCCCGGTAGATCGAGAGCTTTGCCTTCTGGCTCAGCTCTCTTTTCGTCACAACGGTGCGATACACAGAATGTAATACCGCACCGGCTGCTCCGATTCTCCGACCAATCTCACGCTCCATAGTCCCCTCACTCGCGAACAAGACCCCAAGGTACTTAAACTCCTTCACTTGGGGTAAGGACTCACTCCCCACCTGAAGAAAGCACTCCATTGGTTTCCTGCTGAGAACCATGGCCTCAGATTTAGAGGTGCTGATCCTCATCCCAGCCGCCTCACACTCGGCGGCGAACCGATCCAGTGAGTGCTGAAGGTCACAGACCGATGATGCCATCAGGACCACATCATCTGCAAAAAGCAGCGATGAGATCCCGAGCCCACCGAACTGCAACCCCTCCCCGCCCCGACTACGCCTCGATATCCTGTCCATAAATATTACAAACAGGATTGGTGACAAAGCGCAGCCCTGGCGGAGGCCAACCCTCACCTGGAACGAGTCCGACTTACTGCCGAGAACCCGGACACAGCTCTCGCTTTGGTCATACAGAGATTGGATGGCCCTGAGAAGGGACCCCCTCACCCCATACTCCCGCAGCACCTCCCACAATTTCTCCCGGGGGACCCGGTCATACGCCTTCTCCAGATCCACAAAACACATGTAGACTGGTTGGGCATACTCCCAGGCCCCCTCCAAGATCCTTGCGAGAGTGAAGATCTCATCCGTTGTTCCACGGCCAGGACGGAATCCGCATTGTTCCTCTTCAATCTGAGGTTCGACTATCGGCCGAACCCTCCTTTCCAGCACCTTGGAGTAGACTTTACCAGGGAGGCTGAGAAGTGTGATACCCCTGTAATTGGCACACACCCTCTGGTCCCCCTTTTTGAAGAGGGGAACCACCACCCCGGTCTGCCACTCCTTGGGCACCGTCCCAGACTTCCACGCAATGTTGAAGAGGCGTGTCAACCAAGACATCCCCTCCACACCCAGAGCCTTCAGCATTTCTGGACGGATCTCATCAATCCCTGGGGCTTTGCCACTGTGGAGTTGTTTGACTACCTCAGCGACTTCCACCAGGGAAATTGACGACAATCCCCCATCATCCTCCAGCTCTGCCTCTACCACAGAGGGCGTGTCAGCTGGATTTAGGAGTTCCTCAAAGTGCTCCTTCCACCGCTCTATTACCTCCCCAGTTGAGGTCAACAACGTCCCATCCTTACTGTAAACAGCTTGGATGGTTCCTCGCTTCCCCCTCCTGAGGTGGCGAACGGTTTTCCAGAAGCACCTTGGTGCCGACCGAAAGTCCTTCTCCATGTCTTCTCCGAACTTCTCCCACACCCGCTGCTTTGCCTCTGTCACGGCAGAGGCTGCAGCCCTTCGGGCCTGTCGGTACCCTGCAACTGCCTCCGGAGTCCTTCTTCAGTCGGACGGCTTCCCTGACCACCGGTGTCCACCAGGGTGTTCGTGGGTTACCGCCCCTTGAGGCACCTAAAACCCTAAGACCACAGCTCGCCGCCGCAGTTTTAGCAATGGAGACTTTGAACATTGTCCACTCAGGTTCAATGCCCCCAGCCTCCACAGGGATGCCCGAAAAGCTCCGCCGGAGGTGTGAGTTGAAAGTCCGTCGGACAGGGCCTCCTCCAGGCGTTCCCAGTTTACCCGCACTACCCGTTTGGGCTTACCAGGTCTGTCCAGAGTCCTCCCCCATCCCCTGACCCAACTCACCACCAGATGGTGATCAGTTGACAGCTCTGCCCCTCTCTTCACCCGAGTGTCCAAAACATACGGCCTCAGATCAAATGAAACGATTATAAAATCGATCATTGACCTTTGGCCTAGGGTGCTCTGGTACCACGTACACTTATGAGCATCCCTATGTTCGAACATGGTGTTTGTTATGGACAATCCATGACTAGCACAGAAGTCCAACAACAGACAACCACTCTGGTTTAGATCAGGGAGGCCGTTCCTCCCAATCACGCCTCTCCAAGTATCTCCATCATTGCCCACGTGTGCATTGAAGTCCCCCAGCAGAACTATGGAGTTCCCCTACTGGAGCCCCATACAGGACTCCATTCAAGGTCTCAAGAAGGCCGAATACTCCGAACTCTTGTTTGGTGCATATGCACAAACAACAGTCAGAGTTTCCCCCCATCACCCCAGGCGTAGGGAGGCGACCCTCTCGTCCACCGGGTAAACTCCAACGCAGCGGCGCTCAGCCGGGGGCTTGTGAGTATCCCACACCCGCCCGGCGCCTCACCACACCATGGGCAACTCCGGAGTAGGACAGAGTCCAACCCCTATCCAGGAGTACGGTTCCAGAGCCGAGACTGTGCGTAGAGGTAAGCCCCACCAGATCTAACTGGTAGCCTCCACCTCCCGCACAAGTTCCGGCCCTTCCCCCACAGAGAGGTGACATTCCACGTCCCCAGAGCCAGCCTCTGCCGCCCGGGTCTGGTCCGTCGAAGCCCTTGACCTTCGCTGCCACCCATATAACAGCGCACCCGACCCCTTTGGATCCTCCCACAGGTGGTGGGCCCATGGGCTGGAGGAGAAGTGCCACGTTGCTTCTTCGGGCTGTGCCCGACCGGGCTCCGTGGCAAACCCGCCACCAGACGTTCACGAGCCCACCGCCTGGGCCTGGCTCCAGACGGGGCCCCCGGGCCCCCGGCAGGGTCCTCTATCCCTTCCTTGCTTTTCCATTAGAGTCTTTGAACCATTCTTTGTCTGGCCCCTCCCCTGAGACCTCTTTGCCATGGGAAACCCTACCAGGAGAACAAAGCTCCAGACAACACACCCCTCAGGTTCATAGGGACACACAAACCTCTCCACCACGATAAGGTGATGGTTCCAGGAGAGGCAGAGCCATAATGGCACCTGCTATTATGGTATTATTTCTGAACTGAGTGTGCTATAATGGGAAGGTCAAAAAACAATGCCTTTCAGAATACATTCTAATATTTAGTGACAATTATTTATTGATGTTTCTGTAGCATGTATGTTTGCTAATCCCCAAGCCCAACCTTCCACCATTTCAGGTTTCTGGTGGTGTATTTCATGTTTTGGAGTTAATTTGTTAGTCCCCTCCCCAAGTTTATTGTCCTCCAGGTAACGAATTACAGTATCATACCACATGGAACCAGACAGACTCAGGGTTTTTGTAAAAGCTGTCTCTGCACATCAAGCCCAACTAACCCCAGCTGCTGTGTAGTGAAGTCAGCAAGTACACCGGTGTATCTATCACAGTATTTCATACCAGCAGTGCAAGACAGGGAGTGAAAGTGAGTTAAGTATTTACAGATGTGGCTTACCCATTGACCCTCCTTGTCATTCTTGGTTTGGTGAAGAGAAGATCATTGTAGGGCAGCTTCTTAAACCTTTCTCTTCCCACAGCCACATACAGCTGACCGCCCTCCAGCTGATTCCCATCAGTCACCTGGTGGCCTTCATAGGTGTAGAGACTGGAAAACAGACATAAAGTCAAAAGCCCCATGGTTTCCATCATGTGTTTACCAGTTTATCAAGGCGCCCTTGCAGAGTATCCTCCCATAATCGTCATTTATTAAGACAGTTAAAACATTAACAAGCACACACTGTGTTTATATACCACCAGAGCAAAGATAAACGTCCATGTTAACAATGGCAACTTAAAGCTGTTTTTCTTCATTGATTATGCATATGTATACAGCAGTGAAAGCAAGTGCTAGAAAATCTGCTGAAACTGTCTGTTATAATAGAAAAACATGTGAAGTTGGTCTGAGACTTCTGTCAAGTATTGTTCTTGAGTTAATGATTGTTTATATGTGAAGTGCAAACATTTTTGCAGTACCTCCGGACACCCCCCAGGACTCTCAAACCCATCTTCTCTGTGATCATCTCTAGTATTCTGTCAAACTGGCCGAGAATCCTCTGGTGTACCAACAGCCTCACAGCAGGGTCCAAGACATCGCCATTTGCTACCACACTAAGTAGAGACAAAACACACAGTTAAATTATAACACTGTCACAGACTGGTTTCCCTCGTCGAATATATCCCTCTGAGAAAATCAAACCAGCATGAATAGGCTCATGTGAAGCAGGGCAAATCGAACGTACAATATTGTGCACGGCTCCTTGATGGGTTTCAGGAAACGAGCCGACACGATGATTCGATTCGGTGGCAGTGGTCTAGCCTGGAAAAGAGGGATGCAAAGAGTAAAATATGGCAAACATACAGCTGTTCAAAGATCATTAAAGATTATCTGGTACACCGATTGCCTACACCATGTATGGGAAATGAAGCTAAGAGTACATGGAAGAAATGCCTATCATGATATAAACATATATAAATATCATCTGGGTCCTGATAACAGGTAACCTAAGTGTGCTTTGAAAGCTTGTTAGCAGATCAGTGTGTCCAGTTGGGATTTAAGGATAGCGCTTGTTTCCCAGTGGAGACTCAGAACAACAGACATGTGTAAACCTTAGGGACATTTGCTTTAGAGACCAGCGCTAACACTGGGTTCAATATTTATTTCTAGTTGGTAAGGACAACATTTAGGCTCCTAAATATAGCTGTCCAAATCAGGGCCGCCAACGGGCTAAAACTGTAAGTGCCATAGAGCGGAGATAGGGGCCTCCAAATTATTGTTAATTTTTAAAACTTTTTCAAATTAAAATTAATTTAACATTATTAGCACATATAAATCCCCACTGACGATAGGCTTTCTGGCCTATGGGTAAGGTAGTCACTAAGGTAGCCATCTACAGATTAATTAATCCTAGGGAACCACTGTGTCACATGTATTTAACATTAAAATTTTATAAAATCACATCAACACATTATGTTGATAGCTTGGTATTCTATGAACTAAATATGTATGTATATATATATATATATATATATATATATATATACACTACCGGTCAAAAGTTTGGGGTCACTTATACATTTCCATACCACTCCATTATAGACAGAATACCTGCTAATTTGGGTGGGGGGGCTGATCTTTAATGCAATATCTACATTGCCCATTATCAGCAACCATTCATCCAATGTTCCAAAGGCACATTCTGTGTACTAATCTATCATTTAAAAATAAAAAACTAGAAAAACATTGGAGAACCATTTTACTATTATGTAAGCACATAATGTAATCTGAAAACGGCTTGCCCTGGTTAAAAAAACAATGCAACTGAGCTCAGCTGGCATTCTGTCTACAATGGAGTGCAATGGGAATTTCTATGTGACCCCAAACTTTTGACCGGTAGTATATATATATATATATATATATATATATATATATATATATATATATATATATATATATATATATATATATAAAGGCTTTAGGCAGCCCTACACTTTATTGTAGGCCCAGCTTAATATGCAACTTCATTTTATACAATATTAGTAGTAGGAGGTCCCTTCTCTGTCACTTCTTCAGTTAAGCAGTCCTTGGTTTAAAAAAAACATTTAAGACCCCTGCTCTAGTGCCAGAACTGCTTGAAGAATCAGAGCCACCAAGAGTGGCAACAGTTTGATGTAGCACCATGTATTAATTGTAGACAAAAAAATGTTTATCCATTTGCAAATCCACTAATATACTATATAATACATTTTTTATCGTTTTTTTCCTTTTTACCAGAGGGGTGAGCTTGCGACTTACAAAGATACATAACAGCTACAAGTGTATACTCTGTACAGGATTTACCCTTTATACTTTATCAACAGGAATTGATAGGTCAAACAGCAAACAGCCACCCACAAATAGTCTATAAACAAAGCATCCGGCTGTCTTTGACATTTCACATGAACAACGGTTAAAGTTACTCAGACTACCACAATTCCTCCATTCAATTAGGCCTGAGAGACGCACCCCAAGCGTCCATCCTTAACAAACAGCCATGTATATCAGCTCTTCCAGTCTCTCCACTGCTGGCTGTTCCAATTTAACAGGAGAGAAGAGGAAGAGGGGTTAGGATCAGGACCGGTCTCTGATGAGCTGTTACCACCACCATCTTCAGCCAGAGAGGACATTATTTCTTCAGCTTGTGTTGTCACCCTGGCGGGAGGTGTGCTAACAGGGCTGGCAGCAGGTGAATCGGTCGCGCTATTAACGTCATCGCTACAATTTTTTTTTTTTTTTTTTGCCATGGCTATATGATGCTAACTGCAGAATGGATTTCAAGGACTTTGCACACCGATTAATGACCTGCAACGTTTATATTTTTTCTATGAATCTTTCAGTTAACATATACCTCCTAGCTATCCCGTAGTTCGCATCCTGATACATGGCACAAAAAACTTTGTGTGAAATAAAAAGCTTTTACCCCTGACGGCAAGGAGAAAGAGCTATTGTACACACTTAAATATTCTGTCTTTCATCTCTGTGACAGCAAAAAACGGAGCCCTCTCTGTAATCGCACTGCAGTTCCTGTCCCATAACACCTGGTAACCAACTGGGTCTCTACGACTAAGATTTGGATCCTCTGAGAGAGAAACAAAGAGAGAGATAAAGAAGGAGATATAGTAAAAGTCTTCTGGGGCCTGTGAGTGGAACCTGGCAACAGAGATGTGAAGTCCAGGGGTAGATTTCAAAAACGTCCTTTATAAGAACAAAGTGTGAGACATATACAGCAGTATACCAGTAACAAAGGCATAGGCAAGGCCAGGACACAGGCACTAACTGCATACAATACTATGGTGAGGATCTTATAACACAGAAGATCAATAACAAAATGCATTTTTATTTGCATAATTGCCAAAAAAAACAAATACTGCTTGATAAAAAGAAATTAAAAAAAAAAGAAATCTAGTAGAAACCCCATAATCCAAGCCAGGAATAAACAAAAAACAAGCAAGGCGAGGCATGGATCACACACTAGGAAGCCATTAAAAGCACTAGATTTGTTTTATAAGGATTTTTATAGGCACATGATCTTTGATTGTATGCCGGAAGAGTCCCCTCCACTCTTTTTAGTGTCCATGTACACATTGCATTTGGCAAAAAGCACCATTTTTACTGTTAGTGCTACGCAGGAACGTCAAATTCAGTGCTGCTATACACTTTACAAAATCACACACTCACTCAATTCCATCTAGAGAGTACAAATGCTAGATGCAGCTAAATAATAAAGCAAAGTCAGTGCTAATTTATGAAGGATTTTGTGTATAACAAGGTACTACATCTTGGTGGAAATTACTATGACCCATTCTCAATTCACCTAAACATTAAATTAATCTACCAGCATCACTGTTTACTGTAACCAGCAGGTTACTTAAAGTGTAGTCTGGATCAACTGGTTCGCTCTTCGATCATGCAATAAGGCAGGCAGTTACTCTCTAACTGGGAGGTTTTGGAAGAAAATCACACAGCGATACACTGGTAAGAGCAAATTACATTTAACCATGATGTATCCAGCTAATTTACATAGCTCACATACTGTATTGTGTGCACAGTTATTTTAATATTGTATGTGGTGTTTTCTTTTCCGGGAAGCAAATGTTCCACAATAAACAAGTTCCTTCCCAAGACCATTTTGCAGAGCCACGCGACCAGAGCTTAGTGCAGGCCAAGACGATTGTGATTGGTTTAAACTAAGAAATGCAAACAACCCAAAGCAATTTTTTCTCTTATCCCACAATGTATGTGGGGTGTAGCCAGACCTTACTCCACAATGGGGTGGAGGGCTGGCAATGCAAGAGTACTTGAAGTGGGTCCTCTCAATTCCACTTAACCAAACAGAGCAATAAAGAAGAAGATTGCAGGGAAAATGGAAATTTAGGAACAATAGAAAATCGAGTATAAACTAAAAAAAAAAGCATTTCTTTATAGCAGGGACTATTGTCAGAAGCTGGGTAAATAATATGCCACATACAGAATAGTACATCTGAAGCCATAGCCTTCCTTTAATGAGCCCTTCCTATAATTCTCCAAAATCAATAAGGACAAGAAACAAACTTGCCAACCATCCAGCCGGCTAAGACTTCTCATCATTAATCGACACAATCAGGCAAGTTAAGTGGGGCAGTGAGGGGGAAGCAGGGTCCTTGTAAACTCAATTGGCTCTTCTTATGCTTGCCACGTAATCACAGCAGCAACAACAAGCCCTTGAGGTTACCTGTGATAAATGAGCTTATAGCGGATGATAAGACAAAATCAAGGCCACAGAGCGCAGTTGCTAATTCAGTTTGTATGATTAACATGTTGCAGTTGTGTCAGCCAGTGCTGTCTGTGGCCAGAGCCAAAGGTTAAAGTCAAAGAAAGAAATGGGCTGCACACTTGTAGTACAGAATACCCTGACACACATTTATTTGTTGCTATGTTTCCATATGCTGTTATGAAAAGCATAACTCATTTGGAAAGATGACCTGAAGTTGACTTTTAAAACAGAAACAATATACCCTGTAACTAGATTTTAAGCTGCTATTTCACCTGTGACTTCATAGCTGGTGATTAAAGATGCATTGAAAAGGAGGGATGATTATGATCCATAAATCAATAATGCATGGCCATTGAGACCACAACATAGTGATTCTTCACAGTGAACAATGAAGATAAATGCTAAACATAACACCTTGCTTAAGTGATCTTTCTAAACCCTTTACACTGTGGGTGGGAGCAGGAGTGCAGAGGTGAATCCTCATGTATCTTGCATTTAGTCGCAGTTTCAAATGTTGTAAATGTGGATTGAGTAAGAGGGCTGTAACTGAAACCCTCGCCGATGACGGGTTTCATTAATCTCTCAAATATAATGCAATAAACTGAAACCAATTTAAACAATGTGTCTAGGATCAAGGTTCTCATGTGTCTACTAACTGAACTTGCATAGCTGGAAATTAGGAACAAAAGAAAACATCTAAAACACATTCAGTATGGTCATTGTTTTCATGTGTGGCAAAGACTTATTAATGGATTTCTGTCATGGACATTTACTAGCTCACTGTTAAGATGTTGTCCAGTCCCCAGTGTGTGTGAGTGAGTCAGCAAGAGACTCTTAGTCAAGTGAGGCTACTATTGATTCTTACTGCTAAAACTTAAAAACCAGTGGGTGGACTGGTACCTGAAGATCTTCTCTGGCAAGGTCATGTGGGGATTCACAACACCGCAAGGCTATTTGGATGAGTGACAGGACAATGTAAGTTTTGTAAACGGGTTACATCTCTGCAGGTTGTGTTTATGTGAGGCCAAAGATGATAAAGATTGGTACTTTCAGACATTAAAAATGAGGTATTACTTAAACATTTCACTAGGAAACACAGTTCCTACATGGTAATTCCGATTTGATGTGGATTCTGGATGAATTCACCACTATTCACTACAGCTGTTGCACTACTTTCCTTATGACATTTTACTGCATTCAACAGGAACTTGCCTTTCTAGGCTGACATGACACACTAATGACTACCACCTACTACATTTTGAAAGAAGGCGTGCTTACTTTAGCAGAACTTTGGCCTTACCTGCATGGGAAGAGTCTGCATCATCCTCTTCCTTCTCAAGCCTATCTGTAGGTAACTACAAACAAAACAAAGTAAAATTAGACTCAGTACCCTGATTTTTAACAGCGGTACATATTTTTAACTCATCAATTAAGAAATATTATTTCATGCCATTAGTTTGAAATGTAAATGTGAGAATACTTTTTTTTTGCTGCTAGCTGTGCTGCCAAAACATGGTTTAACGTAATCTAGGCCTACCTCTTATTATATTAATAGTCAGTGTGTGGCCCCACATTATGCATACTAAATTAAAAAACATTATTAAAAAGGCTAGATGGAGAATGATTTGTGAATCTCTTCAATTAGATCTGATTTCCCCTACAATTCCTCTGGGTATTGAATGGTATGAAGTGAAAGGAAAACAGGATGATGACTATGGAAGTGCATACTGTATATTCTACCAGTTCTGCAGAAGATAACATATACAGTAGCCACATCTTTACCTTGCATTAAAAAAAAAAAACTATGTCAGTCAAGTAGCATGGTGACTGTACACAAACGTCATGGCCCCGAATACCTTCGCATTTAACTTCATCACCTCTTCATGCTATGAATAACTCACTGCACAAATCTCATTATCTGCAGTATAAATCCACTTATTTTTAGGCCAGAGCAGAACCCTGATCTGTTTTCCTGCTGTGACTTAACACTGTGCAAAACTGTTGAGTCACATTAACTTTACGACCATAACTGATTCAACAGGTCTGATAATCAGTGACATAATGCTTTTGTATGGCTGGCTGACCACATTGTCATTGACTGTGGGATCCAGTTAGTGTATGTCAAATAAGATTTTAATTAGGCTACTTAATATTAACAGTAATTACAATTGACCAGCATGCCTTCCTGCAGGAAATAGGTCTACTGCAGTATTGCAGTAGATGGGGTAAACCTGGTCAGCCTGGTATGCATGTAAAACTGTAACCGCACTGATAATCTTCAGGCTTAGTTAGGGTGTAAAAAAACAACAATTTGAAAGTAGTAACTTGTCAAACGTAAGTCTTACTCCATCCTTTTGAATCTCTCCCTCCCAGCAGCGACGTACTGCTCCCCGCTCTGCAGGCTCTCCAAGCAGTCCACCTTGTGGCCTCCTCTCGGTGTGTAGATGTTTCTCACCGCTCCAAATGGGGCTTTTATCCCACCAGTCACCTCTCGCAGCAAAGTCTCAAAGTTGGACACCCTCTTTTGGTTTATTACAATCCGGCGAGCGTCGTAGTAAGGGTCGCCGTTTCGGTACATGAAAATGTTCTTCACGACGGGCTGTGACAAAAAGTTTGGCTTCTCAGAGCCCATCGTTGTGCGTAAAAGCAAGCTGTCACGCGACAGAGAGTGACCCTTGTTATAATAAACTTACAGCAGCTTGAGCCCAATTGCGAGACAAACGCTTAAAGTCCATTATAATAACGTTAGAGCTGGTCCATCCTGGCCAAATTTTTAGGGTTGAGTGGGACTAAACGTGGCACGCAGATCTTCGAAGTGGACTGTTTGGACACAGAAGCGTTCAGGGCGAAAGGCGGCCGGAGGGTTAAAGATGAGGTTACTGAATAAAACATATGAGCGCATGCATCAAACTGTTGATATTACCCGGCGTTATGTCAGCGCTCCATACGTTTAACCGAATCTCAATCCGTTACAGGGCAAACGCCGCAGAGTAATTCGCTTCGCGTGCACCGCTACGCAACAGGTGATGGTTTGGCCAAACGGGTCTCTGTAGTTTCCCCCAGGATGTATGCTGGGAGCTGTATCTGTTGGGACGTATCCATGGGAACGTGCGGCTGTTTTCTCACCACTTACCGGGAGATTCACACATCCGTAACGACCAGGGTGTCAATCATTAAGTAACAACACGCTTATTTAATAAAAATGCGCACTGTCAGTGTAGGAAACAAAGATGCATTAAGAGCGCTGTGAGCAGAAGAAAAAAAGTACAATTGTAAGACTTAGACGATGCAAAACCCATGCAACAGCCATGTGAGAAAGTTAATTGGGCATCAAGAGAATTGGAAACCCAGCCTTACATGTCGAGAGTGGAACAAAAAAACATGTTTGTTCTGTTTAACTGTGTTGCGTAACAACAAGGATATGTCCTTAAAGTGTTCATATTAATCTCATTTTCTGGTTAATAATTGTATTGTATGTAATTGTAATTATAGTTTATATCTGAATAGGTTTACTTGGTTTAATTTTCAAAAAACACTATATTTTTGTTGTACTGCACATTCCTGCAGCTCCTCTTTTCACCCTGTGTGTTGAGCTCTCCGTTTTAGCTACAGAGTGAGGCCTCACACTTATTTTTGGGAGTTGCACATGTGCAGTAGCTAGCTAAGGACTACTAGTCAGAAGCAGAGTAGGAGGGCGTGGCATGCTAGCAGCTAGACGAGCACTCACGGAAGCGGTTTAGCGCAGTTTGTGAATTGGGGTGGACTTTTTGCTTTTTCACTTTGTAAACCTATAACCTGCACAAAAAAGATAAATAAAACAATAAAGGAAAGGGAAAAAGCCAAAAAGCATAATATGAGCACTCTAACACATTATTGTCAAGTGGCATGTTTCTTGTTGCAGAAATTAAAGCCTGATTCGTTCATAATATAGCCCTATGTGTCTGGATAATTTTTTTAATGCAATGTCTTTAGTGTAAATGCATGTAAACATTTCCCCACTATAAGAAGCCATGCATTATTATAGCCTACATTATGTATGGATAGGCCTAATTGCAGCAAAGCTAGCCTATAGTTTAATTTAAAGTTTGGTCAGCTGCTGTATGGTACCAGAGAGATAATCATGACCAAAACCTCTTCTTACTTATTTCCCTCCTCTTTCAATGATTTAGAATATTTATATGCACACTAATATTTAACCCTCCTTTTGTACTTGGGTCAAATTTAAGAAAAGAATCGGAAAAAGTGACAAAAAAAACAGCAAAAACATTGGGGGGAAAAATGACAAAAAAATGTTGAATAAAATTGACAAAAACGTTGAGAAAAGTGTAGAAAAATAACAAAATGTTGAAATTTCAACACAGAAAAACACAAAGTTGCAGGTCGACGGGGAAGACAACACAAGGGATAACTATTTTTCCCAAATATGACAATAATCCAAATTTGTGCGAGAGCAAACTCAGATTGAACACATAGTCTAGCTTTCTGGATTTAACCTGCAGAGATCTGAGGAGAAGTTAACTATAGTCCTCATAAATCCACCAGAGTTTAAAATTCCTAGAAAAATGAAGCAAAAGGAAACAGACAAACATGCATCCGGCGGAATTTCAAGCGGTATAGGAGCTATCCCTAAAGTGGAAGGTCAAGGATATAGACTAGTGTCGTCAAGACCCCTTTCATCATCAGGAGCAATCACCGGCAAAATTACTGCTCTATTGAGACATGTTGGGTGTCAAGAATAAACTCAGTCAGGGCCAAAAGCCCCAAAAGGACATTAGTATGCTATAGTAGATGTTGTGATATGCTATATTATGGGCTTATAGGATGTACAATAATGATGTTGGTTGCTGTAACCTACAGCAATAGAGTAACCTACATTGCACAGCTGCACCTCACATTTTCACTTGAGGCCACATGATGGTGCTGTTTCATATAGTGTGCTAGAATTCAAAAATTGTTAGCAGGGGAGTAGTTGCAAAACATAATTTCTTGAAGAACATAGCTTACTGAATGTGATTGTATGCTCAAAATATTAGAATATATAGGCTACAACAGAAAACTGGCACATAGTTCATGTACATATATATATATATATATATATATACTGTATGTGTATATGTGTAATATACATCAGTATGGGGAAGAAAGGTGATTTGAGTGACTTTGAACGTGGCATGATTGTTGGTGCCAGAAGGGCTGGTCTGAGTATTTCAGAAACTGCTAATCTACTGGGATTTTCACGCACAACCATCTCTAGGGTTTACAGAGAATGGTCCGAAAAAGAAAAAACATCCAGTGAGCGGCAGTTCTGTGGGCGGAAATGCCTTGTTGATGCCAGAGGTCAGAGGAGAATGGCCAGACTGGTTCGTGCTGATAGAAGGGCAACAGTGACTCAAATTACCACCCGTTACAACCAAGGTGGGCAGAAGAGCATCTCTGAACGCACAGTACGTTGAACTTTGAGGCAGATGGGCTACAGCAGCAGAAGACCACACCGGGTGCCACTCCTTTCAGCTAAGAACAGGAAACTGAGGCTACAATTTGCACAAGCTCATCGAAATTGGACAATAGAAGATTGGAAAAACGTTGCCTGGTCTGATGAGTCTCGATTTCTGCTGCGACATTCGGATGGTAGGGTCAGAATTTGGCGTCTACAACATGAAAGCATGGATCCATCCTGCCTTGTATCAACGGTTTAGGCTGGTGGTGGTGGTGTCATGGTGTGGGGAATATTTTCTTGGCACTCTTTGGGCCCCTTGGTACCAATTGACCATCGTTGTAACGCCACAGCCTACCTGAGTATTGTTGCTGACCATGTCCATCCCTTTATGACCACAATGTACCCAACTTCTGATGGCTACTTTCAGCAGGATAATGCGCCATGTCATAAAGCTGGAATCATCTCAGACTGGTTTCTTGAACATGACAATGAGTTCGCTGTACTCAAATGGCCTCCACAGTCACCAGATCTCAATCCAATAGAGCATCTTTGGGATGTGGTGGAACGGGAGATTCGCATCATGGATGTGCAGCCGACAAATCTGCGGCAACTGTGTGATGCCATCATGTCAATATGGACCAAACTCCCTGAGGAATGCTTCCAGCACCTTGTTGAATCTATGCCACGAAGAATTGAGGCAGTTCTGAAGGCAAAAGGGGGTCCAACCCGTTACTAGCATGGGGTACCTAATAAAGTGGCCGGTGAGTGTATATATATATATATATACACTAATAAAGTGTATATATATATATATACACTAATAAAGTGGCCGGTGAGTGTATATATATATACACAGTATATGATATAGTGATAGAAAACATGGGGAGGTAGAGGAGGTCGACATGTGTCATCCTGATGCTAAAACTTAAATAGGTACAGTATGAGATTGATTAGTTATGTTACATACAGGCACTGCTATTAAGGAATTATAATTGTGTCTTGAAAAACTTAAGAAAGGATTTAAGATGGCTTTCATTGTGTTCTTTTTGTGTAATTCTCTTGTGTTTTCTGTTTGATTTTTGGATAGTATTTTAGTGCTTAGTATTTCACTGAAAGCAGTTTTTGACACATTTTAAAGTGTGTAACTGTATGTTTTTTATAGAGCTTTTCAACATCTACCAGTCAAAGAGATATAAAGGACTCATGTAAACAAGGAATTTGTTTACAGTTCATCAATTGATTGGAATTTGATTATTAGGCCTACCCAGTAGCTTGCCAAACATTCCCTATCCATGGCTGATGGCTCCTTTGGCAAATCTATGTTCTCTTTTTGGACTAAGGCATCTGGGCTTTTGCATGAATGTGTTGGTTGTGATATGTGACAATGACTGTAAACATACAGTATTCTAAAGGAGTGATATGTAGTACAAGTTGTTTGTCAGTAGAGGGCCCTGTATGACAAAAACAAGCCACACACACACTCACACACACAATACGTCTCACTATCTTTGTGTGGACCCGTCATTGACATAATGCATTCTCTGGCCCCTTACGCTATTTATCACAGCTAAATGCCTAACCTTAACCCATACCCTCACCCTAACCATAACCCAATTCTAACCCTAATCCTAAAACTAAGTCTTAACCCTGAAACAGCCCTTGAAAGTTGTGGGGTCCACCCTTTTGGCCCCGCAAAGCTGTCTGGACCCCACAAGTATACTGTATTCCAAATTTTTGGAGCCCATGTATGTAGTTAAACGAGAACACACACACACACACACACACACACACACACACACACACACACACACACACACACACAGTCAGAATCACACATAATGCATGTACACATTTAAAAAACACACACACACACACACAGTGGTCCTAAATGGCTCAGTGGATTTAGACTGGACAAGAAGACATTTCCTTTTTAGACATTTCCTTGAGGTAATTCTACAGCTTAAATTGAGTCACTTGATAATTACTGGATAGGGATCATAATATTTTCATAGTATATAAGCTTCCAAATAATGAAACATGGCTACTGTGCTTGACTCCCTTCCACAGACTGAAGTAGAGCAGAACAATTACTACAGCTAAACAGGAAGTCAACTGCCAGCGTGGAGGGCCCAGGTCATCACTGAAAGTCTTAACCCTCAAACAGCCCTTGAAAGTTGTGGGGTCCACCCTTTTGGCCTCACAAAGCTGTCTGGACCCCACGTATGTAGTTAAACCGGAACACACACACACACACACACACACACACACACACACACACACACACACACACACACACACACACACACACACACCTGTCTTTCCAAATGTCAGCTTCTCTAGGTATATAGGACCTACTGAGAAAGTAAGTTTTAAGAGCAGACATTATAAAATGCCTTACAATAAAAGACAAAAAACATTAAAAGTAAGAGAGCAAGAGACTTGAACTGAGACATAATGCAAAATAAAAAAGTATAATTAAATGAGAAACTAATTAACAGCAAATGCAAAACAAGTGGGTCCCTTGTTAAAGGTGTCCGCAGTGTCCACAACCCTGTTTAATATTAGGACAAAGCCAATATCACATAATGCTTTCACCTCTAAATTAGAAAATCCCATTCCCATATCCTTTCAGTTTTAACGTCAGTAGCTAGACATGCCATTATCCATAATTGCTGTTGTTTATTGGATGTGATAATGGGACCTTTTAAACCCAATCCTTGCATGGCCAAAATTGGTTTGCAATTGTTATAGCTTGACAACATTTAGAAAACCACACAGCTAACATTTGTCAGAGCCCCTTACCAGTGTCAACAAATGGAGGAAAGGTGGAATCAAAAAAACAATAAATGTAAAAAATGAATGACACATAGAGTTAGAGATCTAGAGATAGAGAATGGGTGACATCAACAGGTTTACTGTAACACATTGTCAATGGTTTTAGAACAAGTTGGATTCAATCCGATGTACAGTGACAACACTATTTGAATGTATCTTAATGCTAATGTGCTATTTTCAGCTTATCTGATCTGTTCTATGAAAGTTGTAGGATGCCAACATCAGAGGCTCACTGAGTGGGTTATTATTGTGGATTACAGAGCAATTACAAAGTAATAATTTACTTTTAAAAACCCTGTTATTAAGAAGGGCAAAATTAACAATTAAATACAAATATACGTATGTATTATGCCGTTATAATTCCCTTTCAAGCTGTAGTCTGTTTAAAGATACTCTAAGCACATCAGGTGAACATGTTCAAACAGGGACAAAGGGTGCACAGGGATTTGTGCATTGTATCAACTATGTTTTTATTTATGTGTTTTCCTCTTTGCGTCTGATAAATAAAACTATAATAAGCAACTGCTGAGCAAGAATATAATTATACAACACTTTTTTCATGCACAACAGGAGGCTAGACTGTCCTGCCCTAAATAAATATGACTGGTTCCTTTAGCAAAAGGTCAGTAGTGTATAAAGATTACAAAAATAAAAGTGTAAGACCACACGCTGATTAGAACAGAAGTCAATATATCTGAAAGCTTTTTGCACAGTAATCATCCCCAAAGGCTGTGTGCTAGATATTGGGCACTCAGTCTATACAGATTGTTCCGAGACAGTGTGTTTTGACTGTCTTGTTATTGTAATGAACACTGTTGATTCAGGGTCATGCTAACCAATCTTCAAAAAGCTCACAATTAAAGGTAATCTTTACTACATTTTGTCTGTTCTTACGTTTTCCTGTTTGTGCTTTCACTGCAAGACATGCATGTAGATCTGTTTGGAGGCTACACAACCAATGTCTCATTTTGGGATATTTAACACAATATTATGACGGACAATAATCTTATATTTATTTTGTGCAGTGTAAGCGGTAAAGAGCGTTAAAGACACTGTGTATAATATACAGGGGAATGTGTTGTAGGATGCATTTTTAAACTGATTGTTAATCATTTGAGTACAGCGGTAGAACAAGTTCATTTATTATTCAATTTTACAATAATTGGGGAATTCTTTATCAATCATAGTCTCACATTGCCAGACATACCTCCACAGTGTGAAGAAGGAGGGTCTGGCTAGTCCACACATCATTCCATGATGGGAGAAAAACGCTCTGGTTTATTGGTTTATTACATTAAACCAATCACAATGGTCCTGGGTGGCGCCTGACGGAGCAGCGGTCTGCAAAATAGCCTCAGGAAGGAACTTGTTTTGATGGAACATGTGTTCGTTCAAAAATTGATTTAATCCTACAGAAAACTCAGATTGGACAGATAGTCTAGCTACCTGTCTGGATTTACCCTGAAATCTGAGGAGAAGTTAACCATAGTCCTCATAATTCAATGAGAGTTTAGAATGCCAACACAAAGAAAGCGGAAGGTAACAGACATCTGTCCGGAAATTGGGGACATCCGGTGGAATTTTTGGCGGCATCTAAACCATCCTGAAAACGAAACGTCCTCAACATAGACCAAATCAATCATGATCATCGTCCGTCCGTCCATCCATCCTTCCTTCAACCGCTTATCCGGGGTCATGTCGCGGGGGCAGCAGCTCCAGCACAGGACCCCGATACTTTGCTTTCCAGAGCCACATTAGCCAACTCTGACTGGGGAATCCGGAGGCGCTCCCAGGCTAGGGTGGAGATATAATTTCTCCACCTAGTCCTAGGTCTTCCCTGAGGCCTCCTCCCAGCTGGATGTGGCTGTAACACCTCCCTAGGAAGGTGCCCCGGGGGCATCCTTACCGGATTACAGAGCCACCTCAAACCTTTTCGGTGCGTTTAAGCAAATACAATACCTCTCCCACTGCTCCGATTATCCAGCCAATACCCAGCTCCACTGTCTCCTGACTTGCAAACAAGACTGAGGTACTTGAACTCCTTCACTTGGGGTAAGGACTCATTGCCCACCCGGAGCAGGCACTCAATCATATTCTTGCTAAGAACCATGGCCTAAGATTAAAAGATCCAGTAAGAGCTGAAGGTCGACGGCTGATGATGCCATCAGGAACACATCATGCGCAAAAAGCAGTGATGAGATCCCAAGCCCATGGAACCGCAACCCGGCCCAAACCCGACTACGCCTTGATATCCTGTGCATAAATATCACAAACAGGTTTGGTGAACCTGGAAGGAGTCCGACTAAAGGCGGATTTATGCTTTTGCATTAAATTGACGGCATGGTTACGTACATAGGAACGTGGAGATACCGAACGTATGCTGGACCCTACACTGTAGGCAGACGTGCACCTCTCAAAAAATACAACTACACCATGGCTTGGTATCATTGCATTTCCCCATACATATTTCCTGCTACAGATTTTCGACCATGGTCAGAAAGCACAGGGGAGACACTTTGTTTCTCCCACTATGCCTCTCTAGAGTCCTCGCTGCAAAGCTAATCATGTCACTATCTCACTCGCTCTATCTAACCCTAACCCTAACCCAAAGACGCATACACCAACGCACAAGAAACTTCAGGCCACTTATGTAGGCTATGGGGAAAGCTCTGCGAGGAGCCTCCACAGAACTATAAATCAGCCTTTACTCCAGAGAACCAGAGGCGGCGGCAGATAATTTTTCCGGAGCTTCAGCCCAGAATGTTTTGAGTGTAGCCCCAAATGTATTTTGAAATGTTGTAATGACACATTTCAAAATCATAAGTTGCCTTATTCAGCTGTGAAAGGTGTAATTTTCTGAAAAATTAAAGCCAAATTAAAGACATCAACACAAAGTTTAGGAGGGCAATACTACTGATTTAGTTTGAAGTTACCGTGCGGTAACGTTTCCAGTCTATGGGTCAGACTCAAACACACGGAGCTCTGAAGCAGACCTGTGCATCACTTAGTGTCCACTCTCTCTGTAAAAATAGAGATGAGCAGCGCGCCTTCCGTGGTCTGTGCAGCTTCAGGTTTATAATGGACGCGCTCTGCTGTGTACATGTGTTGCGTTTGTGCTCTATGTATTTCTGCCATAGTTTCGGTTTTCCACCTCCGGGGTAGAGCAGGGCACAGCCACTTTCCTGAACCTTGTCTCACTCAAATCTCAGAGAGCACAGATGGGATGGATGAGTTATGTTTTGAATGTGCATAGTTTTAGATGAGGAGAAATCTTGCTCAAACATATCTGAAATATGACAATCCAAGGGTTTATTAATTCATTAAAATAAATGAGCCAATCGCTGTTTTGCATTGCATTCAGTTTAGTTAAATGTGTCCGCTCACTTTGGGCGTACATGGATTTGATGGCCCTGAGAAGGGACCCCTGACCCCATACTCCCCCAGTACCTCGTGATTATGTGAAATGGTAAATGCATTTTTAAATAATAAATGTCAAATTTGTTTCAATTTGGGAATCAAGCTTCACATGATCGCCAAAATGTTAGAATGATGATGAAATGTACTGTCCAGGAGAAAACGTGCAGCAGTTTTATATGTGTCCTTGTGTGCCCTTCTATAAAACCATTGCAGTACTAAAGAGAAAGAGATACAAATTAGCACAGGAAATTTGAATCACTAAATAAAGTTACGAAAAAGGTACAGAGATGGGCATTTTAAATGTAATAATTGAATTATTATACTTTATTTGACAGTACCAATCAAAGCCATACAGTCAGCAACACCACAAGGCACAGTACAGCAGCACAGGCATACAGTTAGGGACATAATTAACCCTTCAGTGTGTTACATGTACCACAAGGAGACAAGTCATTGCTGATAAGTTTGAAAAAAATGTATACAGTGGGTACGGAAAGTATTCAGACCCCTTTAAATTTTTCACTCTTTGTTTCATTGCAGCCTTTTTCCAAAATTCAAAAAAGTTCATTTTATTTCTCAGTAATGTACACTCAGCAACCCATCTTGACAGAAAAAAACAGAAATTTAGAAATTTTTGCATATTTATTAAAAAAAAAAAAACTGAAATATCACATGGTCATATGTATTCAGACCCTTTGCCGTGACCCTCATATGTAACTCAGGTGCTGTCTATTTCTTCTGATCATCCTTGAGATGGTTCTACACCTTCATTGGAGTCCAGCTGTGTTTGATTATACTGATTGGACTTGATTAGGAAAGCCACACACCTGTCTATATAAGACCTTACAGCTCACAGTGCATGTCAGAGCAAATGACAATCATGAGGTCAAAGGAACTGCCTGAAGAGCTCAGAGACAGAATTGTGGCAAGGCACAGATCTGGTCAAGGTTACAAAAAAATTTCTGCTGCCCTTAAGGTTCCTAAGAGCACAGTGGCCTCCATAATCCTCAAATGGAAGACGTTTGGGACGACCAGAACCCTTCCTAGAGCTGGCCGTCCGGCCAAACTGAGCTATCGGGGAGAAGAGCCTTGGTGAGAGAGGCAAAGAAGAACCCAATGGTCACTGTGGCTAAGCTCCAGAGATGCAGTCGGGAGATGGGAGAAAGTTGTAGTAAGTCAACCATCACTGCAGCAATCCACCAGTCGGGGCTTTATGGCAGAGTGGCCCGAAGGAAGCCTCTCCTCAGTGCAAGACACATGAAAGCCCGCATGGAGTTTGCTAAAAAACACCTGAAGGACTCCAAGATGGTGATAAATAAAATCCTCTGGTCTGATGAGACCAAGATAGAACTTTTTGGCCTTAATTCTAAGCGGTATGTGGGGAGAAAACCAGGCACTGCTCATCACCTGTCCAATACAGTCTCAACAGTGAAGCATGGTGGTGGCAGCATCATGCTGTGGGGGTGTTTTTCAGCTGCAGGGACAGGACGACTGGTTGCAATCGAGGGAAAGATGAATGCGGCCAAGTACAGGGATATCCTGGGACGAAAACCTTTTCCAGAGTGCTCTGGACCTCAGACTGGGCCGAAGGTTTACCTTCCAACAAGACAATGACCCTAAGCACACCGCTAAAATAACGAAGGAGTGGCTTCACAACAACTCTGTGGCTGTTCTTGAATGGCCCAGCCAGAGCCCTGACTTAAACCCAATTGAGCATCTCTGAGAGACCTGAAAATGACTGTCCACCAACGTTTACCATCCAACCTGACAGAACTGGAGAGGATCTGCAAGGAGGAATGGCAGAGGATACCCAAATCCAGATGTGAGAAACTTGTTGCATCTTTCCCAAAACGACTCATGGCTGTATTAGATCAAAAGGGTGCTTCTACTAAATACTGAACAAAGGGTCTGAATACTTATGACCATGTGATATTTCAGTTTTTGTTTTTTAATAAATATGCAAAAATTTCTAAATTTCTGTTTTTTTTCTGTCAAGATGGGTTGCTGAGTGTACATTACTGAGAAATAAAATGAACTTTTTTGATTTTTGGAAAAAGGCTGCAATGAAACAAAGAGTGAAAAATTTAAAGGGGTCTGAATACTTTCCGTACCCACTGTATGGTCTCTGATTTAACAGAAAGTGTTTATGAGAAGAAAGTTTATATGGATTTCCATGTAATTCTCATCAAGGTCCTTAAGGCTAATATGTATCAACTCCACATAACAAAGCAATAATCCATATATACTGTGTAATCTTGTTGGTCTTGTTATTCAATATCATACAGTACAATACAATACCCTCTACATTACATTTACTTACATATATATATATATATATAACTTAAATTACTTCATATATTACATTACACACTACCTATTTGCAGCTCAATACAAAGCAGCTTTGAAACACTTAATAAGATTATGTAAACAGTAACATTAAAGCTTTATGCTTTCTGTAAATGTGACAGTCAGAGCTTTTAAATCATCACCTGAAAACTTTGTGAGGATATAAACACAACTAATGTTCAATTAAACTAAAGTGAAATGTGCAATGGCACTGATTTGTTTTAATGGGGAAGAGAGATTGACCCCGCAAGATGAAGTTAACAATCAAGTTGTCTGTAGACATAAAAGAAAGACATTTTTTTAGTCTTTGGTTGATTATATCAGCAGTGTGGCTGATGATGTTGTTATATGGAAGTTGCCATGATTAGAAGGGAGCGTTTGTTCACTAATAGGCTGACTATTTAGGTCTGATTACAGACAGGCTCAGTTTTAATATTTTTTTAGAACATATTCACCAATATGTTGGAATTTGTTGGACAGTCTTGCTATACACCCCTATAAATGGTCAGATTATGTTTCTGTTGGTCCATCCAACATGACTGAAGGCGGGCAGCAGTAAGCGGAAGTGACTATTTTCAGACAATCAATAGTATTGATTTGTAACTGACGAGACCTCAGTGAGAAATCTCAGATAATGTTTTTTCAGACATTGTATTAGTTTATTCAGACGATGTTATGTTGGTCTATTGATGTAGCAACTGTTCTTTCCTGTCCATTGTTTTGGTGTAACAAAAGTAGGTGTCTTTTTCTCAAAGTCTACAGGGATTGTGTGTATAATAACAGTCTTTGAGAAGAGCAAGTACATACATACATACATATAATGAACAAGACATGGATTGGGATTCAGTGAAACCTGCCATCATGACTGACTGCTAAATGGAAAAATAGAAACCTTTTGAAAGAATTTCAAATATAATTTGATTAATATTGTTTTGAGAATGAAAAATTAAAAATAAAATAAAAATGCTACCTACTGCTTGACAATAATTAACTGAGAAAGTATAGAACAAATAGAAATGATATTACAGAAAAAGATCCTGCATTTTGGAAATTAACTCTTCCAGATTTTGTGTCCAAAATCTTCACCCAATGACCATAAACCAATTCTTATTTACTGTGCATACCCGCCTCAAAGAAATCCCATTCCAATCCCATTCATAAAGAGTTATGTATTTAGGTCAGAAGCAGTACGAACACCACATTACAGGTTTGACTGAATCCCATTTACTAGTGTCAACACAATGGAGGAGAGGGTCAATGCACAGCTTCACACATCCACTGCTGAAATTAAAGCACACTACAATAGTTTTTTTTGGCACTTTTAATCTCCCATCACTCTGATCGACTCAAATGGCTATTTCTTTTTTCTTTCTATCTCTTCAGACCTTTGCTGTGCATGCATTCATCCACCCGAAGTCCATACTCTCATTCTCTCTCATTCTCTCTCTCTCAGTCTCTTTATCTCTCTCCCTCTGTACTTTTCAGACCACCAGCCAGTGATGCAGCTGTGGGGAAAATTGAATATGCCCATGAAATAAAACACAGTACTATATTGTTCTACTACTTAATCAAACAAGTAATATCATTATTTTGAATATTGGTCCAAAACTGGCAACTTCACGTGAGGTTTCAGCCGTCAACAGCAATAAACAATTCTAAGGATGCAATACAAATAAATCTTAATTACTGTAAGTCAGCACTTACTGTGAACTGCCGAACCTCCCCATTGTCTACCAAATGATGCTCTGTCTCTGGGGTGATGGCGTAGGCCAGTCTCTGTTTAAGGAGAAAGGGAGCAATTGAGATAGTTAAAAAAAATTGTAAGTTAAACATTTAAAATAAATACTTGATTTTTAATAAAAGATGAAAGATTAACATGTATACTAGAAATTACAATAACTCATTTCCCCCCTCACTCCATTTTGGCCAAAAAGCTCAGACTTACATCACAAAACTTCCCAGGCAGTATGCAGAGTTTGTAGATGGCGTATAGAGGCACCATCGACATTGAGGAAATAGCCAGACACCACCCCACCATGTTAGCCCATGGAGGAAACGTGTAGGTGCCGTAGTTTGGAGGGTTGAAAGTGGCGAAGCTCACCACCACCATAAACTATGGAATAAAATCATTTGAGCACAAAGGACCTGAGGAAGCATCAGTTCAGAAGATTCTCTGTTCATTTCAGGTCCTCTTAAAAGAAAATTAATTGAGTGGTTCAATGTAATTTTCTGATACAGGATCTATATACCACTAGCAGTAAAAAAATAAAAATAAATAGGGGAAAGACTTCTGTTGTCATGTTACGGAAGAGGATTAGGGCCACATGTGAAAATTGTATTTAAGTTCTGAGTTGAAAGTAAGTAACTTCTTTTATCAATCAGCCTAAAAGTTCAAAATAGAATGGGATGCTTAATGTACATTGGAGTCATGGGGAAAATAGTTAACATTTTCTTTGGTATTGTACGTGTTTTGTATGAGCCAAAATCCTACAATTATGGGGTTAAACTCACAGTCTCAGTACTTGTCTTGGTTTGGGTTCCAATGTACAATACGTGTGTGTACAGACTCACCAGGAGGAAGCAGGGGCTGACAAACTTCCAGCACAGCCTCCAGTACATGCCTGGTCGCTGACCAATCATCTCTTCAATGTCATCACTGAATCGGTCCACTCCTAAAACACATGAAAAAACTTCCAAATTTCTTTCCAAGACATGGTTAAATCTGGTATTAAAAATATTATCAAGATACTAAGTACTTATGTACAGCATATGGTCCATATGCATAAGTTTAAAGTTTTTCAGCCATTCAGAAACGCATGATGCAATATATTTAAAAAAATCTATTCACAAATTAACTATTTGCAGGGAATAAACTCACTCTGCAGAGCCAATTGTAATACAATAAGCACCATGTTTACCTCCATCTTCCACCATTACAACTTTCTTTCTCTTATAAACCTGGCTGTCCTGTACACTTTGTTTCTTCTGCCTGGGAGGCATCTCTCACTACAGAGGACTATATCCAGACTGACGACCAGATATTTAGTAGCTTAATGTACTTGTGTAATGGACAGCCAAACAAAAGACCACAGCGGCCAAGGGTCAAGGGTTCCAGTCAGCAGTTATGAGGATGAGGAAAAAAGGCCCACTGACGCCTTAGGCTTGATTTATCTGGATTGCCAAGGTCGGGACCCAGCAAAATTGGCTATTATGCTGACGCCACTGCCTGGGGCCTGGTTAGTATTTAGCCCTTTTATGGATCCCTCCACAGTCAAGTTCAGTAGACATGAGACAACAAACTCAACACGGAAGTTTAGGTCAACCTTTTTCCCTAACCTTTAGATTGTTCTTATAATATTTTGTGAATGCTGGAGTTTCGAAATGTGGGTGAGTTTTTCTGAAGTCTGTTTTTCTTGTTTTCAGCAAGTAGTGCTGTAGGTGAAAAATGCATAAAAGTAAATATCCATCATGTATCAGTTATTCTTCAGCTATGAATTTCCAAATAAAACTGAAAAGAAAGAAAAAGGAGCAAACCCCAAATGACTAACTGTACTTTATTTACAGAACCATGAGGGGTCACTAATCAGCAAATAAAGGGTTGAATTATGAGGCGCTAACATGTAGTATAGAAAGGGTTATTGACTCCTACACAACTAACGAATGTCTTCCATGTTGTGTTGATGAATAATCATCCTAGAGACATGCCATTTACTCCAGAAAACGTCTATCTTTTGCAGAGATAAACAGTAATTTATAGAGATTTGGTCTGTTGGATGGAGTGATACATATAAAAAAAAATACAGCAGTGTAGAGATGGCAAAATTGTGTAAAACCAAGTGTCAATATAATTTAGACATCAGGAGACATTGACTTAGAGGTCACCCCCACTTGCCACCCACAACAATCTACAACCTAGCTATTAGACAGCTGACTCCTGTCCATGACAAGTGTGAATTGCGTGTTCCCCAGCTGCAATTTTCGTTATGTGGAGAGGCTCACTACTGCAGAGTGAACATGGAGGTAACACAGGCAACGTTCAAAACGCTAGCCATTTCATCTCACTGAGCTCTTATGAGCAGCACAGCTAACGTATCTATGTACCTTAACAACACATGCTTATAGACTGAAGAGGCCAAAACCATTCATGGGAATAGACTTTCCAGCTGCAGTGTCTTACTTCTAATAGAACAATGCTGCATTGTGGCACAGCACACCTATACCACGAGATTTCTCATCAAACCCTTAATACAGCATCAGCTTTGCTGGCCATGAAAACATGAATTATCTGTTTTATCCATCGTCTTTCCTCCTGTCCATCTTTCTCACCATAAAACCACGCAATGCCAATGGCTTCAATAAGCACTCCAAAGAGAATCGATGTCCCAGCAGCAAAGTGGTCCAGCAGAGTGAACACATACATTCCACCCTGGAGAGAGAGAGAGAGGGGGGAACTATAATACATGTACACTCATTGTGCTACTATAATGCACTTTATTATACAGGTTAAAGTAAGAACAAACAGAAAAAATTATTCAGTTCATTGCATTTGCAGAAACTAGATGTATGTATGAAATTGTATGACTACCCTGTACTAAACTTACATTTGTAACACAGAAGAGGGATATGAGGAAGGTGGCAGAAACAATGAAGAGGGTGAACAGCTCTCTGTGCTTATGGAGGCATTTAAACTCATCAATTAGCCCTGTGATCACCGATTCCATCCCACCCATCTGCAAGAGAAGACACAAGAGTTAGAATAAAACACAAAGTCAAGAAGTCACTGTTGATATCCCATTTTTTATTGCATTACTACTGCACACACAAGCACTACAACGTAAAAATTGATTAGGGCCCAATTTTGTCCAATGAATGTCTGAAAAGCATTTTCCTTCAATATTACAGTACATCAAATAAAATATTTCTAAATGCCGGAGATGTGTGGGTAGGTGCAAACTCACAGCACTGTCAATTCCCAGTGTCAACAGCATGATAAAAAAGATGACTGCCCACACTGATGATCCAGGTAATGTTGCAATGGCTTCTGGGTAAATGACAAACACCAAACCAGCACCTACAGAACAACACATTCAAGCAAGGAAAATAGAAAACAGCCCAAAACACAAGCACAAATTAGTGTTGGAGCCTTAAACATGGACGCAGACATAACAGAATAGATTGCTATAAAAGCAAAAAGCATGGTTAAAAACATAGCTATAAGATACACATGAATTAATACATATGGTATATTGGAGAAGAGTTTGTGCAACATGTTACATTTGTAACGACTTTGTAAGCAACACATTCCATGGATCCATTTATCCGGTTCATGTGGGTTTTTCATTGATTACAGTCCTGGCAACTACATTTAGCTCATCTTTAATATTGTTGACTTGTGGAATAATGAGTGATGATGAGTGAAGCTTCTACAAATGTGCTCAAGGAAGTTTTATTTTTGCCTGAAACATGAGATCTGTTTAATATATTTTGTTCTCCAAATCAATATGTAAGCATGGCACATGAATACATTTTTTTAAATACATTGTTACTCATCATACATAGTCAAAAGCTGAGGGAAAGCCTTAACTTGATCATAGTCTGCATAGTCATGCATTTCAATCACAGACAAATAATACCATACCGTCTCTTGCCACTTTGTCAAGGTCTACATTGTGCTTGTGGGACATGTACCCAAGGAAGGAGAAGACCACAAAGCCAGAGAAGAAACTGGTTAAAGAGTTGATGGAGCTTGTGATGATGGCATCTCTGGATCAATAAAATAAAATAAGATAAAACAAAAATTAAATAATTAGATGTCAAAATGTCATCAATCAGTAAATATCATCATTGTTGACCAGTCAGTCAATTGGACAGTAGGCCATGGGTGGGTTAAAGATGTTCTCTTGGCTTTGACATGTAAGGAATGTTAGCTCTCTGTAATGAGTCTGGGTCGCACTAGTTAAGAGACTTTTGATAGATTTTATGCATATAGAAGGTAATCAATGATTTGCCAATTATGTCACAGACTTCAAAGTCATCCACCTGCCTTCGATTGGGAGGTAAACCTTCTGCAATTGCAAAAATGTTTAAGTAAGTAGAAAAAAATGAACAAATGACTTGGTCATTGTGGAAAAAACACTTGGTGTGTGAAAGTGTTTGAAAGGGAAATAAGGAGAATTAATTTAGACATGCAGCAGATACATTGTTCTACAGAAAATGTGCAATTCCTCATTAGGCAAGACATTTTCGGCATTTTGCCGAAATATATGTTCAGTGTAGTATAAAAGGCAAAACAGGAAGATAAAAGCCTACTGTGGGATCATGATGATTTTCAAAGAGTGCGACAGTTTTGATTGGTGTTACGGCTGTCTGTTAGCACAGCATGGTGTCAAAGACAGCGGGTTTCAAGGAACTTCAAAGGTTATTGTAATTCAACTGTTCATGTTGCGTGTGTGTATATGTATGCGTGTGTGTGTATATGTATATGTATGTGTGTGTGTGTCTGTGTGTGTGTGTGTGTAGAAGCAACTCCCCGTTCTTCGTCTGTCTCTGTGAAACCCCTCATTCTTCTGTGTCTTTACCTGTAACAGTTGTTGCTGAATTTGTTGTAGCTGGAAAAGGCTATTAGCACACCAAACCCCACTCCCAGAGAGAAACAGATCTGTGTCGCTGCCTCAATCCAGACCTGTGGAGCAACAGAATGAGCACACTTGTGTGAAGCGGCAAACAAAAGGCACAGGAGAGGAAAAAAGCCATTATTAGGGATAATTGCAGGAAACTCATTCAACGGCAGCAGATGAAAGACGTTAGTGAATACGGGGGGTAATTTTGCAAATTACTGCTCCATGAATCTATCTAATCTAATTCTCCAATTGCTGCCATGCATCTCTCTGTCGCTCTCCTTCGCCATAACTGAGTCCTTTAGTCCTACATGCTTACTTATTGAGCTCCTTAGTGCTGTGATAACAGCTTTTACAGATAAGGAACATATTAGAAATGGGTTATGCAAACATTTTTTTCACTTTTTTATGCCTTGAGGAAATGCTTCTCTACTGATTCATAACATTATAAACCAATGTTGTGTATTTGGTCTACACAGTATACAATGAGAGAAGGCTGACAGTTCCCAGTGCTCAGATTGTATGCATTAATAGCACAACAGGTGTCAATTGAGTTTGCTGGGTTTGTTATGTGTCTAAATGTGTTTAAATTTAGTTTAACTCTGTCTATTGTTATAGAGAGAGGGTAGGGTTCTCTATTCTTATCCTATTTTTTTAATTCTGTGCATGTAATAGTGAAACACTTACAGCACAATCAACAATGCAAATAACATTGATATTGCATTTGTTCCTCCTTAGCAGTAACTCCTCGTTGCTAGCAAAGCTTGAGTACAGATTGTTATCCGCTTACTATAAATGCAGAGGTTAACTCACATTGTAATAGCTCCCACTTTGAACACTTATTTGTCATTGTTAGCTATTTTAAAATGATCTAATGTTAAGCTATATGCTTGCTTTATATGCTGTTATTACTGGTGTGTCACGTGCACAGCTAATTAAATAATGTAATTATGTACCAAGTCTAATTAAATCAAGATACTAGCCAAGTCTTTTTAGCACAATCACACTGTTTCTTTACACATTGATATAGTAAGTGCTAATTTTAGATAAAAGAAATAAAACTAAAACTTTCCAAAAGCAAAGCTTTTCTTTAAAGTGTCTTTCAGCCACAGTGCCTCCTTTTCTTCTTATAAACACCAACCACTCTCCCCCATGTCTCCTGTCCACACTCACCTTGGCATCACAGAGTCTCAGGAAGTCTACAGAGAGGTAGGCCTTAATGCCATCGATGGCTCCAGGCAGAGTGACTCCGCGGACCAGCAGCACAGTCAGGACCACATAGGGCATTGTGGCTGTGATCCACACAACCTGTAAGGGTTGTATGAGGAACGCACACACGACATGCAAGAGAGTGAAAATGCATGTACACATTTATAAACACACAAACAGTGGTCTTAAATGGCTAAGTGGATTTAAACTGGACAAGACGCCACATTTCCTTAAGGTAATTCCACAGCTTAAGTCACTTGATAATTAATGGAGAGGGATCATAATATTTTCATATTAAGTTTCCACATGATGAAACATGGCTACTGTGTATTTTCCCACCTTTCCAGATGTCTTGACTCCCTTCCACAGACTGAAGTAGAGCAGAATAATTACTACAGCTAGACAGGAAGTCAACTGCCATCGTGGACGGCCAAGGTCATCAATACCATTACTGTCCTGGATGTGGAGCACCCGTCGTCTAAGGAAACAGAATATTCTGATAAGATCCATGACCACTCCTGATTCCCCATTTAAAGTTTATAACAATGGCCGTGACAGATATGAAAGAGCTGCATTCATTTGTACCAAATGTTAATAAACAGGATACAATACATGATACATACAGTCATGGACGAAATTATTGGCACCCCTGGAACTTTTCCCGAAAATACCATTTCTCCCAGAAAAGTGTTGCAATGACAAATGTTTTTGTATACACATGTTTATTACCTGTAAGTGCATTGGAACAACACAAAAAAACAGAAGAAAAAAGGCAAATTTGACATAATTGTACACAAAACTCCCAAAATGGACTGGACAAAATTATTGGCACCCTATTAAAACTGTGGGTAAATGATTTAATTTCAAGTATGTGATGTTCATTTAAACTCACCTGTGGCAGGTAACAGGTGCTGGCAATATAGAAATCCAAACTGAAGCCAGTTAGAGTGTATAAAACCTTTGTGTTGTGTGCCTGTGTGTGCCACACCAAGCATGGAGAAGAGAGAGAAGAGCCAAGAATTGTCCGAGGACTTAAGAAGCAAAATTGTGGAAAAATATCAAAACTCTCAAGGTTACAAGTCAATCTCCAGAAATCTTAAAGTTCCTTTGTCCACTGTGCGCAATATAATCAAGAAATTTATAACCCATGGAACTGTGGCAAATCTCCCTGGACGTCGACGGAAGAGAAAAATTTATGAAAGAATGCAGGATAGTTAGAATGGTGGATAAACAACCTCAGTCAACTTCCACGCAAATTCAGGCTGTCCTGCAGACCCAGGGTGCATTAGTGTCAGCTCAACCCATACGTCATCATCTGAATGAGAAGAAGCGCTATGGCAGGAGACCAAGGAGAACCCCCCCTTCTGACACAGAGGCATAAAAAAGCCAGACTGCAGTTTGCAAAAATGTACCTAAATCCTTAAGCCACAATCCTTCTGGGAGAACGTTTTGTGGACAGATGACACTAAGGTAGAGCTTTTTGGCAAAGCACGTCATTCTACTGTTTACGGAAAGAGGCCTACAAAGAAAAGAACACAGTACCTAGAGTCAAACATGGTGGAGGTTCAAGGATGTTTTGGGGTTGTTTTGCTGCCTCTGGTACTGGGTGCATTGACTGTGTGCAAGGAATCATGAAATCTGGAGACTATCAATAGATTTTGGCCCATAATGCAGGGCCTAGTGTCAGAAAGCTGGGTCTGGGTCTGCGTCAGAGGTCATGGGTGTTTCAGCAGGACAATGACCCGAAACATACCTCAAAAAGTACCCAGAAATGGTAGGAGACAAAGCGCTGGAGAATTCTTAAGTTGCTATCAATGAGTCCGGATCTAAATCCCTTAGAACACCTATGGAGAGATCTCAAAATTGCTGATGCGAGAAGGCAACCTTCAAATCTGAGAGACCTGGAGCAGTTTTCAAAAGAAGAGTGGTACAAAATTCCAGTTGAGAGTTGTAGGAAGCTTGTTGATGGTTATAGGAAGTGATTGGTTTCAGTTATTTTCTCCAAAGGGTGTGCAACCAGATATTAAGTTGAGGTTGCCAACAATTTTGTCCGACCTAATTTTTGAATTTTGTGTAAAGTAATGTCAAATTTGCCTTTTTTCTTCTGCTTGTTTGTGCTGTTCCAATGCACGTAAAAGTGATAAACACGTGTATACCAAAACCTTTGTCATTGCAACACTTTTCTGGGAGAAATGGTGCATTTTCTGGAAAGGTTCCAGGGGTGCCAATAATTTTGTCCATGACTGTAAGCACATACAATACAGCAGTTCTAAATCTTTTTAAAATCACAGAGAATATAAATTAGATCACGGTCTGTCATTTGACAATATTTTGTCCCAGTGTGTCCCACTTGATGGGATTTTTGCTATCAAATTTTATTACAGAAAGTGAAAGAAATCCATGAACTAAATAGTCACACATTCTGCCATTGTGTTACTTATGGACTGATTCTCCTTTTTGCCGGGGACCTCCTGGAACCACATTTAGGGTCCCTGGACCCCACTTTGAGAACCACTGCATTACATGTACCAGACTTCAGAGTTGAGTCTTTAATCCGATGTATGGCAAGCAGTCAGTTGGATGGCAGAATATGTAATAGTAAGTGTCCTATAACAGAATTATTCACAACAGTTGAGCTATAAAGTTGGATCTAGTCTTGACATACTGCATTTAAATTGGCTTAACAATCAATGTCTGGCCTTGTTGGAAGCTCAGTACCTGAGGGTGCATCAGTGACAAGAGACATGTAAGACCCTAAGCCGACTGGCCAGATGGATGCCACATGAAGTGTTGGCACATCCGTTGCTGCAAAATGTTGCATTATTAAACAATGAAAAATTAACTTGCAATAAAAGGTAATATATTCTTTAAGTCTTCAGAGACAGCCTAACAGATGAGATTGAAAACATCAGCTCATGTTCAGGCAATGCCGTCAAATTGTCTGCAGGTGGTTCTGTGTAAATAGCACACTGCCATTTTAGCTACAATGGATCAAATGTCTCAACTGTCACAACAGAACAACCCCTTGCTTGTTGGAATAAGAGGCACCTGGTCAGCTTCACAGAATGGACGCTGCATAAGCTAAATGCAGCCAAACTCTAGATCCATTTTGAGGAAAGTATAAGTATTCATAATAAGATATTCCAAGACATTCCTAGATCTATGCAAAGGGCTTATACATGTAGTAATTACAGAACCTTCAGTTATTCCGGAGACAGAGCATCGAGCCAACTCTGCTCCATTACACCATTACTGCAACCGTTTTCATGTGCACTTCCTGCAGTGGAAGTGTGTGGGTGATGTACAGTAAAGCCTAAGTTGTGCACTGATGTTTTAGTAGTTGGACATATTGGTCTGTCAGCTGATAGTGTGTGTCGTTAGCCCGATGAGAGGGTCAGACTGACAAATGACGGTGGGTGTCGGTTGATCCGAATAAACCCAGCCATTGCAGGTATGCTGAAAACCACACGCTACCACGTGGAAGGACGATTGATGAAAAAGACGCTGAAAGACTATTCTTTTTTCCCCAGAACAAAACTTTTTTATATACACCTTTTAAAACCTGGCCGTGCTCCAGAATGTGGAATGACACAGGAACTGGGTGAGTCAGTTTAACACAGCACAATCCCTTTTAGGCAGGGAAGTATACACTCATCCAGGCCAGCTTAGTCTCATTCTCACATTAAACGCAACACACAGGGAGAGGAGAAAACACCATACCATGTATAAGAGCAAGGTTAGCCTTTAGTAGCTAACACTACTGTGTGTCTTTGTTATACGAGCCTGGGTTTGCTTAGCATTGTAAGAATATACATACAGTATGTTTGCCTTTAATTGATTTCAAAGTGTCCATGGTTTCTGTAGGTTCAAAGACCTCAACAAAAGATAGATATTTCATAAAATTGTTTTTTTTTTGGAACAGAACCTTGTGTTTTAAAGCCATTTTACTGGAAGAAGTTATATAATGACTACAATGAATACAATTTAAAGCAGTTAGATCTATAGAAATAGACTTTTTGTAGAACCATGATGGCATAGCTTCTTAGCCTTTTCTTTTTCTTTTAGGTCCCAAAATTCACATTCACGATTACCTGCTAAGTTATCATATAAGTTTGACTATGACACACACATTTTCAAGAGCATAGTGGGGCTCCAAACTGACTATAGATCTATGTAATTGTATTTATCTAAATTAGAACTATAATAATATCAAACAAAGATCAATTAATTAATGTTCATGCCTGATTTTAGGCCAACTTACTCAAAGTACTCCTGAGCAGGGGTGGCCTTGTAAATATCACTGACTGAGCTGTTGTCAGCCCAGTCGGAGCAGTTAGGACTGTTCCAAGTGTTGTTGCAGTGGACCCATGGCAGCTCGCTGGTGAATGAAGAGAAGAGGTAGAACAGCGCCCAGGAGATGATGACGTTATAGTAGAAACCAACGTAGAGGGAAATGAGGATCACTGTAAAGCCTACACCTGTTAGAGGAACACAAATGATTCATATTTATAGGTATTACATGACATAACATTAGAATACATCATCCCATCAGAGTCTTAGTTCTTCTACATACTCAATTACAGAGTAGGCCTACTGCTTTACATGGCTAACTCCCATGGCTACAAAGATGTCCAGGTCAAGTACTGTACTTTGAAGCACTTTACTTGAGTATTTTCATTTTCTGCAATTTTATAATTCTACCCCCCTACATTTTAAAGGGGCATGCAGCTATAATTAATAGCTACCTTCCACATAAAGGCTTTCCATAAATGAAACATATGATAAGCCTATAAAATACAATGAATTGGTAAAGATTAAACCAGTGGTTTCCAAACATGTTGGCTCATAACTCCTTACTGAAAAGCACTGACAACTGCAATGTTGCCAGTTGACGTCTGGTCGGTGAACTTTGTTGCATGTCACTGTGCATCCCACTGGGCATTTTCTGTTATCTTTTTATTGTTTGCTATCAAATAAAGGAATACTATGTCTCAAAATTAACTTTGCAGGTTACTTAAATAACTGTTTGAGACTAAAGGGGTAACATTATCTAGTCATTATCTACTGTATATGTAGATATGCTATTTGGAAAAAAATCCATAATAGCAGGAATAGCATTTTAATGTAAGTTGGGAACCACTGGACAAAACTACCAAACCGTATAATAGTAGTGTAAAGTAGTTTAACCTGCCAGTAAACAGTTGATATATCAGTAATGTAAATCATCAATCTAAATAATTGGAATCTTTATTCCATCACTGACAATTTCCAAGTAAGAGGATGCACACAAAAATCCAATCAAAAAACATTAATAATATTGACTGCCTTGTTCAAAAAACATTAATAATATTGACTGCCTTGTTCTAGTGAATGTCTCTTTATCATCTGGCTCAAGGAACCAAACCTTGGACTTCTCTCGGACGTTGACCAACTGTATGCTTTTATAACCAAAATGTGAATTAAATGATACAGTGCTAATCTTAGGGTTTTACTAAATTCTTCTTTTTATCTTAACTGCAGGAATGTGTAGAAGCTAAACAAGTTACGCTTCTTAGGTATTTGGCCATGAAGAACCATTGGGAATCAGTAGAAACAGTTATCACACACGGGTCAAACGTAGGCATTGCTGTTCTGAACAGTGACTACATCCTGGCAGATTCCACCACCGGAGCGCACACCAGAAAGCACAATCTCTCGCTCAGCATGAGTACACCAGCCCATGATACACGCCTGCGGTCTCTCAGAAAGCACACCTTCTAAAGATTGCTTCTTCACGCCTTAATTATCAACACATCTACCCTTTCTATGAATCTGAAACAATGTCCACTCTTCTAAGGCAGAATTTAATAGTTAACCTTTGCTAAGAGCCACAAGTGTGCTGTATTGATTCCTTTTGTAATGTGGATGTGATATTTGTGCAGGGAGCGATGTCTCTTATTAGCGCCATATGCCATCTCGCCATCTGTCTCTCCATCATTTTCTTCAAATGCATTGATCCTGAGAGGAAACCAGCTTGTTGATCAGAATAATTACTGTCAATATGACCATGTGTATGTGTGTATTTGAATAATTACTGTTATCCCCCCGCTGAGAGACAGAGAGAGAGAGAGTGAAGCGTGTGATTAGAACGTCAACCTACTCAGTGTGGTCCCTGCCAGACGGCACATGTTCACACGCAGAAGGCACAAGCCCAGAGACACAGACACAAACAGCATGAAGAACACATAGAGTACACACTGCGGGCCACCTTCAGACCAACAAGGAAAAGAATCTAAACAAAAGACAGTGGTCTTTTCACACTAATATTTAGGTTGTATTTCTCTTGAATCTTTAGATTCATAGTGAGGTGTTAAATATGGATTTAAATGAAACTATACATTTACTAGAGCAGGGTATACAGTGCAAAGACAGAGATGGATGTATAAACTATGTACAGAGAGAAATAAGTTGAACAAAGTAATGTGTATTTTTTTATATTTTCAACCAATGGCTTTGCTCAGAATTGGGAATTGGTCTTAATGTTTGTTTCTCCATTAGTGTATGTTTGGATGGCATTCTCCTCAACTGCGCTTTGCTTATCCATGTGTTAAGAAGTAGCCTTGAGCGTTCCCTGCCCGCCACCATTTGACAGAAGGATTTGGACAATCAGGAAAACAGTCTAAAAGCCCAATTTTCATTTGCTTTCCATGTGAGTGCCAACAGAACATCATGTTCTGGGGAGGATAAACAATGCCTGTCGCCCCATTCAAAACAGAAGACAAGCAGACAAAAGAGACTAGTATGTGGACACACAGACAAGCAGACAGAAAGACATGTAGATAGTACAGGTCTATTATCAGACAGACAAACAGTCATGTACTTACCATGACAGACAGACTTTAAACACGTGAAAGCATTCCTGGTCAAGATTTTGCATGTGTACATCATCCAGTGTGGGCAAGCGTCTGTCTGTATATTTGGATGTGTGTACTATGACAACTTCTTACCTTTAAATATGGGACAGATCTTCCAGACACCTGCAGCCCCTTCTCTGTTATACTGTCCCAGAGCCAGCTCCATGTAGAAGAGAGGCATGCCTGCTATCACCATGAAGAACAGGTATGGCACCAGGAATGCACCTACACACACACACACACACACACACACACACACACAACACACACACACACACACACACACACACACACACACACACAGAGAGAGAGAGAGAGAGAGAGAAGTCAAGATTCTTCTCAAGGTACATTTCATAATGCTATTTATTTTAGGTGATATTAAATGTTTTCTGATCCCATATAAAAGTTACTGTTTTTATAGTTCCATAAGTCCTTTTTTAGATTAGGTATAACAGTCTATGTAAGGTTCTTTCTTCCTTTCTTTTTTTCTTCATTTTAATTTTGAACAAAAAAATAACAAAATAAAATAATAATAATAATAATAAAACACAATAAGTACGTAGCAACACACCAAAAGTAAAAACAATATCTATAAAGTCTTACAGATAATATTTTCAATCTGTCCGAAAAGGAGCGGGATGAAGCCAAAGCTTGTTGTTTTCAATTAAACATTCAATTTAATTTAACTTAAATAGTTCCTGTATATATTTTTTGAATGTATGTTTCATACAGTATATTTTATATTATAGATGCATAGCAAGATAATCTTACATTAAAATATATATAATTTTTAACACCTACCAAACATTTTTAACATTTTGCACAAAACCCATTATCCTAATCACCCACCCCAGTACAATCAGTATAACAACCCACCCTCACAATCACCTGTCTTCATCCTCACATCCAAGTGTTTTTATACAACATCTTAAACTTTATCATGTTTGTAAAATGTTTTAGCACCTGCTCCAAACTATTCCACAAACTCACCCCACAGATCGTGATGCACATATTCTTTTAAAGTTGTTCTTATTTTGAGTTTTTAAAGTTTAGTTCTTCTCTCAGATTATACCCACCTTGCCTTTCTATGAACATTTTTTTGTAAATGTCCCGGAAGTAAATTATTTCTTGCATTGAACATGATTTGTGTATGTAACCAGATCAATGAACTCCAGAATATGTGAGATTTATTCAGGGCACCATGGTGGCTTAGGGCTTAAATGTCCCTGTGTCCCTGGTTTGCATCCAGCCAGGAACATTTGCTGTCTCTTTCCTCTAATTTACTGTTATCAATCTACTGTCAGCTATCAAATTTAAGCATAAAAAATAATAGAAATGTGGGTAATTTAAGGACTTAAATTAAACTAAGTAATATTTTCCATAAATACAAGTATGACAACATGTGGGATTTGGGTGACATATAGTCAGCCTTGACTACGGCTACAGTATCATTTATAGCTCTCAAACGTAATGAGAGCTCTATGTATGTTAAACAGCCATAATTAGTGGCAGGGATTGTTAGAGCTAATCTATTCGGAGCAGCTGGGGTGGTTTTCCCTCTATTTTGATCTCTGTAAAGGGGTAAAACAACCAGGGAGCACAAGAAGCTGAGACACACACACACACACACACACACACACACACACACACAGTCTGAGCATGCACTTGCATGCGCAAATAGTACAAGCAGGTGAAATAATACAGCATGCAAGCATGTGTGAATTACATTTCACCTTGATTCCACCTTCTTCTCTCCTTTTCTATATTTTACATCTTTTTCTCCCTGTCTTTTTATTCAACACAACCATTCACAAACATCAACCTTTCACTTCTCATGTAAGAGATGAGGACAATCTCTCTCACATAAAACACACCCTCCCTCCTATCGTCACTTCCTTACTAACTTCTCTATCCACTATCTCTGGTAGGGGGCCCTTTAGACATGGGACCATCATCATCCTCCTCCCTTCACCCCTTTAATCCATCTCACCTCCTCCATTCTTGTAGCAAAGGTAGGGGAATCTCCAGACGTTAGCGAGGTCCACGGCAAATCCGATCACAGACAAGAGGAAGTCGATTTTCTTCCCCCAGGTCTCTCTTTCGTCCTCCCCACTGGGTTTGGTCTGAGTATGAGTCGGAGCCACTATGGTGGTCGCGGTGAACTGAACCCCATTCTGCTCCTTCACCAGGATCAGCTCCACCTAAAGAAATCACAGAGTTAAAAACAAGCAGATGAAATAGGCGCTGAACACGTCTCTTTAAGTCACAAAGTGTCACTATTGTCATTATTCCCTCACTTCCCACACATGACATTCACCTTCATTTCATCAATTCTTCACGCACCAGCCAAGGCTCTATATGTTCTATCCTCTGAGTAAGTTAAGCAAATTGTTAACATTATACTGAATTAGTCCTCCAGAAAATGTGGCTTTTGTTACCATTATGGTTATTTTTCCCAACGCATTTTAGGTCTGCAGGAATTGAGTGAGACAGACCAAATTAAAAATAAATGCACTTAATTAGGAAGCTTGCCCCATGCTGTGATTCAATTAGGCTTTTTTTAAGCAGTCTGAATTGCATGCATTTTATTCACTACATGTGCGTCAGATCTGCACTGACCTCTTTGGGGCCCATGGTGTTGGAGGTGGGCTTCTCTGGGGCTACAACAGAGGACATCAGACCAACAGGGACTCTCTCTGTCAGCATGGAGGGGTGCACAGCCTTCGGGAGGTTGGGGATGAGGAAGCAACGTAGGTGCGGTTGAAGATTCTTGAGAAAAACCCAAAATAGAACTTTAAAATTCCCTGTTTAAGAATTGCAAACATAATCAGACTTGAACAGGATTCAACACAACAAAAAAAGCAAATGGATTTTTCAAAATGTTAACTGTAGGGAAAGGAAATAAATAGACGCAATTACACGCAATTCAAAAAGAACAAGGAGAGTGGAGAAAAGCAACAGAGAGTGGGATCCAGGCTGAGGGTAAGAGGAGGGTGTGGAGGGGCGGGAGTGTCTCCACCAGGCCATCACAGCGTGCTCATTTCATTTCACACTTGTAGATCGCCATTTTGCTCACCGATCTGGCCCAGTGTGTCCTACTCCCGTCTAACAGCAACATGTTACCCACCAAATTTTGTTCAGATTTCCACTAAATTTAAAATTTTGCTTTTTTATGTTGCTGTTTTAATTTTTGAATTTTTTTTTTTTTAAATGCACAGTTGAAAACTGAATGTGCATAATGTTTTAATATTACACATCTATAATCATATCAATGAAACATTTGTTTTTTTTGATAAAAATGTTGCCAAATTCAAGAATGTATTCTGTAAATGATCTGTCAGCATAAGGCAAGGCAGTTTTATTTATATAGCACATCTCAGCAACTCAGTGCAATCCAAAGACACCAGATAACACCTTAGGTTACAGCCAAATGATGTTATATTCCAAAATCAAACAATATTAAAATGATAAAACAGTTATGTTACAAAAGAAACATTTTCAAGGACAAAAAAAACACTCACCTTTGAAATATGACAGGTGAAAGCTTCTCCCGTTCTCAGTTTTGACAATTTAATTCCAGTTGTGCTGATTTTGTTCAGGGCGGTGCAAACTGATGCGGACCATATTTACGCAGACCGTTCTGGATAAGTTAGACCCGGACCCAGATTGAAACAAAAATGTTTAGAGAAACTGAAAGAAAAAGGAAAAATAGAGTAAGACACAAAGTCAGGAGATGGGGATGATGACAGAAAAAGATGACAGCAACTGGTATTCTATGAAGAGTTAGAAAGCCCTCCCACCCTCCTTGGCTCCAGTGACACACACACACACACACAGAGTCCAGAGTACCCTTTGGTCTGGTATGGAGATCTGTCTGCGATCCCACTCTTGTATGAGAATCAATCAACTACACCCCCCATCTCCGTCACACTCCTCCCTCCCTCCTCACCCAAGCCTCTTCTCTTTCACCATCACTGCAGTTGTTTTCTCGTCTTATCTAAGCAATTTTGAGGATGACTGTTCATTACATTCAAATATGTGGGGTAAAAATCTACATAAATGCATTCAATTTTGCAACATGTACACAGGTACAATGAGATTTCTTGCAAGTTTAATATTTGAAATGTTCTGTCTGCAAGGCCATCCACCTGAACCAGAAGCTTTGTTCTATGGTAAGTTTTAAATAATGTAGGCACATTATGAATCTTTCTTCGCCCAGGGATATAACTGCTGTGGCAGATGCTTCAAGTTAGGTGGCGAGTTATCATCTATTCCACATTGTGGATTCATATTCACGACATGAAGGCGTTAACACCATGGTATCATTTAAAAATGCATCAAATGTTTAATACATAAATCATGTAGACTTAGTCTTTTGGTAGGTATTAAGGTTGAAACAACTATAACTGTAAATGCATACATACATATACACACACACATACATACATATACACACACTGTATATATAAATAAACCTAATCCAAAAACAAAAATAAATACATGATTATAATCTTTTCATTTATTAATTATCTTACTGATTTCAGTGGGGATCTTAATTCTATCCACCTACGGTGGTACCATAGTGTGACAGCTGTGACTAATTCTGATATATGTTATAATGTTAACTAGTATATTATATATAGTGCAAACCTCTCAACAAATACTCAAAGCAGTAAGATGTTTGTGATGTCTCCAGCCGTAAATGGTGCAAGAAAAGAAGACTGGTGAAAACTTGGTTTGACATCTTAAGTTTTTCTCAAACACTTGACATACGTACGAGTAAAAAAGCATTACATGCAGTCTGCTCCGTCAGGACTGTGTGGGTGTGGTTTGCTTGGATTTAATGACAGTGTCCTGGCAATGTATGCAAACAGCATACAGATAACATATTCTGATTCAAATATGGCTAAATTGTAATAAAGCCAAACAGAAATCTCTTAATTAAAAAAAATTAACTTTGGCAGTTCAGTAGGCAGCATCACTCAACGCTGATTGAGAAAACATGTTTCCAGGGCGTTTCATTCCTGAAACACTGAACTCCATGCCACTCCACATGAAACCAGTTGCCCTTTTTCTTTTCCTGTTCTTGCTCCACCCCTCAAAAGACACCATTGTCCCATCCACTCACCTTGTTAATATGGAGAAATCTCATTACCTGTAATGTCGACAGGCCTAAACACAATCAGCCCTGACTCTCAGACCTCCCCAATGTCAAACTCAACCAAAACAGGACTGGTGCTTTAAATAACCCAATCAGCCCACTCCCCACGGACAGATTTATGATCCTCATGTCCAGAATGACAGCCTGTTGTTTGCAAGCCAATCGCAGTGATCAATCGGCCACTAATCCCAAACATCACCACCAGAACGCACACACCTCCAAAGTGCAATCATCTATCATGCCTAGTGCCTCATATCTGAGATTTTTGGGTCGATGTAGGCCGTGCTGGATGTATGAGGTTTCCGATTGAGCTCGGACAACAATGAGGTGAACATAATCGAATGTCTTGTTTTCATAAATGCAACAGCTGAGACCCAAAGAGAAGAAGGGTGAAGAAGAGGGGGGGTGAGGGGAGGAGATGGGTGAGGCAGGGGAGGAAGAGGGCTAAGAAAGGGCGGAGGAATGGTATAAGGGGACATGAAGGGGAAGGGCAAAATAGTGGTGGCACAAATGAGAGTGCATTGTATATTGTGAAGATGATGTAAACCTGGGCCTTTAAGAATCACCTGTAATGGGAACAGCTAAAGCCTTCTATGGCTTACTCATACTGTCACCTGCTGTCCTGATAAAGAAGTGAAAAGCACACACAATACATCCTAACAACTATGCTCTGTTCCAGATGTTAGATTTGGTTGTTAAGAAACAGTGCAGAATCACAGTTTCCTTCCCCCCCATCTTACTTCATCTGAGCACTCTAGAAAAAAGACACAAAAGAAGAATGAGGGCACATTCTTTGTCTATTGAGTCATGACCATAACCACTGATTCCACACAATTAGAACATCTCTTCAAACGCAGACTACAGCTTACCTACTGAGCAACGCAGTTAAGACTCTTGACAAAGTCTCATTCAGTCATAAATGAAGATCTGCAAGAGAGAGTAGTTGTTGATTAAAAGAAAAAATGTCATTAGGAATTACTTCAAACTTCATTGTCTGTGGAGTTAATGTGAAAACATTGCTAACATGCTGATGTTTAGCAGGCATGATGTTTACCATGTTTACCATCTTAGTTTAGCTTTTTAGCATGAAAATGATTGCTAAAGTAAAAAAAAAAATGGTTATATTGTGGATATTGTGCTTCAAAATCTGTCAACCAGTCAACCCTGCAGAGAAAGAAACACGACAGTGACACAAATTAAAGAGAAGCAAAAAAAAAAAAGAAATAAAAAATAGATCAACACATACTATACATACTGTATACTGCATTGCTAGTGGAAATCCTTCAATAAAAAGTCATAAAACGGCCTTCTGCACGCCAGTGAGACATATTGTCTAGCAGTCTATAGACATCAGTGTGTAATCAATGACAGCAAACACAGGGGGCTTTGATGCTGGTGAACTTAACTTGCCTATGAAGATCCACATCATGTTCTAAACAATTCATTTAAATATTGGTATGGCAACACAGCTATTTGAAGAATGCATAACTATTAAAACTTCTACACATCTGATGATGTAATTTAACTCAACACTCATGACTGCACTGCCACTATGTTACCTCAAGAGGGAGACATTTATGCAACAAGCCAGCAGGTGAGGATTGGGACTGAAAGAAATGAGGATGTACAATAAAATTGACTTTAAACTGCAAACTCATGGTTGCACTCATTATTACACTTTGACCATGCTGTAACAATATCGATTTCAATCTGAGCAGAACGTAATCATTTTCTTACATACAACACACTCACATTAACACCTTCTAGATCTAAATCATGCTACCAAACACACAGCTCAGTGTGTGAAACAACACAGTGAAACAACAGTGTTAACATTTCAATTTTTTATTCAATCCAAGAGTCACATTAACAAGTTATATCATAGCAGTCCTGAACAGACACATTCAAAGTGGCTTGCAGTAATGACTCTTCCATCATCAAAATGCATTAATAAAATAAAACCTGTTGAGTATAGAAAAGAGACAGGAAGTAAAGCTACAGAGAAAACAGATTTCAGTTTCTTGGTCCACAGACAATAAGCCATCAGAAAGACATCATCGCTCTGTCAGAGTACATAAGTCTTTCGTCTTAGGCTCGCTGCTGGACAAACTGGGGTAAGCAGGCAGCAGTAGCATAGATACAAGTTTATCTCTTGCAGGTTTACATTTTATCAGATAGATAACAAGTACAAAATAAATGAGAGTCACCTCCACGGAGGTTTTTGGAATAAAGGACAGTGAAACAAGTGTGAAAAGAAAAGGACCAAGTATTTTTCATCCAATGCCAAATTGTTCTGAATATATATGTGGCTGACGAAATATAGTATCCTTTAGACCTTCACATGGACATTTCTGTTTAAAAATAAACAAAAAACTGCATGAGGGGTTACTGTGGCTCAATACATTTCATTATGGGTCAGGTGTGGAATATCAATGCTTTGTTTCAGTTAAGATTCACAATCAGATTACCTACCTATGTACAAAACAGTATAGTTTCCCCTCATACATACATACATACATACATACATACAGGATGCATTGTATAATTAACAACCTGCTGTAAAATCACATCACATGGGAGTACATTTAATACTTATCCATTCCACGGTGCAGTTGAAGTCATTCAAATTAGTTGTTGGCAAATCCTACATGTTTACTAAGTTGTTTCAAGCTACAAAACGTCCACCATCCTGAGACAAGGCAGAAAAGTAGATCTAAAAAGTGATAAAACTAACCAAACTTTCTTACAGTACAAAAACAAATGTGGGACAGCTTCCTTTAATGTGTGATCCCTAATTTCCTCTGTGCTCAGAATATTGCAGAAAATATATGAATGCAAAAACTATTCATATTATCAAGATTGAGCTATGATACCTAAAAACTTAACATGCTTTACAGCAATGTGATATTCCTTTAAAGATAATAATCTAAAGTGCAAGCACACGTTTAATTTAAAAAAAGGAAAAAGTAGTAAGGGAGAAATACTAAAAGATTGTGATTTAACATTTAATTTAAGTATTACTGTATGTGCGTATACAGTCCGGAGTTTGTGCGATGCGGCCCGTCATGTGGTGGCAGACATTACCTCAGAGCCTGAAACACTGGCACACTCACATTTTGCTTATTTCAACCTGCATGCCTTAAATAATAAACATAAGTAAATGGAGAGAGGATTCAAAAAAGGATAAAAAGAGTACATTTGAAAACCATGATTTCTTCGGGAAAATGTCCACTGGAGATCAGTGCTTTGAGCGGCTTCTGATCGTGACAAGATTGTCTAAACATTCTCTTTTTTTAGCATAAAAATTCTATAGATTCAAGGCTATCGGCTTCCATAAGAAATCTGCATTTTTGTTTCTAAGCAGTCAACTCCGCGATAATAGTAATAATATAACAATAAAACTGTACACTGTGTAGGAGGAATACAGCACAAAACAACTGCAGTAGTATACAATGGAAAACAAAACTACGGCTCATTTTTCACCATCAATACAATCTGCAGAGGAGAAGAAGATCACAGATCTTTGTCATGGCAGTGAAAATAAAAATCATTCATATACGTATATCAAAAATTCACAAAATGTCCTGCATTTGGAATATTCAAAATACATATCAGAACTCTTCAAAAGCATACATCTTGAGAAGGCTTAAGAGATGTGAAATATTGCTTCACCTAAAACCATAATGGAATACAAGTACAGTATGCATGGTCATGAATGTGAGGCTCACTGACATCATGAACTTATAGAATAAAAAAACCCACTTAGGTTGTAAATGTGATAAACAAAAAGTCGACACAATTCAACCCTGAATGCACAGATCCAAGTATAACTGGCTTCTAATGTGTTTCATTTTACTTGCTCAGGAGAGGTATTCCCTTTAATTAATTGTGCTATATCATGACATGTAAATCACTGAATATTTTGAGAGAAGGTGCCGCATGATCTAATTTTCATTTCAGGTTTTCTTTGTAAGTACAAGGGTATTTTGTGTGTTTCGACAGACAATAGATGAAACACAGCTAATTGTTGGAAAATGATTGAACTGAGCATCATTGTGTGTGAAAGTCTTTGCCAATACATCCAAAAGACTAATTAATTTCAAAGTTTGTTAGATATAGAATAATGGACCCTTTACAAAATGTCAGGGGAGATATGCAATACAACCTTCTTTCCAGTAGCAATCAAGTTGACTGTGTCCTAAAATATTAATAACTTAAAGACCGCTAAATACTATTTGTCTGATTTGAGACAAAACGTTGTTCTTATCTTAAGTAGTAATAATAAAGCATAAGCCCACTGGCCTGTGATTATAAACGCACTGCATGGCCACAGGCTGCATGTCAGTGCCCTAAGAAGTAATCAAACCACATTCACTGACAATTAGACCACCATTAGAAAAACAAACAAGGCATAAATATGATCACAGGTGGATATATTCCGATTCCAAAGGTCCCTTGAATGTGATTGAATGTAAAGGAGCTTGGATCTATTTTAAAACATGATGTGACTAAGGGTCCAATATTTAAATATGACATACATAAACACCTGAACAGTTGGGAGTTTCAGACTGACTGATATGCTGTGAAAATGATAAGAATTAATAAAAATGAAGCAGTGTAAGACAGAAAGGGAAGTAGGATGACCTTGCCTTCAGATTACCCAACAAAAGGCACCTAAGCCACCACTGACTGAAAAGGACAGTTCAAACATGACAGGTGACATTAAATCACTCAATGCGTTTTTGGTCCACGTTGTGTAATTTCAACAATAAATAAGAGACACTTGAATGTGTCAACCTGAAATAAATCTGTGAAGTCCATGTGAATGAGGAATGACTGGCCAGAAGAGTCCTGATGTCGTGTAAGAAAGAGAGACATGCACATAACCCAGCGAGTGTCAAAAACGATGACATCATACAAGTTACATTTTTCATTTTTGTCACTGAACCCTGAGCTAAATCAAATATATATTACTGTATATGTAAGAGGCTCATAGCAATTTTGACCGTCAACTCAGAGACCCGAGTTCACCTCAAATGTGGCTACTGTAGTTAAACACTTCAGGTAGTCACACAATCGTCACTGGTACCCTCAGGCCTCCCTTCTTTAGATAAATAATCCAATACTGCTCAAAATAACATGAGCCCATGCATTCCGCACTTTCAGTTAAAAAGGCAGCTACCTTTAAAGAGAGGAAACAGATAAAAGTTACAAATGAAAGAGAACCCAACACTGGTTTTACTAAAAATGATTTAACTTTGCTGTCCAGGGCTTGTGTTTTTCTTGCTTCCCTCATGTTAAAAACATGCAGTTAGCACTAAGAAAGAAAAAAAAAACTGACTCATGTTTTTTTTTTCCCCCTCATAAGTGCTTGCCCTTCAAGTGTTCAAGCAGTGTGTCTGAAACAGCCATTGTTCTGGCATTTTGACGACCCTTGCTATGAAAAAAAAGAAAAGGACACATAACATAAACTGTTACCAAGCTGAAAGTAACCTCATTAATGACATGGCAATACTAATAAAAAAAAGGATAAGGTACTTCATTTTTGTAGTTGTGGTTACTGAAATGTAGTCCCTTACTGTTCAAACAAGTTACTAATTTAAAAGTAATTAACTACCCTCTGCCCCCTACGCAACACCCTCTCACCAGGAGAGGTGATAGTTTTCTCCCACTACATTTTTGAAACCCTTTTAGTTGTGTTTCTTGAAAAGTCCATCAATTGTGCTCCCATGTTCTTTGGGGCTGAAGTCAGGACAGATACCGTTGGCTGTTTTGGTGGTGGCAGTGCCTTGCAGGTTCCGGGCAGACAGGCTGGGCTTTGTTTGGTGACTGTGGCAGGGGCTGCTGTGGAGGCCTGCGTTTTCTGTGTACAGGTACTCTTCAGCAAAGTCTGGGTGCTGCTCCACAAAGCATCTGAACTTATCTGTGGAAAGACCACAGGAGGGCGCCAGACACAAAGGCAACATGAGACAAAGGTCAAAAAAATGGGCAGACACACACTGCACCTAAAACTGGTGGCCTGGTGGTAAGATCTACTGCTCCTCATGAGGGTTAATAAGCCAGGAAAGTAGACAAAATACAAGCACCATTCAAAACGAACAATGCTATGATGCTTATTGTCAGGTTGATACTTGCATTTTGAGTTTCTACTATACATCTACATCTGCCTCCTAGTCTGTACCGTACGTTTTTGTAGCCGGGGTGTTACAGCGACAGTATTACTTTTTACCGTGAAAAATCATCAATAAATAAATAGTCCTATTAGCGTGGGACTAGTATAAGCTGGGGACCTCCAGTTATTTGTAATAATTGCAGAGGTTGTCTGTGATCTTAAACCAGTGCAAATTTGCCATGTCTCTAAGTTGTCAAGTAAAAATTACAATGCAAATGACCATATTTTAAATCGCCAAACACAGAGGAAGTGTGATAATATTAGTCCCGTGTACACCGGCATCTCTGTGATTCAGGGTTGTATTTTCTGCATTTGCAATTATGAATGAAAGTTTTGTTAGATCCTTGACATCATATGTGGGGGGAAAGGTCAGTAACATATGCGTAAATGCAGACTTTGTTCCTCCTGTGCAAATGTGCCTCACAAAACACAAATGTGGGGTGGTAATTGCTAAATTGCATACTACCCCTGTGCAAATAGGGAAAAATACACACACACACACACACACGCACACGCACACGCACACTTCGGTCAATCACTGATTTATTCAGTCTCTTACCAAATGTGATCTTTCCTGTGTTTTCAGGATCGATGGCGGTAAACAGACGTGACACGCTGAGGTGAGTCACTCCCAAAGCCGTCTTCAGGATAACTGCCAACTCCATCTCTGTGATGGCACCGTCCTCCTCTGCCTCAAACATCTGGAGAAGAATTGGGAGAAATCATAGACTGTATAAAAGAAGGGGGACGTTGCACTCTGACGTCACCCATTGGTTTGTGGTGTGTAAAGCATTGAGCTCAGCATTTTGGCCATTGCCATCTAATGTTTTTCGGAGTCAGATGTGACCATATTTGGACGAGGGGCTGGAGCTGGGGAGAGTGCTAAGCACTAAAGCCTTGTTTTCACCAAGCAGTATGGTTTGGTTCAGTTCATTACACATACATACACATTAGAAGATCGCTAGGTACCTTAACAGAGAGGTAACGAAAAAACAGGACAAAATGAAGCGGTTTTATGCTGGTATCATCCACAACCTTTAGCAATGGAAATGCCACAATAACCATTGTGTAACGAAGTGAACCTTACTGCTAGAAAAATCTGGAAATGGTGCAGACGTTCCTCTGCTTCATTGGTGATGAGGAAATAAAAGGAGAGATGGATGGAGCAGTGAGGAATAACAAGGTTTTTTAGCTTGTTTCTCAGGGCGTAGCTGTCCACGGCTATTATCATCCAGTAATAATCCCCGCCTACATTTAAGAGTACTGTCTGCGGTGGAAACGCAGAACAGATCTGGTGTTTGGTACATGTCTGTACTGGTTACATACAGTTCTAAAAAAGGTACCATACTGAAAGTGTTTGATGTAAACGTGTTTAAACTGCCAGGTAATGGTTTTGCTAGCTAGACTGCTTGGATAGGAAGGTGCATCTGTAATTCACGTTAACATACCAATTAGTACGCTTATTTTAAAGAATGTGTCTTTTAGTACAATCGATCACTGAACAAGACATTTTTAGGTGACCAAAATGTTACAATTAACTATAACAAACTGAAAACCCTCTGTGAAACGGTCAAAGTTGTAAGACGAAAACACGCCCCAAGGATATTTAAATGTATACAGTGCCATGGATATGCATTGCTAAGCCTCTATCCTGATGGACTAGTAGTGACGAGTCAATCAAAAGGTAGCCATGCCCTAAAGCATACCCTGCTTTCTTGTCTATTTACTTTAAATGGAACCATAATCTACAAAATGAACATCATGATGTTTTGAAGAAGACTTGAAACGAGCTGTTGAGTCACGCAGATTAGGAGCCAATGAAAATGTTCTTCACGTGGGTTCCCTTTATCATGAGCCCTAATGTCACATAACTTAATAGTAAAAATCATAGGTTTCGTGATCTCTGTTGATGCTTTTAAAAAGCAGCTGAATACTCCCCTATTTAAACTGGCCTTTGTGTTATGTTTGTAATGTTGTTTGTTTTAAAGTTTTATTTTACAGTTTTTATTTTTAATTTGAGACTATTTTTATTGCTTGTTCTTTTACTGTTTTTTTGGACTTATTAACAATTGTACTCTTGTGAAGCACTTTGTGTTGTTGTTCTGTAAACGTTGCTGTATTAAACCTTATTATTATTATTATTATTATTTATTATTATTATTATTATGATGAGTAGTAGTAAGTGATAACTATTTCATTACTCTTACACATAAGACTATACAACCTCCAGTCAGTGGCCTTTCAATGTAGCAAATGTCACACTGATCCTAAGCAAGTACAGAGAAGTATTCAGCGTAAAGCTTAAAGCCCAACATACCTTGAAGGCCAATTTCATCGTTTCCAGAGTTTTGGCAGGTCTGCATACGACAGATAAGGCTATCACATATTCTCTGATATCCATGCAGTTATCTTCATGCTGGCAAAACAAGAGAAAACCAGGCGTTACAAAAGATAAGACAGAGTATATGAGCAAGGCTACTTATTTATTTATTTCACTAAAATAGCTGTGGGTGATTGTTGTTAAGGTCATGAACACATTGCTGCAATAAAACCTTTATTGGTTGTTTGGGTAGTATACTGCAACTGGAAAGCAAGGTGCTGTGATTAGTTTCAAAAATACATCTGCTATTTAACCCAGCCTCCAGTCTTAATAGTGTTTTTATAGAAGTATTTTGTCAACTGAATGCTTGGAGCTCAAGTTTGCCCTAAACTGAAGCACACAGCTTACTACATACAGTACAATATGACAAATCTATAGTTCTATCCTGCAACTATATTAATGTATTTCAGTTCTATATTTGCAGTGAATGCAAGTATGACATAATGTATGTCATAATGAAGAGACAATGAAAGCTATTTAGCAAGTGGCCACTAAAGAAGACTTTAGAGCTATCTTGGTTGAGGGGTGAGGGAAAAACTTCCACAGTCAGTTTACCTCATCAAAAAGAGCGAACATGTCTCGCAGCATCTCTGACACTGGCACATCGAGGCACTGAGCAAAGCCATCCAAGTCCAGCTTTTGACCCTCCAGCTTCCTGGCTCTGTTCCCATAATCCTGGAGAACCTTCTCAGTGTTCTGGGGTTTCAGCCTAGGAAAGTGAGGGGAATAACCTTTATGTTCATTAATAACGTTACCATAGAGTGAACAAGGAAATGAAATAAGCGACAAACAAAAACAAAACTAGAATCCAAACAATAGTCAGCACAGCATAGTACAGCAGATACAAAGCAGATTTATTTTTGAGATGGTGTCATGGAGTTGTATCAAGTCCTCATTTTAACTGTAGTTTCTTGTGCTGCATTCTTGTGATTGTTTGCAGTATTTTGTCCAATCTATTTACATTTTATCTATCCCTCTCCTCCTTTTCTCTTTCCTGCACGGTCAGTGTTCCTTGGCACTGCCAACTGGTAGACTGGGGAGGGAGTCAACAAATATGCTCCTCCCTCAATACACATGGTGCTGCCAGTTGCTTCTTTTCACCTGCCAGAGAGGAGTTTCACCATGTGTGGAGATTACACTATCCCCTCTAGATACCATACCGTGCAGGCACATGACCAACCAATATAAGTCAATAGCGCAGGGACAAGGACACAATCCGAAACTGCCTTCACCACCTGTGCACACAACCAGTCTCATTTGCTGGAATGCAAACCATGCTGAAGGTACCGCTGCCAGAAATCTAATCTGGGTCCCTGCTGTGTTTGGTGAATATTTTGCCCCTGTCTCACACGTTTGCCCCTTACTTGGTTCTCTGTGATGGAGCATTGCTTGGGAAGGTTTGAGTGACTCACCCCAGTCTCCTGACAAGCTTGGCAAACTCCAGCAGACAGGTGTCGACTGGCAGTCTCAGCTGGCCTTCTGCCATGGCCAGCTGGCAGTCTTCAAATGAATAGTCTGTGATGGGTACCCCCAGGGCTCTGAGCATAGCACAGACGAGAATGATGGGACATCAGTGTTTGCAAATCAACACAAACTTTGCTGAAGGCCAATGCAGTAATCAATGGCTACTTTGATGTCAAGAACAATGTTTATAGTTCTTATAGTTTCTCATGGTTTACTTGCATAGCAATGTTGGATGGTACAGAATTTAAATAATGGTTCAAGTGTAATACCAATGCAGTATGACACTTAAGAGCTTACACATGATTAATACTCATGCAGACAAAACCATCAAGATAATTGAAGTGTTTATAAAAAGTTCATTTTAATATTTCCGTACTGAGCCACAATGAAACCGTAAAGAATATGCATCTGTCTTTATAACCAGGTCACCCGTCACAGACCAAAGCTATAGAGAGATGAACCTGTGTAAAACCCTTGTTCCAACCTTTTCACGTAACTAGATGTAACTAGGTGTAACTAGAGCAAACACAGGCCTTCCCTTGCTTGTTGTCTATGTGAAAGAAGTGAATAGTCTATGCAAGTGAGGAGCTTTCCCATAGCTCTATGCCCCTTTCAATTGCTGAGACAGACAAAATGTATGTTACATTTGTTGTTTATTTGTGAATAACAAAATACTTAATACCTAATTTTTTTGGGGTTCAACTTTACTTTTTTGTACATTCAAAGGATTAACTGCCACGTATAGATCGACAATTATTAACAATAAATTGGAACTTACTTAGCCATGACACGTCTCACGTTGATAGCATAGAGAGCAGGGTTCCTTTTCTCCTCCTCTGAGGGTGTGTAGACGGGAAGGAACTGCAGAGAGAGACAGTTATTAATTTCAGACAATCTCAGACATAAGAGATTGTATTATTATATGGATATTTTATTATTAGGTATGCATAGACAACACATTCCATTTATTGTGGACAAATGAAAAAATATGTATTCCCTTGCATTGAAATTAAGAATTCATAAAATACAGAAGGGAGAAAATGATTTAGTATCTGTTCTGTTGCATACGCATTATGTACAAAACATAAAAGACGTGGTGGAATCAATGATGGCCTCCTTTCATATACCACACATTCAATAATTTGGAATACTGCAAGCACAGGGATCATTACAGGTAAACAAGGCATGACCTACAGTGACTTTAATACATGCAGTATGATGAGATAAGGTGACTCTTACCTCGACCACAAACTCGTTGTTCAACTGGCAGAGTGTCAGCCACAAAATTTCAAACCTGAATAATAACATAGCATCATTAACAAGAATAATCAAATAGACACAAACAGCCTTGATTAGTGTCCATGTGACAAATGACTTAACACCAAAGATATTGGTGCATTTTAAAGGCACCACATCAATTATTTTCAGAAATCTGCTGACCTCAATAATGTCTTTGCTAAAATACAGTATATCATTGATAAATTAATGAATGTATTGAAGCTCAATTTAGGTATGAATACATATTTAAATGGTGTATTATTTTAAACATGTTTCTATGACATGGACATGGTTTGGAAAAATATAACACAATGTGCATATAATAGAGTTTGTGTATGTCTTTTAGAGAATTAGTCAAATGTATAGTTCTGCTCAGCTGAGCTGGGTGGACAGCCAACGAGATTCAAAGACCCACCATAATGATGGAAGCCAAACCAAAACTGGACATAGTATTCTGAGGACGCTACAGAGACAGATAATGAGGGCAGTCTTTTTCCTCCAGCCATAACTACTCTGCTTCCAGTCTATTTGAGATCTCGCTGCAGAGATTCTGGTTCAGACCACAATGTTCATTTCCAAAATAGTAGCCTGCACTTGAGTTGCAGAATGTAATCAAAGACAACCTTTAATATGAAACATAATAGTGCATGTAAGCCAAGAATCATACATTCTGTTTTAGTTGAACAAAAATATTATATTTATATATTAACTGAAGCATATCATTAATGAAATTAAGAAACTGTGTACTTACGCTCCAGGCCCTTGCCATGTCCATGTGATTGAGTCCTGTAAAAAAAAAAAAAAAATAAGACATGGAGGCAAAGACATTATTAGACGGATTGAAAAACAAATGTATATTTCCAGGTTGCATTTTAGACCAATATTTAACTTCCTTTTTGCAGTTGTTCTTGCACTAAACCTTTAAATGCTTATTTTCCCACCAAAAATCAAATTACTGTGTAATCAGGTCTAGGGAGGAAATCCGTCCAAATGTAATGCCTTGAAGGCCTTTTCACACCTCTTTACACACAAACATAAAACATGTAACAAAAACACAAAATATTCATAGGCAATTTTTCACATTCAAGCCTTGCAAAAGGAGCTGACACAAATATTTGTGTTCTGTGCATTCCACCAAAAATGTAAGGTTCCCACAGTCACACAATCATTAAATCACCATTGTTTTAACCATAACAAACCCACACTTAACTCTACAAAATAGGGAAAGGCTTGTTTTTCCAAGTGCGCAAGACTGTGTAGAAAAGTGACAATGTGGTCATATTTCCTATGGGTGGCGCCAATAAAACATGTTATTGTTTCCAGTGTCGATGCTGCGTTTCACTGCACTGGATTTCATCATTTGATGAATAGTCTAAATGTGTTTATCATATATGTGTTTATTATGTGATATAAGTCTTAATGGCCAATTTATAATGATCAGCTTATAATAACTTCCATTTGCCGGTAGCATTGATACATAATAGACGCAACACTCTTGTTTATCTATATGGCCAGGTTTTGTAATATACCTTTCACAGCGATAACATTTCATTTATAAAAGTATAATGTCCATAGCATAACGTCAACTAATGCACTTGGAAGTGAATGGTAGTCTATATGTTACCTTGACAAGAAACTCCTTTATAGGCTATCACCATCACTAGCACGCTCAACTGCTATACTTCCCCAGATGTTGTCTTTACGTTCTCTTTATAATCTTTGTTTTATTTTGCGAGACCAAATTGATCAATCAGTCAATGTCCATATGGTTGTGCAACGGTATAAACAGAATCATGACATTGACATTCGAGAAAATCTACAGATTGCATGCGCAAAACTCTTTATTTTATTGGTTAGCTTGTTTTTAATCTGGCATCCAAAATTTGAGAAAACTTGCACTGCAAAATATGGATTCTATGTGAATAGGCTTATAGCGATAAATGGGTTAGAATTTTTTTAATTGACGTGATTTATCCACACTAATTATTTACATTTGGTCTGAAAAACACTTATTTTATCACATTTGAATAATAACCGTCCTCAGCCACCTTCTATATATCACCTTCTTTTATTTTAAATACAAATGTTATCCTTTAAAATGTTGGCTAAGGGTTGAAAAGGCCGAATTAGTAAAACTCAAGTTCCTGTTTTCATGGACATTTCTAAAATCAGGTTACTGCAAAAACTCGAGAATACTGGAGTTATTATAGTGCATGCAAGTACAGTGACGTAGCAAAAAAAAAAAGTGTATACTTAAGGTTTGCATCAATTATGTGATTCCACTGATTTCAATTAGCTGACCACACTTTTGCAACTACATTTGTGATTTCTGCAACTAACCTCAAATATTGCACAACATCTGAGCACCACCTCCTTAAGCAGAAGACGGTGTAGGTTTGCTGGATTAATAAGATTCTCCAACAATTCCATGTCACAATGTCCGCCACAGCCTCACTAACAAGCCAGAGCAATGCCTTGCACTTGCCTTCTGAGTCATCTCGTGATTAGCCAGATTCCCAGTGAGGCTATCAGAAAGTGGCTTTGAATGCTTCAATGAATTCTTCTCATAACCAGACTTAAACAACTTCAACTGAATCAGCCTATTTGGCCTGCTAGTAGGTATCTACTGAATCAAGGGTCCATTATTCTGCACAAATGAGTTTAGTTGAGAAATTCAGCCTTATCTGTGCATCCAGAACTTAAACAAGGCAAACTTGTATTTAATCGTATATAAAGATTTACTTGTATATAATTGTTGAAATGGTTTATTTTAACCACAATGGGAAGTCAATTTGAATAATAAATTCAATAAAAATAGATGCAAATGCTTAATGAATAATAAAAAAAATACAGTGACTCAAAATTGCTGCTGTGGCCACATGAGTCCCATATGCCCACAGCATGTTGCTTAGAAATCATGGAGGGGTCTGAAATTGACATCGTAGGTGCATGTCCACTGTGAGAGACATAATCTAAAAAAAAAAAAAAATTCCAGAAATCACAATGTATGATTTTTTAACTTTAAAAAAAAATTCTGACCCTCAAAGAGCTCAAATGGAGTGGAGGCCTTCAAAATGTCCACCTCCACTCCATTTATTATCCTAAATTAGATGTACCTGTTTGAGGTTGTTAGCTGCATAAAGACACCTGTCCACCCCATACAATCAGTAAGAATCCAACTACTAACATGGCCAAGACCAAAGAGCTGTCCAAAGACACTAGAAACAAAATAGTACACCTCCACAAGGCTGGAAAGGGCTACGGGGAAATTGCCAAGCAGCTTGGTAAAAAAAGGTCCACTGTTGGAGCAATCATTAGAAAATGGAAGAAGCTAAACATGACTGTCAATCTCTCCCTCGGACTGGGGCTCCATGCAAGATCTCACCTCATGGGGTCTCAATGATCCTAAGAAAGGTGAGAAATCAGCCCAGAACTACACGGGAGGAGCTGGTCAATAACCTGAAAAGAGCTGGTACCACCGTTTCCAAGGTTACTGTTGGTAATACACTAAGACGTTATGGTTTGAAATCATGCATGGCACGGAAGGTTCCACTCCTTAAACCAGCACATGTCAAGGTTCGTCTAAAGTTTGCCAATGACCATTTGGATGATCCAGAGGAGTCATGGGAGAAAGTCATGTGGTCAGATGAGACCAAAATACAACGTTTTGGTCATAATTCCACTAACCGTGTTGGGAGGAAGAAGAATGATGAGTACCATCCCAAGAACACCATCCCTACTGTCAAGCATGGGGTGGTAGCATCATGCTTTGGGGGTGTTTTTCTGCACATGGGACAGGGCGACTGCACTGTATTAAGGAGAGGATGACTGGGGCCATGTATTGCGAGATTTTGGGGAACAACCTCCTTCCCTCAGTTAGAGCATTGAAGATGGGTCTTCCAACATGACAATGACCCGAAGCACACAGCCAGGATAGGAGTGGCTCTGTAAGAAGCATATCAAGGTTCTGGCGTGGCCTAGCCAGTCTCCAGACCTAAACCCAATAGAGAATCTTTGGAGGGAGCTCAAACTCTGTGTTTGTCAGCGACAGCCCAGAAACCTGACTGATCTAGACAAGATCTATGTGGAGGAGTGGGCCAAAATCCCTTCTGCAGTGTGTGCAAACCTGGTGAAAAACTACAGGAAACGTTTGACCTCTGTAATTGCAAACAAAGGCTACTGTACCAAATATTAACATTGATTTTCTCAGGTGTTCAAATACATATTTGCCGCTGTATCATACAAATAAATAGTTAAAAAAATCATACATTGTGATTTCTGGATTTGTTCTTTTAGATTATGTCTCTCACAGTGGACATGCACCTACAATTAGAATTTCAGGACCCCTCCATGATTTCTAAGTGGGAGAACTTGCAAAATAGCAGGGTGTTCAAATACTTATTTTCCTCACTGTATACTTGAATGGATTACAAAGCCTTTACATACCTATGTGATACCTGTGGACTGCTGTGGTGGAGCATTGCAGGTGAGCAGGCGCAGGCTATCAGTTAACAAAGCACCATATAGCCAGTTCTAGTGTGACTTCTGATGGCGCCAATTGTGTTTTAAAGATTAAAGAGGCTGTACTCGGCATTAAGAACATTAATATAGCAGTACACAAATATTTGCTGTGTATAGATGTGTGAAGTGAAGTAATGGAATCCTGAGCAGAGAAAGTCACACTGCCTCTGTGTGTTGTAATGTAAGCTCTGTACTTTGTTTTGATAGCCGGTTCACCGCACATTAATGTTAGTTCCTGTAAGTGCCTTGTGCGTCGGTATCAGACGCCGAGGGACAAAGCGTTGGTATATGACCAGTTGGGGAAAGGTCTGTGTGAGCCACGTGGAAGCAATTCCAGCCCACTGTTTTCAGTATTTTGATTAGATAACCTTAATTGTAAACTATAATTGTTGACAAGGAAATATTTAGGCCCTTATTTTGGTTTTCAAATTTAGATTCAGCCCATTTACCAATAGCCACCGTTTGTGTCCAAAAATGTGTTAAACATTCCAACAAAAAAAATAAAATAAAAATAACACCAAAATCATGCTGTGATTGGGGAGCTGTGTGAAGCTGAGAGAGAAGCCAGAGTTTAAACTTCTCCCTCTAACTTAATTTTAATTTTTTACAAAACCAATCCTGGCACTATTCAACACTATGAATACCTTCCTGGAGAGACTGAAAATATGCATACTACCCCTATATACTGTATATAAACAATATCTTCGACTAACCTGACTAAGAGCTTAAAATAATTACACAATATTACCACAACACCAAGTGTTGACTGAAGAAGGATCTCACAGTACCATATAGGATTCAGCTGAGTTTGCAAATCTTTGTATATTCAGAACATTTTCTCCTTCATGGATACTATATTTAACTGCAATATCTTTCTTCCCACCATGTGACCGGCAAGAGATTTACCTACCACTGAGTGAGACTCTGTAAGATGCCAAACGGGCTACAGGACACGCATAGTACACATACAAATGCACAAACTATGGCTCATGCAAATGATCTAAGAACAAAAACAAAGCACTGACATTTTATTAGTGCAAGCCCTTAATGTAATTTAAATGTTTAAAATACATACTCTTAGTACTCTTAAGTGTTTAGTTTATATCATAGGCTACTATCTGCTTAAATTAAAGTAAAAAGACTATATGATTGTTAAGGGCTCAGTGAGCAGGTGTGGGGACACCAATTAATCTTTAGGGAACCAGAGTTAGAATAATCATGTTTGCACTTTATCACACAGTTAAGATATGAATAAGGAGATATGTGGGATGTCACTCACAATCTAGCCCCTGTTTAATATTACGTTTCCAAATTAAGAGATAATATTTTAATGTGTAAAACGAGTATGTGAGATTTTCTACAAAGAACTAGCATATCCATAAACAATCTTACTAGTTTATTGGGGTAATGAATCACCACAGGCTGCACTGGTACCGCTGGGATGAAGGCCCCTGCAAGAGTAAAAAAGACAAAAAGGTTTATTTCAATTTGACATACCTGCATTCACAATGAACTGGGTTAAGAACAAGAACACACCCATTAAAATAGTAATAAGTAATTAGTTTGACAAAGTGCACTGAAAAAGAATTTTTACTGTAAAAACCTTCAAACCAATGCAGAAATGTAAATACACTTATTTGGTTATTCAAACATCTGCCAAATAAAGTCCATGAGCCATTGTTATTTGAATATCGCAAATGTTCTGACATAAAATCAGTCCACAGGTGAATGTCAGTTTAAACTGAGATTTAATAATTCAAACCTCGGGAATGTTGAATATCGACACTGATTCCAGTTCTTATTCCACAACAATTAAGACCACACATCACACTTAAAGCTGAATTTGACATTCATTTAATCTGTAATATATTTTAAACAAGTCAAAATGCTAACTAGGTTGAGTATGAAATATCAGTGCAAGTTGCCAGCATCACTTCAAAGAAAGAAAGAAAAAGAGGGGAAAGCTGAATAAGAAGTATGATGCCGGGGAGCTTTACCTGGCTTGAAGGTGATTAGGCAGGATCTATTAGTGCATGTTCCCTCTGGAAAAATCATTATCTGTAATTAAAAAAGGAATTAAATTACAAAAACAGTGGTCATATTCTAAACAGAATAGTACAAGGCAGAAATATGTGCATTACTTGCATTATACTGCAAGTTGCTATAAGTCAGATGTGCAGTTTGTTTTAACAACGTTGCCTGCAATGCTGGATTTTAGTGGTAAAATGTCCATGTGTGTGTAGCTTTGTCCTTTACCGGGATGTCTAGGTCTTTTTCAAGCATTCTCTCTGTGTCTTACTATGAGGACGCTCCACATACCTCAATCATGCTACCAGAGAACCGGGGTTATGGTTGTAATCTCTTTTGTACAGTGAAAATGTTTTTTTTACTAGAAACCATAATGCATTTGTTTTTAAAACTGACATGGATTCAAAATGTCAGTAAATCATAGTCAAAAGGATAATAGTTGCATGATTTTGTTGTCCTACGTTCGTTAAAGTTAGTCTGTTTATGTTAAAATCAGGTCCTGTTATGGGAATGTGTGCCCACAACCAAAAATATACAAGTGTGCACACAAATTTCCATCTATTTACCTGAGGCCATTCCCCTCCAGAGTGGGCTCTGCGTTTGATCTCCTCCACAGTCTTCTTTCTGGAGTCCTGGTCTGACCGTGATACAAACACTGGCCTGATGTACTTAATCAAAGCTAGAAGCAAGAAAGCAGACAGAGTAGAGAACGTTATTTATAGATTTCTTTTTTTAATTTCTTTTGAAATCCAAGCAACTAAAGCATATCTGCATTATCTGTATTCACTCCATTTAGTGGTGTATTAGTGGAGGGAGAAGGGTAAACTTTTCACTTCAGCTGGTAACACAGGCCATGTCTGTATTGTATCAAACAGTGGATATTGTTGCATGATCATGACTTTAAAACTATCCAATTCAGCAGGACAAACACTTAACTGTGCCGGCTAAGAAAAGCCAGCAAGGAAAGAGAGCATCACCCCTCTTAATCAACCACCACTCTAATGGTGTCCTTAAACAAAGCACTTCAATGCATATCACACGGCAACAGAACTGCAGAGTGGTAAAGAGTGAAATAATGTGGTTGTACTGAAACATTGCCGTGTTTATGTGGCAATCATTTATCTGTAAAGCACAACTGAATAAAATGCCTGTTTACGAGATACTGTAGATTCCACAAACCAATGTTGTGGAGGGCAAAACATTATCCACAAATGTTTACTTGTAACAATCTATTTAATACTGGGTAGAGGGAAGGCAAGAAGTGTTATTCCAAGCAACATTTCATTATGAACATTGTATAGGATAGCGTAAAACTAAAAAACACATCAGGAAATATTGGGTTTTATAGGGCTAGCTAACAATCATTTTGTTCTTTACAGAAAGACTAAGCAGCCGACCTAACACCATCTTATGTGGAAAAAGTCGTTGAAACAGTCTTATATAGCTGCTGTATCTTCTGCACTTATAAAAAAGATCATTACAGATTGATTACAGGCTAGGGACAAGTTAGTCACAATGTTGACAATCCGGTCAGGGTCTTGGGGGCAGACGGGGTGATTTAAGAAATCCAAGTGACACAGCAAAACAAACAATACCAGCGGTGGAGTCCGCTGCTGATGAATTTCAAACTGAGTCGTAAATGTAGTCATCCTGTCACCCTCTAATGCAAAAGCAGTCAAGCCTCAACAAACTAAAGTTAAATTCAGCTACAGTGTGGTGCTGGGTGATAACTTAATGCCATCTGTTTCAGAGAACCTCTATCACAAATAGGTGATCGTATGATGTTATTGTTTTACAAAATGTAATGAGATCAGCATTTGCACTTTGTTTTAGATGTGTAAAACAATGTAAAGCATATTTAAAACGATTACAATATTTAATGATTATATAAAAAAAAGACAAATTCTCCACTCGCCCTATCCTGGGCAGTCTCAGATGTTCCACGGTCCTAGTGTGGGGTTACAGCCCCGAGTGCTCTGATTACCACTGGAACCACTGTTGCCTTCACTTTCTACATCTTCTCTAGCTATAGAGTTCTCTGCATCAGCCGTATGCTTGGCCAGCAAGTAGTGTTTGAGACTCGCCATACTCCGGCGGTAACTCCATTCACATCAACAATACATGCAAATAACGTTAGTCTTGACAAGAGAACCATCTAGAAGAATTTTGAAACTTAACTTGCCATTCAAAAGACCCTTTTCTTTTCCCTTTTATTCATCTCTGCTCAAGGATGTCTGTTTCTGTTGGCCATCCTCTTTTTTTAAAGATTTTTTGGGGGTATTTTAGCTGTTTATTTGTATAGGACAGCTGAAGACATGAAAGGGGGAGAGGGAGAATGACATGCAGCAAAGGGTCACAGGCCAGCATCAAACCCACAGCCACTGCGTTGAGGAGTAAACCCCCATTTATGGGCGCACGGTCTATCAGATGAGCTACCCAGGCACCCATTATGGCATTCATTTTAACAGCCCTAGTTTTTACACAATTGTATTATCACAATTGACGCCCAGACATTACCAAAAAAATATCAATATTGCTAAGTTAAATTAAGTTAGCCCCCAGTCAAACTGTATTTGCCTCACAAAGACAAATCAGACTATTTTAAAACAAAAATACTTTTTTTGCAACAACCCGAGTGCTGAAGGTTTGAAATAAACTGACACTGACAGAATGACACCATGACTGTCCCTTTCACTTCCCATAGCATAGCCACATGATTGTGTTGGACCAAGAAAACCTTTAAAATAAATAAATAAATAAATAAATAAAAAGGTCAGACATAGTAATGCAATGACCATAAAGTTGGTAAATTATGAGAGGAGAACTCTACTAAAAGATATTAGCATAGTGTACAATCTGCAGGGCAAAGATTAAAGGCATTTCCAGCATTTGGCACTTGTTTAGCAGAGCTGGATTACAAAGGAATAAAGTAGAAGGAAATTAAAGTGAGTAAGTGACAGACCCATGATTAGACCAAGACTGGGTTTGAATATTCTAGGTTAGTTATGCAGAGGTTTTTAGATGCTGGAAGCATTCTCCTGTACATCCTATCTTTATCAATACACAGAAAAGTGTCTATGGTAGTTCTTAGACAGAGTCAAACAAAAAGAGAAATCACAACAAGTTAACGAGAGTGGGGGTAACATAAAATGAAAAGAGAAGAGAGGGAGGCCATGAGAAGCAGAAATTGATTCCAACTGCGAGCTGTCTGCCGACAGGAAGGGATTAGAGTTCTAGGTGTTACCCTGAGAGACGCACGTCACTCTGGCTGATCAGATCTTAATGCTTATTCCACTTCTTGGCCAGATACTTGTGCCTCGTTCCTACTGTAAGGCCAGCTGGACTAGTCAAACTGAAGTTCAACAGGTAACCTTTTAAATAAATAGTTTTGTACTATTAAGCAACCTTCCTTTGATTCCCAGCCAAAGCCTTACAATCCATTTCTACCTGTAACGTAAGCACAGTGCCCTAAAATCTCACAATGCCTTGTGTAGCGCACTCCTGCTAACTTTATTGTTCATCAGACGGGAAAAAAGCATTTTGTTCTCATATGCGGGTAGGCCAAGGCGAGAAGGGCGACATTTGCTACCGTTAGCCAACGCATTTATTAAAAATACATTTGAAAAGTAATTTCAGCATTTGATTGTTTTTTTACTATTCCAATTATATTCAACATCCAGAACTAGTTCCAACAGCTGTACACTCAATCCTGCAATACAAGCAAGTAGAGGTAGCGATATCAAAATGTGAAGATATTTCCAGTCCAAGTGAAAAGTAATACCAGTACACAGTGCAGAGCAGAAGCCACAAGTCAACAGCAAAGCCTACATTTATTTTAAATAATTTTAAACAAAGAAATAGGTCTTAAAATGGTCATAAATCGATAGACATCTACTTCCTTGTTTACTGCTGCAAAGAGCAGAAAAAAGCATCTGTTACCACAAAGAGTGTTTGATGGTTATTCAACTGCCTGTTTCAACTGTCTTTTCAGTTGCAGGAGGCATAGTTAGTGACCAAAGGTCTCAGCTACTGCCAGAACACGTGAACATGCTCATATTCCTGAAAAAGTATGTGGTCATATCTTAGGCAGAGCAGTGTATAATGGTTGAAAGAAACTATTGGTCTGTCACTGTTTTGATTGAGAAAGTACTACTTTGATTATGGTTTGGACTTAAAAATAAAGACTAAACAAAGTCATTAATTTTTGTTATTTTTACCGTTTTTATTTATAATTTTTAATTTGAGGAAACTAAAGTAGTTCAGTAAGAAGGTCACACACAGCTTCAATTAAAAGTTAGAAGCTTACGCTGCAGCAATTAGGTCTGAAGAAGTTAGATAGATTTTATCGTCATTTAACTGTACATACAGAGTGTACATATGAAAGGAATTTCTTTCCACTGGCTGGCCCATAAATACGGCTTTATATAGAAACAAAAGTTTAAAAAAAAAAATGCCACACAAATGCCACAGAATGTTATTTTAACATTACAATATGACACTAAAAAAAAAGTCTTAAAAGCTTTATTAATGGTTCTGCAGAGGCGAGAGAAAAAAAGTCTTAAAACGCTTGATTAGGTTCAGCAGAGGCGAGGCGGGGGGGTAGGAAATCTATAGCAGGAGTTGGTGTTAGTAGGGGGAAAGGCATAATTCTGTGTGTGTACTGGCTGCAACTAAGAAAGCCTACTTGAACTCTGCATGTGGCCTTGTTTGATCCACAGACAGCAACTCCAACTAGCTGGCTAAATGGTCAGTGGTGATACAACAACAACTGATAAGTCACAAAACAGTCTACCTTTAACAGTTTGGTGGCCACAGGTGGATGTTTTTATGGGAGATACCATTTCCTCTAACATTATACAGAAATTAGTAGGTACCAAGTCAGAAATGTGGGTTGAAACTAAATATGTAGAGACCATGAGGTTCTGGTAGGATTTCATTCATTTATCATTTATTTTGACGCCTAAGATCATTGAGGGACGACCCTCATTTGTAATGACATTGAGTAATTACAACAACAAACACAGAAGAGGAACCACCATCATAAGAAAGACAATAAAACTTTCTGAATTGATTGACTAAAATTTGATAAATAAATTATGACAATACGGATACAAAAGAAAGTACAATTATGTCAAAGCAAAGACAAGTTGAAGTAAAGCAAGTTTGCAAGAAAATTGTCCAAAAGGCACAAGTGAGTTGATTGGAAGGAAGTGCTGTAATTTGTTCCAGGAGTCAGGGGCACTAAAGTTAAAAGCAGCTTTTCAAGTTTAGGCCGAGCTCAGGAAACATGAAGCAAAATCCAGTCAGCAGAGCAAGTCTGATCATGTCCCTCTGAGGGAAAGAGAAGTTTTGTAAGGTAAGACATACATAGACATGACCGGTTATGAATCTCAAGGCAGAGTGATAGTCCAGAGATTTAAGAGTTGAAAAGGATGCACGTCTATACATCACCATTTTCATGAATGGGGTAATTCATTAAGGGCATAATGAAGCATAATGAAACATCCCCCATTTCAAATAATTCATAGGTATTATTGGCAATTATGCCTGACAGGCTACAACAGTTGCTGAAACATTTAATCTTTAGATCCATATCATTCAGTATTGTAAGGATGTGGTGAGTAACTATAGTTATTTTACTTCTGCAGTTTGATAGTGATCTCTTAAAACTGGAGAAGAACATTTCATATCTGCTTCCTCATGCCAGGGATGTTTGCGTTTAACAATGTCATTTGGACTATGCCGGTTGGTACAGAGGAATTAATGGTCCTGTTTTTGAAACTGAAACAAGACGTGCATGTATTTTGTGTGCATTTCCAGGTATACCACTACTGTGAACATTATGCAAGCTGTACTTGGCTTCAAGTCTTGTAAATCATTTCTGCAAAGTAGATTGGGAAATCCCCTCTGTTTACTGATACAGGAGAAAATTCACAGAAACGGCTCTGACCTGCCCTACAAAAACGCACACTGTACACTTAACTGGAACCCATATGTGGCTGGACAAGTTTAGGTAAGATCAGTGCCTATCCATTGAGATTCTGTACTTAGTGCATGAATGCTGTCATGAAGAATCAAGCCACTTTCATCAGATTGTTCTCTCGCTTACAATGAAGGTCATAGTCATAGAGGTAATGATGAGAGTAAAATATGCGTTTGGTACTTACTACCCCAGAGAGGTATATCCTTGCTCTCGGCCTTCATGACAATTGAGGCCATTGTCATCGTGACTGGGATGGCATCAAAGTAAGACGAGTGGGGTGCCAGGGTGAGGATGGGTGCTTCTGCAGGCAATGCCCTTCGCCCTTTCACAGTCATCCAATGGAAACCGCCAGCAAACCACATGACCCGCATGATGATCTTCAGAATTATGTCCACCAGTCTGAAAACAGCATGCATGTGTAAGGGGCACATTTCATTTCAACAGCTAATGGGAATAAAATTGCCACCACTGGTGTGTTATGTATGATAGATACATACATCCAAGCCAATGACATGACATAGCTGAAATAGAAGCTTAAGACAGGGTAGTTGTAAGAGTTAATTTCTAGTATAAAATAATCAGTGAGTAGTGACAAGAGTGAAAACACCACCAATAGCAACAAAAAACACTTAATACTCCGCAAAGCATCTTTCCATTGTGTAGAAATAGCATAAGTTAGTTACCCCAACGACTCTTTTCAGTAGAAGCGTCTCTACAGTCTCTATTCGACTGAAGGCAACAGCGTTAGCATGGGACATTAATATCAATGACTTTCGAGGCGGTCCTTCTTGGTGCTTTCGTTCAATCTCTCTATCCGCACACAAACTACCGTCCCGCAGCCACTGCCAAAAGATTACGTAGAAAAGTTGGTCATTTTCCGCGCATACTGCAAAAACAGGATCACTGAAAAGAAGATCCGGCCAGAGCACATCACCAACATGGACGAGGTTCCCCTCACCTTTGATATCCCCGTGAACCGCACTGTGGAGAAAACAGGGACCAGAACGGTGTCTATAAGCACCACAGGGGACTGACTGACTTAACTGACTGTTTTTTTCCCGTTTAATGCGCGTTATAGTCCGGTGCGCTTTATATATGAAAAAAGATTGAAAATAGACCATTCATTGACAGTGCGCCTTATAATCTAGTGCGCTCTATAGTGCAAAAAATACGGTAAGTAGGATTGACACCCTAATAACGTGTCTACATTTTTCACTCAGTGTTGTTAAATGCTGGTTGCACACTTAACAAGTCTAAATTAAATAAAATCTTTTTGAAAAACTTTCCTTTGCTCAGCAGTACAAATAAAATATTTAGAATAAGATTGCCATTATAAACAATGACATTAAACATGGGTGTAATATAAAAACTAGGGATTAAGTTACAAAATATAATTTGTGCCACCTCTTCATAAAGTGTGCATGCTTTGAAACCCTCTACACTTCTGAAACTCCATGCCAGAAACACACACTACTGCCTAAACAGACTGACTGACAATATGTTTTGTGCTTGCGTAATTCATCGTATAAATTCAACACAGTGCAATAAATCAGCCGTTAGTGAGAGCAAGAATGGCAGGTGCGTTGAGTGAGTTACGTCAGTGAAGCAAGCGAGGAGAGCGAAGAGTGAGTGGTGTCGGACTTAGCATAGGGAGGGAAAAGCAATAGGAAGAATAAATGTAAAGTGAGTCAACAGTAAACAAAAACACAAGAGCTTCTTAAGACTCTGCTTCTTCTGTTGTTGATAGTGTTGGTAAAGTGAAGGGTGTAATACGGAGACTGCAGTACACACAGAGACTATCGCAATTTGATTCATCGTGCAGCCCTAGTATGGAGCAAAAAACGTAAAAAGAGGGGCGAACAACTGAACTAGCAATGCCTAAGAATTTCTAAGCATAAAATAAGATAGGTTGTGTTTTTTTCTTTAACCTAAAACTTCAACTGTGACGCCAGACATCTCAGCTCCCTTATAATAGTTGCATTGTACAATGACAGGTGTAAAGGTCTACGAGACAGATTAAGAGTTACTGTTTGAAGTAACGTTCATTAAGTAGCGTTTTTCCGAGCTATGTGATGTTCGATTCATAATGAAAACAGCATTACATGACCAGCTGCCCATCGCATTCTACTGTTGCCGAAGTGGTATATTCCTTGTAAGAATTATAGTCTTTCCTAAAATATAAAATTCCCCTTCAAACAGACAGACAGACACACAAATGCATAACAAAGCACCCACCTCCTCCAGAGGCACTGGGGTTCAACGGTGGCCTCTGAGCGCCCTACTGAGGCCAGGAAGGCAAAAGGCCAAGCCAGCAGCATCATGAATGCAGCTATGAGGAGACGGATGGGGAAGAGTGTGACTGTCATGAATGCAATCTGTAAGAGATTGAGGAAGAGAGAAAGAAGGAAAAGTGTTAAAGAAACAGATCCAACAATACACGTTTTTTGACTTCACCCAGTCTTAAAGGAGAACTCTGGTCGATTTCAACACATAGCTCTGTTGTTTGGAAATGTGGAGTTCTGTCAGTAGAGAGAAAAATGAAACCAATCGGTGCTGCCTACACCGTGTTATCCTCCTGCTAGAGTTAGCGCCCAACAGGCTTAAAAAGGGCAAGTTTTAAACTTGTTTTAGCCTCTTAATATGTTCAAAATATCATTACAAGTACCTAGCCATGGGCAGTGATTCCTTCCAAGGGAACACAGCGACTGACTGCAGTAGAGCTGCAGTTCAAGAGCTATCTCACATAGGTAACTAAGCAACAGTGGGCTCTTGAACTTTTAACTTGCTGCAGCCAGCTGCTCTGCTCTCCTGGCTCCACTGTGGTGTCAGGTTACAGCCTGTTTGTACATAGTCATTACTAAAGGACACAACAACGGCAAATTGTTTTTTGTGGAAAAAATACATTTTTGAATACTGGATTGTATGAGTTTGACAATCGACAAGTGTTGACTTCACCGGAAAACAGGAAATAAACAGAGGTATGGATTAACAACTTGTATGCCTTTCTGTCACAGCTACAGAAGTCAGATTCCCTGTGTTCAATTGGATGGATTCACTGCACATGGCTAGGTACTTGTAATGACATTTTGATCATGTTTAGAGGATAAAAACATGTTTAAAACTTGCCCTGTTTAAGCCTGTTGGGTGCTAACTCTAGCTGGAGGATAACACGGTGTAGGCAGCACCGATTGTTTTCATTTTTCTCTCTACTGACAGCACTCCTAATTTCCAAACAACAGAGCTTTGTGTTGGATTTGACCGGAATTATCCTTTAACTATGAAGTTCCAGATCACCAAATTTACTAAATGTTGACTTTAAAAAACAGATGTCAAAAGAGGGAGAAACATCTTGGTGCATTGGAAAAATAGGGGTCAACATTTAACAACTTACACAACTTGTGCAGTATAATCCAAGTCTTTTTTTATCCAAACAAAAGCTCAGTACTTTCCAAACACATGCTTTTTTACTAAAACCTTACTATTTACATCACTTCCAAATGCAAAGTCTCCCAATTGCGCACTACTGGTCTAGACTTACACAGACGAGTAGTGCACCTGCACAAGCTTCCTACAGTAGCGGATGAGTAGCAGAAGTGTGTAAATTGTAAATTATAAGGTTTTATTGAAAACGTGTTTGGGAAGTGAGCATACGGCTGAATAAACAAGACATGGAGTATACTAAGTTGAATGGCAGTTTGTACAGGTTTTACATTTTTGAGCATTTATGGAGGCATGCAATAAAAGAGTAGAGAATGAAGTTTTCTTTATGAATTTGAAGCATGACTGCTTGATATACCAATGGTAATTTTGAGGGTGAAGTATTCCTTTATAAAAGCACAATAAAAAAGCCCATCAGAAAACAATGATGCTTAGTCTTATGAGAAGCAATTAACTATCAGCATCTGGTGTAAAGAAAAAAAATCTGTGCGTAGTTTAATTCCCAACATATAATGAAGCCGAGAGGCTTTCTCCCGTATGTGCCTGTCCAACACAGTACAGAGGGCAGCAGCAGGCTTGCAGCATGACCTCTGATTACAGTGGTCAACAGCAGCTATCCTGCATGAAGAGCTTGGTGTGATAGCCTACATGTACTAGGCAATTTAAATCAGATGGGGTGTCTGACCTCAGGTCACAATATGGCCCTTTTGCTAATCGGGCTTCATAGAGCATATGTTCTTCATTCTTGAGGGCTCTGACATAACCTTGCATTGTTTGGGTCTAACAGTGAGTGTTTGCTTTACAGCTTTTTATGGCTCCCCGATAGCCGTGTTTATCTTCTGTCAATATTTGTCTTGATAGCAGCCACTACTGGTGAGCATGAAGCCGATCGACATCTTATCCGGGGAGAGTGCTTGTCTGACAGTGTGGTCAGTTTAACTTAAATCAATTGAAGCTTCCTTGTTAAACTACTGACAATGAGCACCAAACAAACAGACTAATTGAAGAATAGTTAATAGTCTTAAAGTTTCGATAAGAGAAAACGTCATAATCACAATTATTTTGGTCTATATTGAAATCTGGATTATTTAATACGAACTTTCCCTTTCCCCGTTTTTTTTCTTTATTCAGAACACCAAGACAAAATAAGAATTTACTTGCAAAATGTGCTAAAATGCTAATAACAAAAAATGTGATTAATTGCACAGCCCTATGTTAAATTAAAGGTCCCATGACATGGTGCTCTTTGGACGCTTTTATATTAGACCTTAGTGGTCCCCTAATACCATATCTGAAGTGTCTTTTTTGTCCCAAAATTCAGCCTTGGTGCAGAATTAGATCCCTGTCTGAAGACAGAGACCCGGCGCTGCAAAAGCAGTTGGTCTTTGGAGGCCTCCCTGTCTGAAGCCACTGACCTCCAGTCAGCCAGAACAGAGGGTCCGACTGTCTCTGCAGGGATCAAGGACCAGGGTTAGTGGTTTAGAAAAGTAGGTGGGTTAAACCACCAAACCAAAATAACCAAAAACAGACCGATCCCAAAACAGACCACCGGTCGTGGCCCATGGCCGTCCACAGAGAATCAGGTTCTGTTGAGGTTTCTGCTCCTTAAAGAAAGTTTTTGTTCACCGCTGCACACCAAATGCATGCTTTTGAGGGGAAATGTTGGGTCTTTGTAAATTATAGAGTTTGATCTAGACTTACTTCTATATGTAAAGTGTCCTGAGATAACTTCCATTATGATTTGACACTATAAATAAAATAGAATTTACTTACATACACAGTTGACAAGGGGCTAGGCTGTTTCCATGTTTTTAGTAGGACAATTTTTCTACATAAACAAAAGTTCTTAGGTTCTCATCCATTATTCCCTCTTTTTTATGGAAGTCACTTCTTACATCACTTTACCTGATCAATAATAAAAAAGCAACAAATGTATAGACTGTTATAAGAATGTGTTTGATGAGCTTCCGTAACACCAAATTGGTTATATATCGTTTATTTAATATTGTTGTAAATTGAATTTACACATTTACACTGTGATGTGCACACTAATTGTATATTTTTACAATAGAATTTAGTTTTCATCCCTCAAAAATAAAAAAGAAAGGTCTTATAGACTGGAATTGTCTACAGTATATGGCATCACAGCATTCTTAACACATCAAAAATAACTAATGGCCAATCAGAGTTCACGATGACACCATTAATTATATATGTCTACTGGACAAAGGTCTATTTTTATACAAATATAAAGTACACACTTTTGCACAAGAAAAAGGACAAACAATGGTATTTCTTTACTATAATAAAAAAGGGGTTGCCGGGAGTGCTTGAGAGCGATTGTATACTGCACTTGTTAAAAGATTTGTTCAGACCCTGAGCATGAGAAAGCATGAATGTCACTTAGAATTAAAATAAATGCAAAGCCATAAAAGCAGTGTTTTCTTTTCAAGAGTTAGAATACATTTAGGCAATGAACTGAAAGGAATCTTTAAATCCATGCAATAAGGCTTGTCACAGTCTTAAAATAAAAGTGAAAACAAAAACATTCATCTGGACTGATGCCACTTGGGAATTCTATCGTAGCTACCAAGTATGGCCTACATTGCAACAATACTGTAAAAAGGTACAAGATTAACTTGAGCTTCTTGGTATCAAAATCATAGGCTAGTCTAAAGCAGCAGAACTCTACTCCGTATTGACAGTGTAGCCATGTGTAGGTCTTGCAAACAAAATGCAAGTTAGAAATTGCAGTTGTGAACCAGATGTTACCAGTCTGTTATTATCGTTGCACTGATGAACAAGACCCTTCTAGGTTGAAACAAGAAAATCTTTAACCATTAATATGCAACCAAAGGCTAGGAGAGTAGGCTCTCTGTGCCTCTATGTGTGTGTAAAATGTCACATTATTTCAATTTTAAACATATTGCAATATTCTGCGATGTACAGCTTTGGTGTATACAGTATTGCCAAGGAAAATATTGCGATACTATGTTGTATCGATTTCTTCCCACAACCCTACTTTCTAAAAAGCTTGAACTGGAACCTTTGTATTGGTAGGAGAGACATGTGTATTGACTTCCTGTTTTTTTATGCAGAGGTTTCACACTTACAAGCCTGAACAATGTCCTTGTTGGACTGTGTTTAAAGGCAGGGTTGGGATTGTTGAAAAGATAGCACAATTTGAAAGTAGCCGGTGAATGAGCATCTACTCTGGGCTCCGAGTAATTCACCTAATATTATCATACTGAATGTGTAAAAAACAACATGGCTACTGTTATCAATGTGGCATCGTTCTTTCCAAGTAGACCGAGAGGCAGTGACAGGTAGTAGAGCCCGACCAATAAAAGGATTTTATGTTTAAAAAAACAGAAACATGTTACAGAACATAAACAGATTTCCCTAACAGTTAATTGTAGTTAATTATGAGTTCTCACTAATATGATAATAATTAGTTTTATTGTCACAACAGAGGAACATCAAAATATATTAAAGCTCAGACAAATAAAATGTAAAAAAATACAAACTTAAGATATGAAACTTAAAGTCCTTTGAACAAAAACATTAACAAAAAAAAAAGAATCTGTGTTGCCAACAGTGATGATGCATAGCGCCCTCTGGTCAGACAACCTATGCAACGGCAACGCTCATAACATTGTTGACCGTTTAAATATTAATTTATTAGAATCATTTATTTGTCATTATAAATGATTCTGTCGAATGAAAAAATGCCGATACCGATAGATCGGGAAATACCTAATATCGGCCCGCGGATATATCGGTCGGGCTCTAATAGTTAGGCGTTCAAGGGATAACAGCAGCTACAGATGACCTACAAAGGATACTTTTTTGCTCCTATTTCAGAGTCCATATGTTATTTACTGCTGTCAGGTGTAAAGACCATTTCAAACAATATATAGAAAAGTGCATAATGGAAATAGTTATCAGCCCTGCCTTTAGAGAGAAGATATTGCACTCCTCCACAATACCATTGGTAGGGCTGTTAATGAATAATCTAAATGTGAATTTAAAAAAAACAACAACATTTGAATATGATGATGAATGACTTGAAAAAAAAAAAAAAAAAAAGGGAAATAAAAAGCAGCACTATCACAGCTGTCTGCCTCGCGCACTCTTGCGTGGGCTTGAGCAGCTGCCCCCTAAACATTCAGCTCACTGTCTGTGTCTTATTGAGCCAAACCGGTCGTCCGGAGAACTCACAGCGAGCAAGTGGGCGTGCTGATGACGTTTCTATCAATCAGCAGGCACTACAGGAAGTAAACAAACAACGAGGGTGAAGAAGAAGACGCCACAAACCGGGTATTTATAGACATAAATCAATTTTGATCCTCAGGTTTTGCCTCAGGTTGTACCTCCTGCACGCTGCAGAGAGACAAGGAAAAAGGTCTATGGTGATTAAAATAAGTTGTATATTATATAGGACATTTACATTTCAAATAAATGTTTATGTTGAAATGAATATACCTATAAAAAGTAGTTAGCCTATGTCTCCCATTGTATTGGTTTGCCTTCTTATGGACATAATGCACAAATAGATATTCAAATATATATGTATTATTAGGAATATTTGAACTGCATTTTGAAATTGAGAAAACTGTGCATTAAAACTGATGCATATGTGTGTGACTACTCTTGTGGAGGAACACATGAGTTACCCACTTCTGATGCCAATGCATAGAAATACTGATCTAGTGTGGGAATAAGATATTGACTCAATGCTTTTGGCAGGATCAAAATTGATTTATGTCTATGGGGGGGTTCCCCAATCAATCACGCAAGGAATTGGCTTGTGTAACCTAAGCTGGGAATTAAATCAACTTTAACATTAGCAGAACCAACTTGTAGACTTTAAATCTAGATAAGCAATGAAATGATTGCTGATACACCTAAATCATTAACAACTATGCAATTTGTTCTAACATAATTTGCTCATGAAGGTGCAAAACTGCCAAAGCATCTTCATATGGGTTGAAAAGTCGGGCTACTGAATTACAGTATAGCCTACTAATGAGAATGTGCAACTACAGTATATAGTAGTATAGCCTACTAATGAGAATGTGCAAGTCTCTACAGTCGCTTCCAGATTTCAGTTCAACTGACTAATGTGCACGGTTAATCAGACGTGTCCAGCTTATTTTATGACACAGACTTTTAGTTCTACGTCAGGAAAAGAACTAAAAGTCACAGGTAGGGATGCAACGATTACTGGTGTAACGGTAAACCAATGTTGATAACAATTACCAATTTCATCTATAATATCATTATCATCACAGTGGATTACCATGGTGTGGACACCACGTGTTCCCAGCTTCATCGTCTCCTGAAGTTGCCGCGCGGGCGCACTGCGTAGCCTACAGTGTGTTTCTTGAAGTTAGAATCACGTTGGAAGGAGAAGATGTCAGTGCTCAGGACATTTATCAACCTTGTAAAAAAAAAAAGGCCATAGTAACATTTGCTCTCTCTCCTGAGATGATTGACGAGTCATCGTTTTGATCTCCTGCCAATTACTCAAGCTCAGACAGGAGAAGGCGACTGAATTTTCAGCCCAGAGCGAGAGTTAAAACTATTCTGTTGCTTGCAAAACTGTCATGGGTTTTACTGCCTCGAAATCTGTGTAATTGTTAAAGCTATGTTTATTCATATTTCAATAAGTATTCTGCAACAATGTGGATTAAGTTTAGCCCGTGTTACGATGTCACGGGGCATTGATTTGGAGATTGAGAGAGAGATATCACCATGATAATATTGCCGTTGCTGTTTTTCTTATTGCATAACTAATAGATGTGCAGATTGTTTAATATGGTAATACTTTAATATTACCAGCCACGTGTTGACACTCAGGCTGTGTCCGGGCAATATGCAAGCAACAGTGGAGCCACGTGCTTAGGTATTGAAAGGTTTTTGCACTCTTTGCTCTGTTATGGATACAGTGGTGTGAAAAAGTGTTTGCCCCCTTCCTCATTTCCTGTTCCTTTGCATGTTTGTCACACTTAAGTGTTTTGGAACATCAAACCAATTTAAACAATAGTCAAGGACAACACAAGTAAACACAAAATGCAATTTGTAAATGAAGGTGTTTATTATTAAAAGGAGAAAAAAAATCTAAACCATCATGGCCTTGTGTGAAAAAGTGATTGCCCCCCTTGTTAAAACATACTATAACTGTGGTTGTCCACACCTGAGTTCAATTTCTCTAGCCACACCCAGGCCTGATTATTGCCACACCTGTTCACAATCAAGGCATCACTTAAATAGGAGCTGCTTGACACAGTAATGTCCACCAGAAGATCCTTAAAAGCTACACATCATGCCCGAGACCCAAAGAAATTCAAGAACAATTGAGAAAGAAAGTAATTGAGATCTATCAGTCTGGAAAGGGTTATAAAGCCATTTCCAAAGCTTTGGGAATCCAGCGAACCACAGTGAGAGCCATTATCCACAAATGGCGAAGACATGGAACAGTGGTGAACCTTCCCAGGAGTGGCCGGCCGCCCAAAATTACCCCAAGAGCGCAGCGACGACTCATCCAAGAGGTGACAAAAGACCCCACAACAACGTCCAAAGAACTGCAGGCCTCACTTGCCTCAGTTAAGGTCAGCGTTTATGCCTCCACCATCAGGGAAAGACTGGGCAAAAATGGCCTGCATGGCAGAGTTCCAAGGAGAAAACCACTGCTGAGCAAAAAGAACATCAAAGCTCGTCTCAATTTCTCCAGAACACATCTTGATGATCCCCAAGACTTTTGGGACAACATTCTGTGCACCGATGACCAAAAAGTGGAACTCTTTGGAAGGTGTGTGTCCAAGTATATCTGGCGTAGAAGGAACACTGCATTTCATAAAAAGAACATTATACCAACAGTAAAATATGGTGGTGGTAGTGTGATGGTCTGGGGCTGTTTTTGCTTGCTTCAGGACCTGGAAGACTTGCCAGTGATAAAAGGAACTATGAATTCTGCTGTCTACCAAGAGATCCTGAAGGAGAATGTCCGACCATCTGTTCGTGTACTCAAGCTGAAACGAACTTGGGTTCTGCAGCAGGACAATGATCCTAAACACACCAGCAAGTCCACCACCGAATGGCTGAAGAAAAACAAAATGAAGACTTTGGAGTGGCCTAGCCAAAGTCCTGACCTGAATCCTATTGAGATGTTGTGGTATGACCTTAAAAAGGCCGTTCATGCTCAAAAACCCTCTAATGTAACTGAATTAGGACAATTCTGCAAAGATTAGTGGGCCAAAATTCCTCCAGGACGCTGTAAAAGCCTCATTGCACATTATCGCAAACGCTTGGTTGCAGTTGTTGCTGCTAAGGGTGGCCCAACCAGTTATTAGGTTTAGGGGGCAATCACTTTTTCACACAGGGCCATGATGGTTTGGATTTTTTTTCACCTTTAATAATAAACACCTTCATTTACAAATTGTATTTTGTGTTTACTTGTGTTGTCCTTGACTATTGTTTAAATTGGTTTGATGTTCCGAAACACTTAAGTGTGACAAACGTGCAAAGGAACAGGAAATGAGGAAGGGGGCAAACACTTTTTCACACCACTGTATGTGTGCTGTAATAGGTGTGACTTATTCTCAGTTTGTGTTACTGAGCAATATGTTACATGTTAATTATTACAGAGAAATTAATGTTAACATTTAGTTTTGGTAAATAATGTTCATAGTAAGTCAGATGCTTATTAATGTGCATTATTATTTGCTCATATTTCAGAACCACATTCAACTTCACATGTAACGTCGAATACAACTTCATAGTTAACTTCATGTTGGAGTTGTAAATAAATCTTCCTTATCTCAAAGTCAGACACCTCTGGTTCTTACCTGACACCCCACAGCGGGCCAGTGTTTCAGTAGCCAGTTTTCAATAGTTTTTACAAACCCATTGCCTATATTTTTGAAATATAATAAACACTGTTACACTTTTTGAAACTATGTCAGCTTGTGTAGGCCTATTAGTGCTTTCTGAACATATTGAACACACTTTTAAAAATACAGTGATAATACCAAAAACCGTGATAATTTTGATCACTGTAACTGTGAGGTTAAATGTTCATACCGTAACATCCCCCTAAGATCAACGACTAATCTAATGGTTATTTAGCTAGCTAGCACACCTCTGTCTTCTGCCTCAGTCTCCCGGCGCTGCAAGGCTTCAGTCGGGATGAGAGCTGACAACAGCTCCGGTCCGCGGACACATCCACAGTCAGCCCCCAGCCAGCTAGCGGCCAGCCTGGTCAGCACTTAACTCTGGTGCTAAGGACGCTAACGGCAGTTTACTGAACCGTCGGGAAACAGACCCAGGCACCCGAGTCAGAATAGCGGCCATTCGTGACGTTACACCTCCTTTAGCGTTGCTGATGTGTCCCACCCCCCTTTCGCTTTTAGCCATCTTGACAGATAGCTAAATTTTATTCTGCCATCTTGACAGATAGCGATTTTAAATTCACCATAGGGTCGCACTGGGATTGTAAGTACAAACTTTCATTGAGGCGCTAATGCCGGATCTGTGTAAAAGGGACTTTTGGAACCCTGGTGCAACAATCCTTTGTCATCTCATGCCATTGAGTGACAGTATGGCACTTAGCACTGTCATTTGACAATAGACAAAAAGGGGCACATACAATCCTTTTCTCTTTGGACCCATAACAGAATTCTGTGGGTTAATCAGTCCGTCAACTGGTAGACAGAACTATCACTTTTTGCTCTTGTCTTCAGTGTTTCACTTTCATGTTGCTGTTGATGCGAAAGCAGGATCAGTGCAACATGCTGAAAACAGTTCTCAGTTCTCTCAATAACTAGGAAACACATTTACATAACTCCTTGATCTACTTTTGCTTCAGCACTTATTGTTCGCAAAACACAGTATTAAAAACATATTTCTTGTTAAGTTACAATACATGTAGGCATGCGTACTGTTGAAAAAAAAAACTATGTTGCCAAGAACATAACAAATAAATGCCACTGTAGGGGAAAATGAGGGGGCTGTGTTTAATGTTTGGCCATTTATTTTAGGCACAGTCATCAAAATCAAACATTAGCTTTCACAACCATAGATTTTGAAATTGTTTGAAAAATATTAACTAAATGTATTGCTCTCTTGGTAACTTCCTTGATTTTATCATGTTAGCCTCACAGGAGGAACCAGAAAAACCTGCCTAATCCCTGGTCTCTGTCCCGCCTCACATTTTACCTTTTTCACCTCAGTCTCAAAAGAGCCAGAAGGAAAGAAACGTGTGAATCTCCTTAGGTCACTATTCTTACTTGTAACAAGATACCCGTTATGCCTGCTACACCAGAGTAGCGCCATTCATAAAACTGAGGCTCTACCATTGGACTGAACTCAGTTACTGAAAATACCTCACAGCTGTTCTCAATGCCACATGGTTTACTAATAATCTATACTCTACGTACCAATCTATATGGTAACAATTTAGGCAGGTAATCTACGAGAAATGAATGTGCTGCTGGACGTCAATCAAACTGCAACTTTGGAAAGCTGCTGCCAATTTCAAATTCGGAAGTTTTACAAAAAGGTTTTGCAACTACAACCAACAATGCACTTCTATTAAAAGAATTTTAGAATGCATGCTGGCATTTTTGTTTTACTTTTCTCTGGTATGATTGAACTACAACATACTTAAAATTGGTAAAAGCTGGTACATAGTGTTTCAACAGGGACACATCTTCATAATCCCTTCAAAGAATGTCTCAACCCTCATCTGGATTCCTATGTTGCTGTACAAATGTATGTCTCATTGAACCAGGACATAAACCAACCATACAAATGTATGCTGATAATGTAACACACGCCTCTAAAATATATGAAATAAGAGGTAAACTACGGACTAAGGTCCCATGTGTGCCACCAAAGTAGGCCCAGATCAAAAGAGCAAGATAATCTAATGCTCACCGAAATAGGCTACATGAGTGGAGGTTTCCTTCATCTGAGCATAACAGTGCAACATGCTACACAATTTGCACGGAAATAGGTCAAGCGTGTAGAGCTGTGTGTAGAGCTGATTTTGATTAATCAATTAGTTGTCAACTCTTAAATTAATCGGCAACTATTTTGATAATCCATTGGTCGGTTTGAGTCATTTTTTTAAGACCAAAAACAAAATTCTCTGATCCCAGTCTCTTAAATGTGAATATTTTCTATTTATCCTTTTCTATCTCCTGCGACAGTAAACTGAATAGCTTTGAGTTCAGAATCAGAAATACTTTATTGATCCCCAAAGGGAAACTCTGTGTTGCACAAATAGTATAAATATCAGAGAAGAAATATAAATAAAGAAATATAAGTAGTGTGGATATGTATGGATTTACAATAGTTAACAGAATAATTAACATAATGAATTGTTGTGGACAAAAGACATTTGAGGATGTCATCTTGGGTTTTTGGGAGACACTGGTCCACATTTTATAGACCAAACAATTAATCAAGTAAATAATCAAAAGATTAATCAGCTATGAAAATAATCGTTAGCTGCAGCCCTAAAAGTATGCAAAAATCAATCAGATAAAGAATCCTTATGAATTGCTGTCTTATTATGTCACTACAGGCTGCATTCCAATTAAACAATTTTAGCTGGAATACATATCTGCTCTGTGTGCTGAAAATAAATCTCTCTCTCTGGTGACTAATAGCAACTCTCTATGTTACTAACATCTGGGGGAAATATATCTATGTTATATAAAGATGGAGAATTATGAACATGACTGTCAGTTTCCCATCCCATTCTCCACCATCCACATCCACACGTGCTGGTTGCTGCTTGTGTGTGACACACCGTGATAAACAACAAAGCATGCAGAAAATGTAAGAGAAGCCACAAGACGGTTGTCCGTATTTACAATCAATGACATATTTAAAATGGAAAAGATGAAATCGTGGTCAATGCTCCCGCACAACATGCTCGTTTATGATAGCCAACGTCATGGCAACAGTTAAAGAGCAACAAGCTACTGTAGGCCCATCCTGTAACGGTGCTGTGAAGATAGGTCTGGCAATGCGAGACAACAGTTAACGTTACAGGCGGCCATGCTCACATAGCTGTATTTAATTCTGGATTTTCATGTATAATATACCCACGTGTTAAGTGCATGCCGTTGTTTCAGCTAAGTTAAACGTCTTTCATTTATTTTTTTAAATACCTCAATCCCTTTCCAGCAGCGTTAAGGCAAGGCAGCAAGTCAACAAGACAGGAGGGAGAAAGCAACATGTAGCTAGTGGCTACTGTTAGCTGGTTAGCTAACACTAGCTCAGGTGACTACAATGCAATCAGGAAAAAAACGCCAAGCTAAATGATGGTGACAGCCTCTCCACGGTGTCGCATTGAAGTGTTAATATTCTACAAACGACTAAAGCAACATGCTAACATATCTGAACATGAACACATAATTTGCCTGCAAACATAATTTTACCTTTGCCTTTTCCATGGGGGTGAATTTCAAGACGTGCACAAAAGGGTTTCTGAACGGAGGAGCTTGGTCCATCTTCTTCCCATCTCCTTCCACCGCACATTGTCGGTTACTCGGTAACCTCATTCTTACAAGAAATCACGTTGGTCGAGGTTGCAGCTATATTCTTAATATTCCAAACAGAAAAGTGATTTTGCCTGAAAGGTAGACTCCTCACGCAAAACGCAGATTTTCTTATCCGTCTTGCACGGTGGCTAATTGTGGTGGCACTGCGGGGTTATTACCGTTATCTTCTTTTCCCGGGCAGCATGAAGAGATAATGGTTAGCTCAAGGATTAGCTGGGGAGATTTGAAGTCGCCGATTTCTGCCTACAGTGCGCAGGTGTTTCCCAACCAGTCCGCTAGCTAGCTCTGAATGCTAAACGCAGCCACGATTCTGCTGTTCTGATATGGCGCATGCGCAGCAAATCCTGTCCAGAATGATGTGTTGCTGCCTTCACAACTGTGCAAAATATCGTAATTTCAATTTGCAACATAGAGTTGTTTATACTTCTCTACTATTGGCCGAGGTCATGGACAGAATATAGCACATCATTTACAAAATAGGCGTAAGCAACCTAATTGTAGCGCACTGAAATGTGGTAGCCTACAAACGGACAGAGTCGTGCTTGTGTTGAACCGTGGATGTATTTTTTTATTCAAAGTTGCGTATGTTCTAAATATTTAAGACTGCTGTTACTGTGTGCGTTTTTTGATTATCAAAAAAACATTTGGATTCAAATCTCCTTGTCTTAATGGAAATGTAACCTTAAGATGTATTGCAGTCTTTAAGTGAACAGATTTTGCTTTTATATTGCGTTTTGCCCATAGTCTGACAAGACACTCTATCTATCTATCTATCTATCTATCTTTCCTTCCATCCATCCATCCATCCATCCATGATCTGAGATTTATCTCAGAAATCTATCTATCAGAGATCTATCTATGTAGATAACATAAGAAGCCTTTATATTGCAATGAATACAACACAGATAAGAGTGCTTATATAACAATAAAAACAACAACATTCATCATAAAGCAAGGGCAGGTAGTTTGTGATAATAAATATAGTTTTAATATAGTCAGTTTAATGAAGTGTAAAATCGCTGAACAATTTGAATATGGGTTGAAAAGTCTAAATGTCCTTAAATTGTTAATTCATCTGGTGGTTTGTGTTTTGATGGAGATCAAAACAGAAAACTGTCAGAGATCTAGGCTTGTACATGTACAGTGCCATGCGAAAGTATTCAGTCCCCTTGAACTTTTCAACCTTTTGACACATTTCAGGCTTCAAACATAAAGATATCAAAATTATAGTGTGTTTTTTGTGAAGAATGTGTGTGGGACACAATTGTGAAGTGGAACGAAATCTATTAGATATTTTAAACATGTTTTAGTCAAATCAAAAACTGAAAAGTGGTGCGTGCAAAATTATTGAGTGCAGCCCCCATTGGCTTTGGAAATGAGTCACTTTGTAGCAGCCAGATTTTACATGAGATTCAGCTGCAAATATTATATTCTCTATCCGTTTTATGGGAGATGTGTTACTGACATTCATGCCCATTCTTCCTTGCAAAACAGCCGAGCTCAGTGATTTGGATGGATATGATTATGAACAGCAGTTTTCAGCTCTTTCCACAGATTCTCGATTAAATTCAGGTCTGGACTTTGACTTGGCCATTCTAACACCTGGATACTGTTTATTTTGAACCATTCCTTTGTAGAGGCTGTATGTTTGGGATCATTGTCTTGTTGTCTCCATCCCAGTTTCAGGTCTTTGGCAGACTCCAACAGGTTTTCATCCAGAATGGTCCTGTATTTGGTGCATCCATCATTCCATCAATTTTAACCATAAACCCCGTCCCTGCCAAAAAAAGCAGGCCCAAACCATGATACCACCACCATCATCTTGTTTGACAGTGGGGATGGTGTGTTGAGGGTGATGAGCTGTGTTGCACGCCAAACATATTTTGCATTGTGGCCAAAAAGTTTGATTTTGGTTTCATCTGACCAGAGCACCTTCTTCCACATGTTTGGTGTGTCTCCCAGGTGGCCATCAAACTTTAGACTAGACTTTTTATGGATATCTTTGAGAAATGGCTTTCTTCTTGCCACTCTTCCATGAAGGCCAGATTTGTGCAGTGTACAACTGATTGTTGTCCTATGGACAGACTCTCCCACCTCCTGCTGTAGTTCTCTGCAGTTCATCCAGAGTGATCATGGGCCTTTGGCTGCATCTCTGATCAGTCTTCTCCTTGTCTGAGCTGAAAGTTTAGAGGGACGGCCAGGTCATAGATTTGCAGTGGTCTGATACTCCTTCCATTTCAAAATTATCTCTTCACAGTGCTCCTTGGGATGTTTAAAGCTTCTTTTTGTATCCAAATCCCTTTAAACTTCTCCACAACAGTATTCCCCACGGACCTGCCTGGTGTGTTCCCTGGTCTTCATGATGCTCTCTGCACTTTCAACAGAACCCTGAGACTATCACAGAGCAGGTGCATTTATACAGAGACTTGATCACACACAGGTGGATTCTATTTATCACCATCAGTCATTTAGGACAACATTGGATCATTCAGAGATCCTCGCTGAACTTCTGGATGAGTTTGCTGCACTAAAAGTAAAGGGGCGAATAATTTTCACGACCACTTTTCAGTTTTTTATTTGCTAAAAAAGTTTAAAATATCCAATAGATTTATTTCCACTTTACAATTGTGTCCCACTTGTTGGTGATTCTTCACAGAAAAAAAATAAAATTTTTATATCTTTATGTTTGAAGCCTGAAATGTGTCAAACGGTTGAAAAGTTCAAGGGGGCCAAATATTTTCGCAAGGCACTGTATATATTATCTACTAGAGCACTCTGGTGGCTAAGTCTATAATGTGTAGGCAGTAAAGCTATGCTTAGAGCAAAAGCAAAAGCATGTGTGAGGTGTGTGTGTGTCAATTGGGATGTGTGTGTGTGTGTGTGTGTGTGTGTGTGTGTGTGTGTGTGTGTGTGTGTGTGTGTGTGTGTGTGTGTGTGTGTGTGTGTGTGTGTGTTAGTCAGATAAGTGACCGAGTGGGTGTAATGATCTGAGTGCAGTCATTGGCTTTGTAAAATGAGTCACAGCAGCCAGATATTACATGACATTCATAAATACTAAATTCAAGTCCACATATGGGGGCTGTGTTACTTCGACCAATTGCATGTATGTTTCACAGCAAACATTGCCCTAATAATATATATATATATATATATATATATATATATAGAGAGAGAGAGAGAGAGAGAGAGAGAGAGAGAGAAATCTGTTTGACAATTTTGCACTCATTCCTTAAAGAGGCGTGATACCCTTTGGCTGATGGATTACTTTGCTACTGTCATTTGTTTCTACTTATTGGCTCTTCAAAGCTGATTATATGCTTCCCTCTAGTGGTGAAACACTCACAGTACATTCAGAATGAAAAAAAAGAACAGTAAACCCACTAAATCATAGGCCATAAACACACACACACACACACACACACACACACACACACACACACATGCCCCCACACAAAACCGCTCTTGTGGACCATACAATCCACTGTACAATACATTTTCATACACTCCACAACAATTGTAGTCTGTTAGTAATAACCTTTTTGTTTGTCCTAAGCAGAGCAGGGAATACTGCCACTTTATTAGCAGCCATAGCCATCAAAGTAGCCTATAGATACTGAAAAAAATAGGTAAGGTTTATAAAAGATGAGAAACTGAATAGTAAATATCCATAATACTAATTTAATATAATATAATCTCCTCCTCTCCTGTGGAACCAGGTTCCAGTCTGGGTTCGGGAGGCAGACACCGTCCCCACATTTAAGAGTAGGCTTAAGACTATCCTTTTTGATAAAGCTTATAGTTAGGGCATATATAATAATATGCCCTACCCTAACCAGGGTTTGTGTCCCATCCCCCTCTCTAACCTTCCTGACTCTAACCCTAATTTTCTCTCCCCCTACCCTAACCAGGGTTTGTATCCCATCCCCCACTTTGACCTTCCTGACCTTAACCCCAACTGTTTCTCCCCCTACCCTAACCAGGGTTTGTATCCTATCCCCCACTTTGACCTTCCTGACCTTAACCCTGACCCTCCTGACCTTAACCCTAATTGTCTCTCCCCTTACCCTAACCAGGGGAGAGGTTGGGGAGAGTTCTAGCCTGACCAGGCTCCTCTCTTTACCTCTCCTGTCTCTCCTGGTTATGCTGTAAGAGTTTTAGACAGCTGGGACTTCCTGTGACACAACAAGTTCCTCTCTCCTCTATCTTTCTATCTTTCCATTTATGTGCATCCATGTCCCAGAAATGCTTGTTACTAACCTGGCTCTGGGGAGTCTTTCTTTTTCCCCCAGCATGTTTCCTTGGATCAGGGAGGCTCCAAAATCAAGGTTGCAGCTGTCGCCATGGTCCCGCTACACGCTCTGCGATGCCATGTTCTTCCTGCTACACTCTGCTGTGCCTACTACAAAGGACTACTACAAACTACTATTTTTTTGGGACTGTTATTGCCAATCTTCATTCTAACCGGCCCGTCTGACACCGCCTACCAAGAGCCTGGGTCTGTCCGAGGTTTCTGCCTAAAAGGAAGTTTTTCCTCTCCACTGTCGCACTGTTGCTTGCTCTGGAGGAAACTGTTGGGTCCTTGTAAATTCTGGAGTGTGGTCTAGACCTACTGTATCTGTAAAGTGTCTCGAGATAACTCTTGTTGTGAATTGATACTATAAATAAATTGAAATTGAAATTGAAAATGGGCAGCCCCCTCACTCTGACATCTCTCCATTTAGTGTATGTATAGGTACTGAGCATGTGTGTGTAATTCAGGCCTGTGTGTAATAACAGAGTGTAAATTGTAATTTACCCTTGTAGGATTAATAAAGTATACATTATCATCATTATCATTATTATTATTTTATTATTATTATTATTATTATTATTAGTATATACTAAGACTTAAGAAAACTTAATCAAACTTAAGATGAAACTATAAGTTTGAAAATATAAAGATGGCTTATATGTAACTTGTAAATACATTTTTTTGTGTGTATGGCACATGATGCTGGGATGAAGCGTTGCTAGACATAAACTGAAACATACTGCCATTGCTTGGCCACTATTACTGCCATTTTAATTCTTCTGCTGAAATTGAAAGGGCTTCAGTGCTTCTTTACTTTTCTCTGCAATAATAGCAATGAACCCAAAATGCATAGGCTATGAATTGCACTTTATGATGCAAGGTAAATGTCTCCAAGAAGGCAAGACATTTCCGACATCTTTAAAGACACTGACTGACAGACAACCTAGTTATTGCAAGATTAAAGAAGTGCATGTCAAAATACACAATATCCCAAAAAATTATGTTTCTCTTAACATTCAGAAATTGACTACAAATGCAACTTTTATAATGGTCATAGTTTCCTCTATTTATTTTAAGCTTATATAAAAACATCTCTGTATCTCCTTGAATAACTGTATTTATTTAATTATCTTGCCCAAATCTACATTTTACAAGATTACATTTGACACATCATGTTATAATTTAACTTTTACGGTTAATAGCCATTTAAACAGAATAGACCTTGAACGCATCTCCATGTTACCTCCGCTAACATTAGCTGTTAATACCATTATTTAGCTAGACAAGCACAACTTGGTATAGCTCGCCTTTAGTTTTTGTTCTAAACAAATCCTTAAGCAGTGGGCAGCCATTTACAGTGCCCAGGACCAACTCCAGATATGAGCCAGTGCCTCAGGGTCACTGACTAGAGAACCTAGTACATGTTTCTGATGGTGGAGGAAACCCACACAAACATGGGGAGAACATACAAACTCCACACAGAAAGGCCCAGAACGACCTGGATTCGAATCCAGAACCTTCTAGCTGGGAGGCCACAGTACTAACCATTGTTATCATAATCTGTTGATTCTTTAAAATGAATCTAGGTCTCAATGATAACATCCTGCTTTATTGTTACACTTTTACAAGTTTGGTTGTCATTGGAATATGTGAGGGTGGAAGATGCTTTAAAAGTGTTAATGTGAGACTGCAACGGATCAGGGTGTGAGTACAGGCTATTTATATTTTTTATTTTTTCTGGCTATCTATAACCCACAAAAGTCAATACATTGATACAAAAATAACATTGTTGCTTTTACTTATATCTATATATCTATATCTATAGATATATAGATATAGATATATACACAAACAGGACCGAAAAGGTGTAGGCCGAAGCCTGAGCTTATTACACCTACCCTTCAAAAAAGAAAAAAGCAAACTTGAAAAAAGGTTCTGGACAAGATGTCATTAAAACTCACTGTGATATGATAAAATGCATTTATTTCAGAGTAAAGCTGTTGTTGGCCAATTTTGGAACAGACCACAAAAGCCTGGCTGTCACATTTTATTTATTTTATATTGTGTATTGTACAAGTATGTGATGAAGTGCTCATTATACAGAACAACTTCAAATCAAAGCCTGACATTTTGGAAATAAACGTTTTTTGAAGACAGAGAAAAACAAAAAGCAGTACGCTGCACATATCTTTTCAACAGTACTTCACTGCGTAGACGCTGATTTGTGTGTGCACAGCAGTTTCTAAAGTCCTTCTTTTACTAACATTTTGACTGGACTACTTGTTCATATAGTTACTCAAGCATGTGGTGTGAAAAAGGCGCTGTATTTTGGAAGCTGTACTTTATTTATCACACTTGATTTTTCCCTGTCTTTTCAGAAACTGTGTTTTTGCTTACATTTTTTATAATTGCAAGTATGTCATATCAGCCAGTCAAACGCACACACGTGGACAAACACGCAGCATGCACATTTTTCTGGCACAGATGCACAAGCACCATTCGACTTTATATTTAATTTGGGTGTGGAACGTGTAGTTTAAGTGCCCTGTGGGCTGACCATATCAGGTCGTGACATTTGCATTTGACAGGAATCACATCAGAAAGGGTTAATGCTGGGGAAGATGGAGGGATAGAAGGGGGGGGGGGGCCCTCTATCCCTCCATCTTTCCATTGTGGAAAAGGTTTTCCCCATTCCTCCTACATCCCTCTCTCCCTCTCTCTTTCCCTTCCTCAATCCCACAGCTGAGATGCTTAAATTAAAAAGGAAGAAATGCAATTTAAAGACATGGGGTAAACAATCACAAAACACTTGTTTCTGCAGGAGACACAATTTCCTGGTGCCTTGTCCAATTTCTTGTGGCCTGGAGGGCTGCTGCATGCGTTTTAACACCTGGTTCTACACCGCTGATTAAAATTGTAATGCCAGAGTTGAATCAATCCATATGACATTTTGGAAATACACAAGTATCAGGTCATTTTATATATACAGCATTTTTTGCTGTTGTTTTCATTGGGAAAGAAAAAGGTGCAAGGTGGTGACTCACACTGGGTGTCACTGCTATGCCTTCCAACTGTTTGAAGGAGAAAAAAAGGAAGTTTCAATATCCCAAACAAGTATGATTATGTCTCTATCATTGTTGTACATAGTAATTACTCAAAAGTATAGTATGTATGTATGGTGTACTGCAAAAGCAAAAATGGGACAATAATCAATGTATTTCCTGTATATGTTTTTTTATCAACATTACTACAGGGATCATCATTGAAAGTGGTCTTAGATGTATTGCTTCAGAAATTCATAAACATATTGGTGTACGTCCACCCCCAAAGGAGCATGTGGATGATGGCTGGCACTTTGGGTGCCCACCATCACTGCCAATGTGCCTGTAAACCCAGATCCAAAACTGAAAGCGCTTCCTGCACCTGCCAAATACAGTTGCATTTTCAGCCAAATCTGCTCATGAAATTTAAAGACCAAATGTGTCTTGCTGAAACAAAAGAAAGTGGAGGCAGAGCAAAGGACGAAAGCATTCAGCAGATCAGTGCAGACAGTCAGAAGACCAGGCTGAGAGTTGAAAGATCATTTAAGGGCAAAAATACAAATGGGAATGCAGCCAAAATGAGTGAAATCAAAAGCGAGGAGAGAGAATGAGAACAAGAGAGGGAATGTCCATTTTTTTGTACCATTATACCCCCTCAGGCCGAACATCTGAGGCTGTGTGACAGACGGACCGGTGTTTGCTTCACACCACAGTAATGTTTTACCAGCCCCTGCGCCCATGTCAATCAATGGCCACCATGTTCCAAAACATATTCAACACACAAAGAGAACACTTTGGCTTGAGGAAATGGGTTGTGCGCAAGATTGGCAGGGGACTCTCTGGATGTGTCAATCACCAAAGGCCTTGTTTTACCGCTGTCTCAAGCTTCAACAACAAAGGCATTTGCTTTTGTGTCATTTGTCTTTGCAGCCTATGCAATAGAAACCCTTGAATTATACATTATCTGTTTCACAATTGGCTCCAAGAGAAAACACTTTTTTTGATCTATGATAGAAAAGCTCAAACCAAAAGTATATAATTGCAGGTTCATATCAGACAGGTGATATTGTACAACAGATAAAAGCGTAAATCACAATACTCAGCTCTGTGCAGGATGCTTTTTTGAAAGCGCTAATCTACACATTTCACAATATGCTGATGATGAAACCACAATTTCACACAACGGACATTTGAAATCGGAGAGAGCTGCCGTTCTTTTCTCTGGCATTGAATCTAAGCCGCTTCTCTCTTGTAATTTTTTCCCCCTCATCTCTCTCCCCTCTGGTCTCTTGTTCTTTCTTCCTGTCTGGCCTCTCCAGGTGCCGCGCTATCTCACAGCTAACACAGGAATCCATGAGCCATGTACATCCACGGCCCTTTGAAAGAGGAAGCCAGTTTGCCGCTCATCTCGGAAAGCACCTTCCGTCGTCCTCTGTGTTCCTCAGGGAGATGAAGGGGGCTCCTGCTAGAAGAGCAGGTTTTGTAACCAAAGCCACATGCTGGGCAGGACAGCCAGTTGTAAGACAAGAAAGATCTTTGTGCCGAACACAAGTGCTTGGCTGTCCCCTCGCATGCCTGTCTGTCAGCATTGCTTTGCCGGCTGAACCTGTACAACTGTAATTTTACACGAGGAAAAACAAAGACATGCTACAACAGGGGTGTGTGTAAAGAAGGATTATACAGGCGTGTGTTTGTGTCTGTTTTCTTTGTAAAGAATTCACTAAGTGGTGTTGAGTGCCCTCTTCTGAAGGGGAATGTTTGATGGTGAAAAGCATTACCATTCATCTCAAAAGAGTCAGCCTTCCAGGAGTGAGACTGATGTTCTGAACACGTCGATTTGACACTTGTGAAAAAATTTGCTGGAATGGTCAAGAGATGGCCTTTGACCTATGGAGAAAACTATGCTACCCTGGATGAGCAGTGTGAGCACTAAGCAACTGAGAATTTGGGATTTTCAACATGCTTTAATCTTCTATGTGTAAGCTTCACTTTCGCTGGTGTTCTCAAGCTTCTTGAAAAAAACGAAAAAGATAAAAAAAAAGACTGAAATGCTGAATAAAACAGAGGAGGCACATGTTTATAGAGACATAATCCTGTTTGGGAATGAAAGGGCAGGTCATAGCTTTGGAATGTGACTGGATGATAGCGAACAGTAAGAGGAAACAGATAAACTCCTGCATGCGCACACACACACACACACACACACACACACACACACACACACAATACAGTTACCCAAGCTCTGTTGTGCTGTCATCAAGAGGCGAGTGTTAGTTGACAGAAACCACTGATCTGCCTCAGCGCTAAAACTGTGATAAGGCACTGGGACATCAGTGACCTATGTGTATGTATGTGTGTGTGTGTGTGTGTGTGTGCGTGTATGAAAGATGCTCATAAAACCCAAATGCATTGCTTTAGAAGGGGATACAGGGACTACAGCTTAGTTTTAACTTATTTCCTATACATTCATGTTCTACTATAACCAAAACAAGTATACAATGCTCACTAGATCCACCAGACTATCACAATACATTGGTTCTAAACCATCTTTCAACAAGCAAGTTTCTAAAGGATAAAACAACACTGACAACATCACAGTGTGACAGGTGTTATGCTTCATAATTTAGTAGGAATAATCTATTATGTATATGATTTGGCTTAAATGATACTCACTAAAAGGCAAAGCCTTCACTTCAGTAGTTCACCTCACATCTCATCACATCTCCTGTAATGTGTGAGGTGGTTTCAGAGGAAGACCATTAAGGCTTTGCTTTGAAATTTGTCATTCTAAAATTGTCCATATTTAGTTTGTGTTGGCCAAATATAAATTTTTTTAGAGTTTGAGCCCCAGCTTTTAAGGTGGGAAGATAAAAGATATTTATGTATGTGTTATGGAAGATTTCATGTGAGCAGATAGATGTGCCTCAGTACACAGTGTAGAAATAAATGCATGTTTAAACAAAGTCTTTTTCATAGTAAACAAAGCATTATCATCACATTTCAGAGTTGAAGAAATAGTTTGACATTTTTGGAAATTAGCTTATTAGCATTTTAGCTAAGAGTTATGAGAAGATTCTCACTAAGAACAAGCCACAGCCGGCATCCAATTAGCTTTGCGTAGCACAAAGAATGGAAACAGGGGGAAACAGCTAGCCTAGCTCATTTCCGGCTGTTCTTGTGAACCATTCGTATATATAGCTATGGAAAGTAAAGCACTGTATCCATGTATTGCATTCATATTGACTGCTAACTGTATCAGACCACTCTGGTCCACATAGGGAGGAGGTCAGGGTGGATAGGGTTATACAACTCAGGGTTTCAAAATGAGGGAGTGGAGTTTGTGTCCCAGGAAAAACACAAGACTTTCACCCATGTGTGTTTGTGTCCTGGGAGTACTACTTAAGGGGAATGGGCTGTTGTTGCCGCATGACAGTCCCAATTTGTGGGCTAAATTTAACTGTGAAGACCGCTAAATTTAACTGTCATGTGACCGGTCATCACGTGGCCCGTAATTTTGTAGGATATCATACAAATTGCTGTGCACAACCTTTTGTACAATATTATATGAACCCGTGAAAAGTAAAGTGTAAAAACGACATTTCGTGGTGTAGTGGTAGGTTATGTTATGGACTTCTATTTGGGACTGTGTATTCCTAGACTCTCGTCATCACTACACAGTTGCCAAGGAACCAGCAGAGAGACTCCGAAATGTTACTGATCTCCCTCAAGGCAAGGAAGTGTCAAACCTTTAAAGCAACTATTTCTAATTTTTAGTATCTAAATGATGGGGTGTCATGGAGCCACATGGGTCTTAGACATGTAAATGGTTAATGGACTGCACTTACGTAGCATCTTTCTACCTCAGCAGGCAAAGCGCTGTGCACTCTCATTCACACATGCACTCACACCTTGTCACACAGAGTTGCCATGCAAGGTGCTGGACAGTGGGAAGGACATAAGCAAGACACTTAGAAATGTGCTATGCAATGTCCCCAAGATCCTACACACACAAGGATCTTTCCAATTATTTTCAGTTAGTGACTGAGAAGTGAGTTACTTCCCTTTTCCTTCATTCTCTGTCAGTCCCACTCATTCAAAAGCCGCAACAATCAAAACAGAACTTTGGCTCAGTTACATGACACATTATAGGACCAGCTCAAACATTATATCCCATCATAACAGATAGGGCAAATGTCAAAAGAAGTGGCTGGGCAGAGAAGGAGAGAGGGCATCAGAGAGAGAAACAGAGGGTGAATTATTTCTTTGACAAGTAGATTGAAAATATGTAGTCAAAATCAAAATGACCCTCCTTTGATAGGAACAAGTTGTCAGGGAGTGCAGGAATAGAAGAAGCGTGGGGAAGATGATTTCACAGTCAGATTGTTGAAAGGCTGATGCCACATTTCTGTTCTTGGTACAATTTTTTTGAGAAATGTCCTTCCGTGTCTCCACATCTGTCAACACTGCAACAAATGTCTCCCCCCCCTTTCTCTCCGACTCTCCTTTGCTACATCCTGTTCTGTAGGGCAGATACTGTTTAGTCTAATTGAACATCTATGGTGATAACAAAGGTATCAAAGCAATGGCATTTTGATTTCACGCTCTCTTTTCCTGTTGGAGCTTTCTGTCTCTTTCCCTCTCCTTATGCTGAAGGACATCTGTACAAAGCAGGTCATGCTCGGTTCAAATAGGATTTCAAGGGTATAAACAAATATAGTCATAACTTTATATATTATGTCTTTGCATCTAAATGCACTAATTGTGATTTTGGTTCTGTTTAAAAACTATGTAAAAGTAATATCTTACATATTTTTGTTTTTGGCCTAATTCACATGTAATCCTTGCAACTGTTTTGAGTCAGAGAACTTGTGTTAGTACTGATGATAAAATCAAACACTTGGAACAATGTTTTGTAAATTAGATATTTTTCTATTTTCCAAATAGCTATTTCTTAATACATGTTTGTGTTGTCAGCGGCTACACAGTGGATTATGTCCTACATGATTTTGTTTGTTGCAGTACTAGATGTGAGCAAGTGGAGGAGCTCTGGTGATGTTATTTTGACCACTTGGGAAGACCACTGGGAGGACCACAGGACAAACATTGCGTCTTTGTGTGTGAGTGAACATTTACACCTGCGTGTGTTACTTCTGCATATACCTCCGCACGAATATACTGTACTACACATGCATTTGTTTGGACATCATTTTGTTTGTTTCTCTGAATGGAGGCCAAGAGTGGTTTATGTGTTTTTTTATGCATGCCTATGTATAATATATGCATGTTCCTACATGAATATATTGTGTAGTATGGACGATAATGTGAATTATACATCAACTGAAAGACAATGCCGTTGTGGAGCAACACATCATTTCTGCTATGGCTGGTAAAATGTTGCACTTTTAGTCAGAATGAAAACAATAGATCTGATTTATGACATACTATTTGGTTGGCTTTGCCTGTTTTTTTTAGAATCACATTAAAAACTATCCTGAATGAAAGTGTTGTGTGATTGGCAGCAATTCATTTGAACAATTGTATCACAAGCATGCCTCTTGACATTAGAGCTAGAAAAGGAAACATATACAATAGTTAATAGTGTTGTAAACAACCACACGCGGCAATTGGCATTTGCAAAGAACCTGGATCCTGCAGCACCATGTATTGACCATGTTTGGATTTTGATCTACATATTTGGATAGAGGCTTCTTCACTAAGAAAAAAGAAGAGAAGTAATAAATACACAGAAACAATGATAATTTGAAATGTACCATGACATTTCATGAACCTTGGAGTACTTAATAGGCAAACAAGCAAACATAGTACATGTGGAGGTGATTGGATATATTGGGACAAATTGAAATAAATTATTATTATATTAAAATTAATTAACAGAAATTAATATTAATCAAATTTGGATAACTTTGGGATGGAAAAAAAGAATTCCAATATTGGTCAATAGGTAAAAGTTCATTATGGTGCAACCATCTGGAAAGTTATGACAATGTGCTTAAGAAGCCAGAAAGATTTGAAAACTATCGGTAAGGAATGGCTGTTGTAGTTGTTGGCCTCGGTTTGAAGGTATCTGAAAGATGAAGAAGATGAAGAAAAGTATTAGGAACCTAGAACTATGAAGAGGCCAAAGACTGGAATGATGGAGAGTACAATAGAGTACAATACAGATTTTGTTTGTTTTTAACAAACATACAGTGCTCTGATTCTCAAACCTTGACTGAAGAAGAGAGCAGAATTAGTAAAGAAAACTTAGAAAGTCAAAACCAGGAACAGAATTAAACCGCAGCAACCTTTATTACAATGTCATGCAATCAGCCACCTTTTCATTGGCACATTTAAAGGCTTAGAAAGTCAAATCCAGGAACATTGCACAAGTCTATATTGTTTAATGGTGGAATAGAGTAATGTATGTAGTGGTGTAATTATAACCCAAATAACGTGTGCCTAAATGACAAAAAAGGATAAAGGCATCTGTCCATCACAAAATAATTAAATGGAGGAGACAAAACTCCAAACAGACAGCAGTTTAACAAAGCCATACTGCAGAGTAAAGACATTTTTGTCAGTGAGCATTTGACTCTGGTGACTGGGGCTGACACGTCCTATAACTTGGAATTATGGGAAGAAGAAAAAAAGATTATTCTTGCAAAATATCTAAAGGTTTTGCAAAGTAAAAATAAAAAGCACGAGAGGATTCAATGTAGTTTTGAAGAGTAAATGTAAATTTCCAATGTGGCGGCACACAATGGCATTCAACAGCAGACGGATTATCAAGCAGAACCATCCTTTCTCTGCATCTAAAACCCAGCTGTCTTGCAGCCCTTACATGGTGTTAAACTGTCCCAGCACAATGGCTGACATTGGTCTTGGAGCAAAGAAAACAATGGCCCTACACGCTCCTATCAAACTCTTACTTAAATCCCCCCCTTTTACCCCGCTTTCGTTCTGTGTCATTCTGCCTTGTATCTGGCCAGGACTTACAAGTCTCCGGCTGTGACATAAGGGATTCCATGTTGTCCACTCTTAACAGATTACACAAGGACGCAAAGACAAAAGAGCAGCAACACGACCCGTGCATTTATTTGCCTTAGTAAAGAGAGTGGAGAAAGAGAAGCAAGGGAGTTAAGAGAGGGGTGGGAGAGGGAGAAAAGAAGAGAGCAAGGGAGAAAAAGTGTGGAAGAAAGAAGAGAATGACATTTTTATGGATATTTACAGATTTAAGAAAAAGAAATTGGAAGAAAAAAGAGGGGAGAAAAAGGGAAGCATTTCTTTTTCTCTCTGGTTATCGCTGGTCCAGGCCGGCATCTTTATTCTACCAGGAGAAAATGCTAATCATCAATCTCAGGCTGCATGCTACGTCTCTGTTTAATAGCTGATAGGGAGTCTCCACAGGCTGCTTTGCTTCTTTGTTTAAAATGACATATAATGGGACTGAGCCTTATCAGTGTCTCAATGTATTCTCTCTCTCTCTCTCTCTCTCTTTCCTTCCCTGTCTCTTTCTCTGGGATAGCGGTCCAGTGTAAAGGAAAAAGGAATAGGAAACTACGATTGATTTTGAGCCAGGGATAACTTAATCCATCAATTTAACATGAAATGAATATGCAAAAGAGAGGGGGGTGGGGAGGGAAGGGCCACAATGACAAAAGAGGACAAATAAATGAAACGGAAAAGAGAGCGAGAGAGAGAGCGAGAGAGAGAGAGAGAGACAGAGAGGCATAACGGATGGGGATGGCTTTGATATTATTAGTTACTGCTTCCAAAAACCATATTCTCATCTTCAAGGCAAATCCATCTCTAGATGTTTTGGTTTTCACCATATTTCAAAAAGACAAGATAAGAAGTACTGGAGCCAAATCACAAAGCACAATTCATTGTTGCACACATCAATGAATCTAATGATGAAAATATATCACCGCTGTAACATTTAAGATGAATCCACAGACCTGTAGGGAAAAAAATAAATAATAATCACAATGCCTTGTGCCGCTGAATGTTGTCGAAAGACTGTTGTATTGACTGAAGCACGAGATGGGATGTGTTAACTTTTTGGTGGTTAACCAAACCACAATCTGTCCCTAACCTTAACTCAGTGTTAAAGATACCCTGCCGAGTTTCTTTAGCTCAATGCAGCATTGCCTTTTACATGTGGGTTTTGTTTTGTTTGTTCAAAGATGCACGTACTGGAAATGATACACATTCTTGCTAATTGTTTCCCACTGTTTTGCTCATCTACAGGTGGTTGTAATGCACCACGACACGCAGCAATGCACCAGCAAAAAGCAGGGATGGAGAACACGGCTAGCAAGTAATGTACATGGAAAGTATTTTGGTGGGAAACTCTGAATGCAAAAAGTTTGTGTGTAAGTTTAGTGCTTTGTACACCAGACTATTCACCTTTTGTGTCTTTTTTCAAACTGATGCTCTGCAGAATCCTTGTTTTTGGTGATTTTTGTGTCCTCTTTGGTTGGAAATGGGCATTGCTTTGGTGTTGTGGATTATATTCCCCTGTGATCTCACAGCAGTGTCTCTACTTCTTTCAACACCCCCAAATAGCTGGATAATTTCTGTCTGTCCAGCCATGTTTTAATGTAACAAATACTTCATTACTGTACTTAAGTGGACTTTTCATGTCTGTGCTTTAATTTGTTATATACATTTCTGGAGAATTTTACTCAAACTCCACTACATTTCCTTAATAAAATGTATACTTTACGCCACTACATTTCTCATAAGCATCAGTGTTACTAGTTACTACAAAATAAAATCAGAAGAAAAAGCAGGTTTGGTGAATGGGGTTGGTGATAAAGATAATGGTAAACCCCTATGGCAGTATTTGCAAGAAATCTTTTCATATGTTAGAGTGAAAGTTAGAGTTTCTCTTGTTGCTGATGTCAGTCTCAAAATATGTGTTTGGCCCTTTCGCTTGGAAGCCACAATAAAGTTCACAATCATGTCATTCTTTTACTTTTACTTCTAATAATTAAGTACATGTAATATCAGCAAATAACTTTTCATACTTAAATACAGTAAATATCAGATACTTTAAAACTTTTACTCAAGTTATATTCTACAATGTGACTTTAACTTCTACCAAAGTCATTTTCTGCTAAGATACTTGTACTTTTACTCAAGTTTTACTTTCAAGTACTTTATACAAGACTGCTGTTCAGCCATGGTGGCTTTTTGCTACCCTTGCTACTGTAAAAATTCCTCTATTATTCATCAATGTATTCCAAAGAAACCGTCGTGGCTATAAAATGCATCATTTCCTGTGGAGAAGAAGCCAACCTGACACGGTCATAGAACAGGAATTGTGATAGCTTTGTAATATCTCCAAAATAGACATTTATTTAAATAAATAAGTTGCAGTTGTAGTGAGGCAAAGCTTGTGGTTAACTTTACTCAGACTCAGCTGTCCTATGGCATAAGAAAAATTGTTAACAATTTCTGGTGTGGTGATACCATGTTTTAGTATTTGAGGGTGAGGAAGGGTGCATATGCAGTTCTGTGATTAAATTAAAGAGAATTATAATACAGCACACATTGAAAGGAAGAGACAGACACTGATACATTTGGTAGTAAACTGAGAAGTTACAGCACTGGTAATTCAATTTTAACTGACAAAAGCTGTCTGATAAGCCCATATAATCCTGTTTAGAAACAGCTGTCCTATATTGATGATGCTTTGATGTGTCTACATACTGTATGAGAGTAAATGGGAAAGAAGGTGACAATCAATTTGTGAGAATAATGTGTATAAACAAATGTGTATAAACAAATCATGCCATAAAACTACAACTTACATGACACACATAGCGTAAAATGTCAATTATTCATAATCTATAAAGCCATAACATGTTTATGGCGTTCTATACTGTACATTGCTTATGGCTTTTATGACTGATTATTAGGCTCACTGGTGATACTCACCATCATAAAAGTGTTCAGTCATTACTGTGGTACAGTTAATAGGTCATGTGATACAGCTAGTACGTCATATGAAGCACAAACAGTTACTAGTCCCATTTTGATGCTGCGTTGACACACTATATATAGTGAACATGATCATCTGATTATCTCATTGATCTTTCGGGGACTTAAAAAAGACTGACTGCCATGCTGGCCTTAAATGTCCTAAAAATGTCAATGAACATTAGAGTAAGGTGTTGTTGCCTTGTTTTTATTGAATTAACTATATATGTGTTTGTTCCCAGTGTCCTGAGAGCAACCTCATTCTTGTGAGTCCTCACTTAAGGGCATTTTTCTTTATTGACTTTCTATTCATTGTAGTTCCTGGCAGAAATAGGCTGTTTTTTAATTTCCCAAACTATGCTTTTAAGTAACTTGTTAATAATATAACAGAATACATTTGCTTTTTATTTCAGAAATACATTTTAGTACTTGGGTTTTAAAAAAGTTTGCAAACTCGAGCATTGATCCTGCCTAAGTAATGACTTTAAATCAAATAATGTTGCTTGGTATTTCCATTTCCTCACAGTCATGCTTTTACAGGTTGCCACTGTTTATGGTGGTTTCGGGTCAGCTGCTTGTCTGTCACATGATCAAGAAGGAAGAAAAACATTAACATTGAACATGGGCTGGAGCAGATGAAAGCTCTTGGCCTGACTGTCAGTGCTCTGAGGTGAAGTGAGATGTCATTACTTATTCATGAGTCCTAAATGCAGAGCAGAGGAGATGGGCATGGCTGAGCCTGAATCATAGAGGGTGGATTATGTGTGTGTGTGTGTGTGTGTGTGATTGAATTAAACTCAGTACGCCAGCTGTGACGTTGATGTTATCTACAGGGCCATCTAAGATAAACAAAGAGCATATGCAATCTTTATTTCTAAAACATGTTCTGTGGTTATGCACAAACACTCCAAAGTTTTTGACAGAGAACGAAGAAGGAGTTTTCAAGTGTGTGTTGTCTCTGGGGTTCTTTAAGGATAACTTGAACTTATTATTATTGAACTTTTAGAGCTCTGGATACACTATTAGTTAACATTTGTGGAACAAAATTTGATTTTACAGCCCATAACCAACAAAATGTATACACTCCACAATAATGTTGACAATCTCTCAAAACACAGGAACATATTTTACATTGATGGGATGGTACCGGCCTGGAACTGGTACTGGAATCTGACAATGCTTTTGTTATTGTTAATGAACAAAATAATGTGATAAGAAAGTACCTACATCCATCTTCAAAAAAAGAAAGTAAGCAGTTCAAATTTCACCAATAACCTTTCAAGATTTTGGACAATTCTTAAGGTTAAGGTTACACATACTAAACAGTAATGATATGGCTAGTGTTAGTAAAGTTGGTTAAAGTTAGAGTAGGGAAAGATTGGGATTAAGTCTAAAAGAAAGGAGGAGACCCAAACTCAGGTGCCCTGTATATACTGTAAATTGGACCCAATACAAACCAGTCCATTACCCCTATTTTACCATTTTACTCTCCGCATCGCTACAGGCCACAGTCACACTATTTCCCTCCTTGGCACTGAATGTAAATAATGAGCTGCAGAATCATCCCATATGAATGTAGTTCCTAGGTATATTTGCTGAATTTAACAAATTACTTTTTGTGTGTTTCTTATCATTTCATTGAAATTTGCAAACATTCTTTTTCCTATATGTAGCCGATTATTATTCATTTTATGATTTCAATGTTATACACATTCTGATAAATTGGTTGCGAGAGTGCAAAACCGCTGGTATGATTCTTTCAGAAAACCTAAAAGTAAGTTTCTTAAAAATTCTTTAGTCATAAAATACCAAAAATGGAGCCACTGTAAGTGTAAGAAAATTGCACCACAGTAGTAACAACAATCAAAGTTGTTACTGATTTCAGAAACATGCATAGTTTATACAAGAAGGCAGTTGAATAAAAAATATAATTTCATTAGTTGCTCTACTTAAACTTCCATTCTGGAGAATTATTAACAGCACTTATTACGCTATCAAATAGAAGAACCACTTTGCTGCTTCTAAATACTACATAAAAACACTTTAATGACTTGGATTAGACTGAATGTAGTTTTTCTTTCTCATTGCCCATTGAACATGAGGAGACACCTGTTCCTCCTTCCTCCTCACACTTTGTTTGAACTCTCCACTCCTCCCTCCCCTGCTGAGTTGAGTTACAGTGGAATGCTTTGGAAGGAATATTTTGAGTGAGCAGCATCCTTTATAATCCATATCCAGTTATCCACTCAATTCCCCGCTGAATGCAGCTCTTGTGTGATCAGAGACCTATCCACAGCTGAGGGTGCTACTGTTTCAAAGCAGCTGGAAATGACCTGTCATCACGGGTGGGGGATGATGATGATAATGGATGAGTATTATAGGTTGTATCCAAGAGCTTCAGAACACCATACACTCTTAACACTTGTGCACACACATGTTGTGTGTTGAAAATACCTGAAAAACAGGGTTTGAAAATTGAAGCCAGACAGCTAAACTGGTACGATGTTACTCGTTAACACATAACAAAAAAAATTCCAAAATAAAATCAACACAATACCCTGAATAATCCCTTTGACTGTTACTATTGCAACCATGCCCAGCCCTCACAGGTCCAGTGAGCAGTTTGCCCGATTTGTGCAGCTGGCCGTGGATAAAAAACGTAAACTTAATCCCAGCCTTGTATAGACCAATGATAGCAGGTAAAAACAGTGTTGCCTCATGTTCCCAACCTGATTTACAAACTCTGCGCTCTGTTTTCTATCTACCAGACTGACAAGCAAACAGGCCATAGAGGTTACACTACAGGAAATTTATTCAATATCACATAACTATTTCTATTTGATAGAGGTGGGTGTAGAATATGCACGTCTGGAATCCGTTGGACAACCTTGCTGTGCTGTTATTGACTATTTATTTTTGCCTACTTGTCATTGATGTATGTTGGCAAAGGTATAAGTAATGCATATGTAACCTTTAGCATATATACCCCTTTTTAAATATACATTGGCCAAGAAGTAAAAACCTGCCCAGTGATTTTTCCACAGTCCTTATCTGCATTTGCAGGTTGCCCAGATCCATCAATGTTTATGAAGCCGAGGCCAGTGTAATTCTAGCACATTTATCCAGTTGGAACACACACGCGCGTGTAGACATGCACATAGAAACATACAGTCACAAGCACACCCACAGGGAATTTTCCATTATGCCTTGAATATCTCTGGCATGGCCAATATGTTTCACTCGCACCCTTTTCTTAATATCCAAGCCAGAAAATATCTTGAATTATTTTCTGAGAAAAATAATTCCCAAATATTTTATAGTAGATAAGGCAAGATATGGTCGAGGGAGGCTTCTGGCTAGGAATCACTGGAAGATAACTAGGTTTTATTAATGACCTGACAGCGAAACAGGCTAAAGTAATTAGGCTCTTCCCTCTCTCCTGCCCTCCTTCCCTCTCACCGCCGCGATAGATGGGCGAGCAAATTTGGGTGATAGTTTGATAACCAAAGGGACACCAGTGTACTGCGGACAACAAAAACGAAAAACAGAGCAAAATGAATGAGTGCAGTGAAAAAAAGAGGGATGCCATTGATGTTATCGAAGTTCATTCGATTTGCTGCGGAGGAAGCAAGGCGCCTATCGGTTACATTCACCTGTGAATGGTTAATTGTCCCGCACATGCATATGGGCGAGTCATTAATAACATTTGACTAATGGTTTAATTCTCTCTCTTCCTTATTTGCCCACACTAAAATAGATGAAACACCGTCACTGATGGTTTCATATTCTATGCAGTAGCCCATATAGCCATAGCAAATAAACTCACAGCAACCTAAAGGATCACTTTAAAATTAAACTTTGCTCGAAGCAATGTCCTCTAACAGCTTTCATTTTTATGTATATTTATATGAAGACAAAAGTAAAGAAACGTGTTGTACTGTATTTTTTGTTATCCAGTCTGATGATTAACTAAACCAATAATGCAAGCTAATGTATTTGAGTCACTATGTAGCTCTGCATACCCCAGACTCTCTCTCTACATCAGGAGCTGCAATGAACCCCTCAACATGATGCAATAATTGATTTATGAGTTTTGGGAGAGGTTATAGGGTTAGTGTTACGTTACGTAGAACGTTTTAGAACCGGCAAATACAGAAGCTAAACCTAACTGACTTGGCTTATGAACAAACGAGCGAGTTGACAACTTTGCTAACATAGACAAACATCAAGCAAATGCAACCACTCAGACTCCCGTCAGATCAGCATCGCTCAGATTACATTCCTTTTGGCCACCAGACCCCCGCCGCTGGGGTTTACACTGGCTTGATTCAAGATTTGGGCTTGTGTTCTTATAGCTAGCTGGTGGTGTAAAGTGGTACAAACTTCTCCCAAGTTAAATAGTGCAAGAACAGGCGTTCAGGGCATGGAGGGGTACGGTGGCCAAGAAGGTTCAACACAAACACAAAAGCTACATCACAAACACAAAAGCCACAACACAAATGCAAGTGACCAGTCACTTCCGTTGTCGCTCATTTCCATTGTTGCTTTTGCATTTTTGTTGTGGCTTTTGTCATTGTGTTGAAACGTCTCGGCCACCTTAGAGTGGGAATGAAAGAGGAGCCAATCTATCTATTACAAGTCTGTTTATCATGAAAATTATATGGAAGCTGTTATTTTAAGGTAAAAAAGTTACTTAATATTGGTTCAAAGGAGATTTAGATTGTAGCTTAATTTGATCATGCTTGTGTTTTTTTTTTTCAATGTGTAAATCTGATGCCACAATATTTCCAATTAGATTTTTGGGTCTGATTTACCTTCATGCATTGTTAAGTAATTTGAAATAAAATGCCAGCACAGTAGAGGACAGTGAACACCAAAAGGCATTGTTATCCCTCATACTATTTAGCATTTGTGAGCACTGTGATGAGAAAGGCGTAAGCCACTTACTACCACTTCATTTTTTTCTCTCGGAAATTTCAATTTCAACCATAAGAAAATTTTATGTCAAACAAAAGTAATTTAAGCTAACAAATAAACCTCTCCCTTGCCATAGTCTATGAAACACAATTGTTGCTGGTGTAAAATAATAAATATTCACTCGTAACAATGTGAAATTGTAGTCATCTTTTTTTAGCTCTTCTTCACCTATGACAAAATGACTGGCAACAGAAAATCATAAAACATGTAGTATACAACATGATACATTGCACTGCTGCAGCTACAGAATACATTTTCAGCTGAGCTAATATAAAAGCATATGATAAAAATCACAAGACAAAGAATATGTCTCACAATTATCTCCACAAGACACACCACCCAGGTGGGATAGCTAAACATTTTAAAGCCCCATTTGTCTTTTCATCCATTAGTAGAAACATCTGCAGTATCTGTCTATCTCTCACAGCAGCTGTAGGTTGGGGAGGAAGTCTGAGATACATTAAGTGTTTAAGCTATCCGTCCCTTGGGCGCTGAAGCAGACCCTCAGACTTTGTGTGTTTGTGTGTGTGTGTCTGTGCAAAACTGGATGTCTATGCTAAACATGTGTGTGATCTGAAAATGACCACAGCAACGTTTTTGAATATGTATATGTGCATATGCATGGTGTGCACGGGCGTGTGTGTGTGTGTGTGTGTGTGTGTGTGTCAGACAAGGCAATCAGGCAGACAGACACAGAGCAACAGTGAGTCACTCCAGATAGATCCAATGTTCACTCATCACAAAGGAGAGGATAAGGAGATAATCTGTAAATCAAAGGTTGCCAGTGCTATCTCAACTGGTACTTCTTTCAGTCTCTGAGCCGTATGGACAGGCTTGTCTCTACTCCTACTGTCTCTTGCCGTTTCCCTCTCTATCTCTCCCTCACTGCCCAATTGTATCCATTTTTATTTCTTTATTTCTTTCTTTCTTGCTCATGTCTTTCTGTCTCCTTATCTCTTTACCGCTTCCTCCCACTTTATCATTTTCTCCCTTCATTTCTGAAAAAATTTAACATAATTCTCATCCGGAAACCTGAAGTCTTTAATATGGGCCGCGGTTCATATGTCTCACCCTGAGACTGAGACCTGTTCCTCCCGGAAAAAGCTCTGTAAATAAATCAAGTTCAAGCTAAAATTGTGATTTAGACTCACTGTACGACTTGTGTGGTTTGAAGGTTTGAGGGTTGACATATTTAAAAAAGAAAGTTGAAATAAATAATATTAACAAATTGGCTGATGAAAGCACTAAGACAGTTGACTAATTGGATCTTGATGTCTTAAACAACCTATAGGCTACATAACAAATTTCTGTACAATAGGAACAATGACAACAAGATGATTCTGATGAACACAATTTAAGTAAAAGTCCATCAGTGAGTGAGCAGAATTACATACAATTTATTTGGCTTTTACACAGGGGACAAGGGTGTATGTCCAGTCTCAGATGGTCGGTGTTGGTTTCTCTTAATGCTGCATTTACCTTTGACAACAATAATTTCCTGTAATTAAAATACATTTAAAATGTTTAATTTTCTACTTATGGGTAAAGTTAGTTGCTCTTCGCATAGGACAGTAGCTGCCAGTTCGGCTTTGTTCCTATTTTTTAGGAATTTCTTCATTTTTTCCACAAAGTCATCACGTTGATTGTTATGTGCGTGTATCTGTGTGTGTGCTTAAGGGTGTGTGTAGTCTGATTGTGAAAGATACTTAAGTTAAGGCAGCAGCAAAGCTTCAAAATGGAATATTTGCACAGGCTACATTGCTTGTTTACTGTATAAGCAAAATGAATTGCTTTATTGGAATTAGACATGATGCTACTGGCCAACAGAACATGTACAAATCTTTGCTCGGCCTCCGGCTACCCATAAGTAGCAAACAAAGTCATGCCATTGATTTAGGTCAATATAGTTTGACTTCAACAGAGTTTAGTTTAGAATTTTCCCACAGGACTGCGTTTGGCAACACTATCAAAGAACACCCCCAGTTTCATTTGGAGTAAAGTAAGAGCCTGGGACAATTGTTGTTATGTATTTCAGTCTGTGTGAGGAAAAAGGAAAGGGCATTGGTGGTCAGTCAGACATCAATATGGTTGTCAGAAAACAGCTGGTGAGGTGATTTAGAGGGACACAGTCAGTATTCATGTACTTATTTGTGCTACTTATGTCTTTGTAATTATGTCACTGTGTAATGGTGTGTGTAGATGCATTATGTCCATATAATCAAGTCAATATAACATTTTCTTTGAGTGTGTGTGTGTGCATGTGACGTGTAAAATCCATTAAGGCATAATTGCCTCAGTTTGCAGCCTCAGGTTTGTTACAAGACAGAACTAGATGTACTTCACCCGGTACAATGATGGACCCTTGATTTAAGATGTAGTACAGCAGTTTAGTTCTGGTGTACATGTTAGACAGACAAGATGTTCTACAGCCTTTACAATGACAGATCTGCGGTCGGAGATGCTGGTGTGTGTGTGTGTGTGTGCGTGTGTGTTCCTGAGTGTGATGGATCAGCACTGGGTTGACATGATGTCCAACAGGAGTGTAGTACAAGCTCCAAAAAACCATGTTGCTTCTGGACAACATGCTATGTGCATTTGCTCAGCTAACTAGGTTTCCTCTTGTGGTAAACAACAAGCACTTTCCACCCAGCTTTCTTTCCTCTCTGGCATCCTTCCTTACTTGAGTAATTCATTTCACCCTTTCTTTTTAATTTCTTTTTTAGTCTAGTTTTTTTGTGATCAATTCTTTTTACTTTTTTTTTTACATATTTAAAAAATTAACAGTGACAATTACAAAATGTTACTCTAGTTTTTAACGTTTAACTTTTGTCTCGCTTTTTGACAAATACAGTTTGTCATGCATAAATATCAGGCGGGCAAAAAATAACATGGGACATCTTAAAAGATCATGCAGTCTAAGACATATTGAACATTTTTGCGCTCCTATTATAATTACTAAAATGTTCTAAATGACATGGTTTGTTCTATCTATTCCATATTTTACATTACATTTGCTTAAGGCAAAACCTTGAGCATCTAAATTATGACAGCAAAATTGTCACACTTACTTCAATATGACTACAGTGTTATTGGAATGCACCTTTTCATATGTACCTCTTGTTTGTATCATTTATAGTATACTTTTTAGCATATAGGCCTACATTTTTTTTAAAGGAGCTCCTGTTTGTCTGTGATTTTTGGTGGTTGGGGGTGTATTTTAGGGGTATTTAAGGCAGAAAAGTTGCTGGATCAAATATATATTTCCCTGCTACAGCTGCCTGCCATCACAACTCAAATCCCCACAGAACAGCTTGGTCTCTCTTCTTTCTCAATTTACTGTGTCTACAAGGGCTGGAGAGTCCCCGCAGAGCATCACTACAATGCAACACACGCACTTAGACAGACGCACACAAAAGGCCATTATAAAATGCCAATTTATATTTCATATGTTCCTGTTTGAATCAGTTTGGGCCACACAGTTACAAATGGAGACGACATGGTTAAAGTATTTATGCTATGCAACCCAACGGTCTATGTATTAGTAATACAGGGGAGTGAAGGGAAACATATTCTTTGTCTTATATCCCATTTGTTGTCAGGATGGATTCTCTCATACAGCAAGATGCCATTCGGGGATAACAAGGGGGTTCATGAGGGGTTGAGAGGAGTGTATGTGTGTGTTTTTGTGTGTGTGTGTGTGTGTGTGTGTGTGTGCGCGTGTGTGTGTGCGTGTGTGGGTGTTTACTATGTCAACTTTACTTTTCTGTGTGAGTGTTGGTTGCAGGGAGGCAGCGCTGAGAGGAAAATGTATGAAATTGTTATGTTATGTATGTTCTTTGTATTGTCTATTGTTTATTTATTGTCTATTGTCTAATAAAATGTGAACTGCTGTGAAAAGCATTTAGATCATGGCACACAGGTGAAACACTTGGAACCTGTGGCACACACGCATGGAACTGCATCGGAGTTCATCAGTCGCACATTATGTCATCCGCACCTCTGAGTCCCTCACAATCTTCCAGTCCCGCCTCAAGACCCATCTCTTCACCTCTGCCTGTCTGTAGCACTACACCCCCCTCACTTTTCATCTATGCCGGAATCTTGTTGCTTTGTTCTGTTTTGTATTGTTTATATTTTCTTTACCAATTCTATTGTTATACCCATCTATGAAAGAACACCTTTAACCCTCCCCTGTTGTCCTCGGGTCAAATTTGACTTATTTTCAAAAGGTTTCTATATTATAAATTTGTGTTTCTTTCAAACAAATTGTCAAAAGAAATAATGTGGAGGTTCCCTGCAACGCTCTGTACAAATAAAACAAATGATCAGTTCACTACTTTAAATGAATTTAGGTGTTTTATTCAATTCAATTTTAAATTTTTTTTTTAAAAGAATGTTGAAAATAGCGTAAAATATGTGGGGACATATATAACGTGCAAAAAAAGTGATAGAAAACATTGTAAAAAGTGACAAAAATGTCAAAGCAACAAATGTGTCAATAAAAAAATGAACAAAATGTTTGAAAAAATGTTACATTTTGACCCATGAAAACAAAAAGTTGCACGGTTGGCGGGTAGACAACACAAGGGGTTAAACTGTAGTCCGTGGCTCAATTCATGACCTTATTACAAACCAATTACTTTTACTATGCAATACTGATTTACACTTGCACTGTAGGTATCCGGGTACCATTGAATCTATTTGTTGAATCACTTCAGGAAACAAACAAACTAATGTTGCCACAGTGGTAGTAGTCAGGCTAACATCATGTAAACAAGGAAAACTGGATGCTGCATTAGGCTAAATGACAGTTAAATCTGAGGCATGCCGAGGTGGTGGGGATATGCCAAGTAGCAGACAGCAAAACAAAAAGAAAGATGTTCACAATAGTGTGACAATGAGGCATGCCAGGGAAAAAGGTAAGAATTAATAGTTACAAAATGAGATCTTGCTTGGGATGCATGTTTACCTCTGGTTAAATGCATATTAGATGACTGGGTGGGATTTCAAAATAACAGCAAATATTTCAAAGCCAGGCAGAGGTGCACAGGGGCATACTGCAATCACAACATGCTGGAACATAAGTTAAAAGTCTTTCAGAATTTATATAACACGGAAGTAACAATATTTTGCATGTAAGTGAAGAGGCAAATTTGCATGAGATATGCATTACTTATAAGGGCACAACACAAGTTGTTTAGTACTGTAGGCACCAATCAAAATGAATTACTTCTATTGTTAATTTTTTATTGTCTCAACACACAACTGAGAAAATGCATTAGTCACTTACCATCCATTTAATTTTTTATGGAAAGCTGCTTGGGAGAAAAAAATATAGTCACCAAAAGAAAACAACAAAATGGAACCACATGATGCAACTACACACAGTTGTCACACAGAGAAGGACCTTTTACCCTGTTAACATATTGGCGTGTAAGTGAAGGAATTCAGCATTTAATGTGAGTTTTAAACCTAGATGAGAATATTTATATCCATTTTTTACTGAAATGAGTTAGAAAATGCATAACAACTTTGAGGAGACTGAACTGAAGATTTCACAACTGAGGGTCACTGTATTATTTTATTCTATTGAGTACAGAACTGCTTCTCGAGAATGGATGGATGAAAACGTTGCCAAATATATGCCTCATTCCAGTAAAATTTGCATCCCTCATTCATCAGTTATACGGGGGATATGGGCCTCAGAATGCGGTAAAAATTCCTTTTTTTTCTTTAAGATCTCTCAATCTTTTCCATATTACCAAACTAACTATGTGTGACAGGCTCCATGCATATTAAAGACATTTGTTTCAGTGTCAAGCCATGATGATGATTGGTCTGAAAATATGCTCAATTAGCTATTAATCCTTTACGTCTGTGCAATTACCATTCTTTATGGAGGAGGGGGGAGTTGGGTGCCTGGTAACAACAGTTTGGGTCCAGAGGTACTGGAGGTTTTCAATCTGATCAAAAATACAGGCCTTAATGAGGCACAACCTGCCCCCAGCTGGGAAGATTTCATCCAAAATTCATTAATTTCCTGTTTTATTAATCTGGAACCACAAGCTGAGATGTTCAAAGCTGCAGGAAGGCCAGAACCTGTGGTGCAGGGAAAGAGGGCAAATAACGTGTGAAAGAAACACAGGAATTACAGTATGTATGCATGTCTGGCAACACCGCTACCATCCCTATCTTTACAGTTATCAGGCAAGTCACTAAACTCTAAAGAACTTTAACCACACATAAAGCCATACCTTTCATATGTAAATCCAATGCAAGGTGCAGATTTGAAAGGTTAAGCTATAGTAGCATATTTACTTTATTGTTTTAGTTACAGTATGTATCATAAAATCTTGATTCTTGAATCTTGGTTCTGGTTCATTGTACGATAAAAGGTGTCAGTTAGTAGTCACACACTCTGAGTGTAGAAGCTAAAGAGGTTGATCCTGCATGGTCAAACTTGAGATGTCAGTTGACAGCAGCACATAAAAGGGGGTAGACACAATAACAGGAACAAATGCACAATCCACTGCATTCAAAACAGTTAACATTCAATTATGTATGCATCATTCAAATTCAATATTTGAAGCTGAGTCTTAAATTGTGTGTATGTGTGTGTCTGTGTGTATGTATGTATGTATGTGGGTGTGTGTGAGAGAGAGAGAGAGCATGAAGGATCTATCATAGTGTACTGTAAAGCACTCTTTGCCTTCATTGATTTTAACTTTCGAGATCCAGGTTCCTTTGAATTGAATGGCCGATAATTCATATAGATTAATTTATTTATAAGTTCTGCATTCACATGAGTGGGAATCAACCCACCCACCCACATACAGACAGTACTCACAGTTTTGATGTATATTTCCATTTATTTATCTGGTGTGGGATGCCGCTTAGGTCACGGGGCGTAATGTTTATTGACTGACTGGGTATTTGCAGCAGCACTGCATATTTGAAAGAACGTATGTTGAGGACGGGGGAGATAGAAGGGAGTGAAGAGGCATTGGGAATAATATGGGGGGAAATGGAGATGGAATGATGGAGAGAGAAAGAAAAATGGGGAAAGCAATGGATACTGTACCGTATGTTGGGACATACTGGCTGAAATTGATTGGTTTTGATCAAAAATTCTGCTGTTATAAAATCATCATCATCCTTATCTAATTATCTGTGCATGTGTCCATAATAATGGGATGGAATAATGGTTGGGAAGAAAGTGGTTTGTGGTTTCGCATTCAATCCATTTGTTCTAATGTTGAAAAAAGATGACATACTGTAGATAAATATGATGGCATACAGGTTTTGAACAACCTTTTCATGTGTGAATATGCAATAGGGAAGATCAGATCCAGGTTATACACTTCCTGCATGTGCAAATAAGTAAGTAGCAACAAAGTTCAGACATAATTATTTGTTTAGTAATGATTACACAACAGGAGGACAAATTAGGTTTCAGCTCCTATGAAAACAACTTTATCTTCACACTCACCTATGTCTTTGCAAATGTCTGTTTGCGTACTTTCACCAAGGTGTCTGGGATTTTAAACCCATTCATTTGTATCTAAAGGTTAATCCGTCTGTGCCCTTTGAACAGATTCTTTTTTAAAGTACACCCTTTTCCATGCTTCTGGACCTCCCATGGCTGCTCTTGCCTCCATTTGCATTCATTTTCATGATTGCTCCATGCCTGTCTTTCTCTCCCCGCCTCGCCTTCCTATTACCTGCCTGTCCACTCGGCTTTGCGTCAGTCTACAGACAGATTTCACCATATTCTCCTCCTTTTCAAAACCACAGGCATGGTTGAGGGGAGCTGTAGTCGAAACCGTTCAAGTGTGCTCGTTCACTTTTTTTAGGGGCTTGTCATTTCACAATTCTACCTTTTCCAACGCTGCTGTCGGATAGAAGGGGATTAATAGGCATCACCTCAGTGCTCTTCATACCGGATTTTTTTTCTTTGCCTTTGAAAATATTAATATAAATTTATTTTTACTGAATTTATGTATTTTCAAACATCTTTCCTGGCCGAGAGAATATCAATCATATTTAACAATCGAGGCAATGAAAAGTGTTTTCTAAGATCTACACAAGTGAGATTTACACAAATGTTAATATTCACACCAACTTCTTCTCAAACCAACAGACATATAAGAAAGCAATGATTCTTCGAGTACAGCTTTCTTTTTAGATTGATTCATTTAATGATATAACTATGCCAATTAGCCTAAAGGCTCAGACATTAGCCTCCAAACTATTTTAATCTCAGCTATACCCTGGAAGCTGTATTGTGTAGTCCAGTGTATTAGAATATTAAGGATCCACACTCGATAAATCTCAGAAAGAGAAATCAATCAAATTAATCCAATAAATGTTTTCAAAAAAGTTATTCTATCATACAACATCATTGAGATGGTTGCCTTTGTTTTAGTAAAAAAAGTGAAAAAATAAACAGACTGAGAACTAAATGTCTCTCCTGTAGAATAAATCTCTTCTTGTCATACTTGAAATATGAGTTCAAGGAGAAACTATTCCCTTTCTAACAATCAATGGAAGGTTTTTGTTTTTTTGTTTCAAACAAGAGTCTACAGCCATACTCGCTCTGTGAGGCTTTACATAGAAATAGCAGTAGTTTGAGCTATTGTAAATGCTATGGTCAGCATGCTAACATGCTCACAATGTCAATGCTAACATGCTTATGGATATTATGTTCAACATCTTCCAGTTTTTTTTTTCGATTGCTAGACGACAGTGGGCATAACTGGAGTAACGTGCAAAACTCTAACTAAAGTCTGGACAGCACTACAGACTTATCCCATGGCTTTAACCTCAACCTGCACACCACTGTGGATTTACAGCACTTTGTTCAAATGCTAACACACTGCTGTCAAAACTGTTAACCACACGTTGAAAACAATACAGATTTCAGCCTGGCGCGTTTCAAACACTGCTGATTGCATTGCTATCTTGTTGTAGACCTGTTAGCAAACACATACTGTATATACAGCATAGGGAAATCCCATAAAGGCTTTTTTTGGAAATAAAGAAACACCAAATAAGACTGAAAGTTATACATTGTACCGTTGGACAAGGAACAGGTAAAAGAGCAATATGTTCAGGTAAGATGTCTGAAATGAACATACACAGTTGTGAAAATGTGAAAAACACTTCCTTTACTATAGTCATGGCAAGAGAAGAAATCCAGTTTGTTGATTAAAAAAACTTGTAAGACTTCTGGTTATTATTGATTAAAATTGATTAGTGTAAAGTCACTTAAATTGTACAAACTGTAAAGATAAAAAGTGTGTCATTTCTGTATTGGTGTCTGACGCTGGTGTTTTTACTCTCAGTGTGTGTTATCTCAGTGAGGATTGTTCATAGTGTTTGCTGCACTGAGCCACTGAGTTTGGAGACGTGTGTTAAGAGTTCTGTTGCTTAGAGTGAGCTTTGCAGGTGATGTGAACTGTTTAGCTCAGGTAACTGTTGGAAATGCAGACTGGTTTAGAGTTTTGCACGTGTGGTTTCAGTTGTGACCACTGTCGTTAAGCCATCAAAAAATACTGTGATTATTATAATATAAGCCTATTAGCACGCTAATATTTGCTAATAATCAGTAAACATGCCAGTTTAAATTCAGAATGAATACTCAATGCTTTATGTGCACAACCCTCACTTGAACCTAATTGTGATCTTAACAATAAAACCAGGTCCAACCGTTTCCTCACTTCAAAAATACGCCTCACTGGAGTTTTAAAAGCTAAAAATCAAGTCAAGCCAAGGCACACGCACGCATGCCTCTTTGATTTTGTGATGTACACCATCATACCACACTCATGTCAGGGAACTTATCAAGGCCTGGCCGTATTGTGAAGTGCCTTTGGTATAAAAAATGAAAACACCATCATTATAATATTCATGAGCATTCACATCCCTCCCCTCCCCCTTTTCTGTTCTTCTCTTCAGTCCTTTCCTCATTCCCTTTCCTCCTTTCCTCCTCCCCTCTCCCTCTCTTCTCTCCTGAATGCAAGAGGTGACAGACATATATTTCCATGTCTCTTCTCCCCTGATCTTAAACACAGAAAAGGTTAATTCCTTCAGTGTGTACAGACCTCATTTCAACCACCAGGGTAAAATCCCTGCCCCCATATTTTAAAGACAATGTTTTTAAAACCTACCCGTCCTAACCAATCAACCTCCAGCTGATTATTCTACAAAAGCACATGGCACAATAAAAAATGCATTGTAGCCAATCTTGGAGAAGTTTTTAATGGTTGGGATGGAGAAAGAGAAACATATGTATCTTGTTTTCATTTCATAATGAGGAGGACTCATTAATTTGGTGTCTGGGACTTCAGAGACTCAACCAAATTTAACCACAATGTCAAGTGAAATGCTTGGATTGTCTAAATGAACTTAAAAATAAAAACTATAAACAAATTTGAACTATTATACAATACATTCTTATTCAAACGGAAATGTAATGTTCAACATAGGCCATTCAAAAGTATTCAAGGTGTCTCCGCTGCCTCACTTCAGCTAACATTAATACAACAAGTTCTCCAAATTAAACAACAAAATATGCTGCTGGTTCCAGAATCACACGTATAACCGATCCAGTCTGACACCACTATCAACAGGAAGATATGGCCATTTTAAAATTGTAGCTGTTTTCTGAGCTTTTACACAAATATACATTTATAGTGAAGGTTCGGCTAGGTTTAGGCACAAAATGACCTGAAACCTTGTACTTCAGGTAAAAATAACCTTTGTTAGGGTTAGGGGAAAGGCCTTGATCATGCTATAAAGAACCCAATGTTGATTGTAGGAAACAGGAAATGTACAGTAATGTCTAATGTAGAAGTCCAAGGTTGGTGTTTTTTTAAGATCATTTTTTTGGCTTTGTATTTGATTTGATAGAGATAGATAGACAGGAAGTGGGAAAAGAGAGAGGGGGTGAAAAAGACACTCTTGGTGAGCTAGAGGTTGCACCAAAGTCCAAGGTTTTGTAAAGAGTTGGGGGACATGTTGAAATGCTTTTCTTGGAAGCATGCTTACTTCTTGGATGCACAGTTGTTAAAGTCAGTAAGCAGATGGACAGCGGATATGGCGAGGCCTGTTTCACTCATACAACAAGAGTTTTGACTTTGAAGAGGTGATTACAGATTGGAAGCTCAATTTCTTACCACATTTGAAGGTTACTTTTCAATTTTAAATGTTGGAGCTGCGATTGCGTGATTATACTGTGGTAGGCTCACTCCTGAGAAAAATATGTACTACTAAAACTCACACCACCTAACTTTACTAATAGGCACAAAAAAAAATGATCTTGTGTTTAGAGCACAAGCAGCGGGCCATTTTTTAAGCCAAATAGATAAAAATGACTGCTGAGAAAATGTGTGGAACATCAGAACATGTAACTGAGTGGTGAGCGCAGTTATTCAACACTATATCATGTAATTGCAATGTCCTGGTTTTCTTCAAAACCTGCCATTTGGGGATGACCCCTTTCCCCATATTCCTGTAGTCGCTGTCAGCTATCTAAATGTCATCAAACCAATCAAAAGTTTCATCTTACACAGCAGCCATTTTTTAAGATAGGATAAAATGACTGCTCCTTTGTCGACATATGCATAATACTGTACACTGTACCTATCTCAGTCTCCCTATCTCACACACTTTTGTACCTATCTCAGTCTCTTTTGCTCACTCTGTCTCCTCTTATCTCTGGCTTTCTAACAAATAAGACAACAGCGAGAAGTCTGCTGGACGTACACACGCGTGCACGCCTTCACCCAGCTGCCCCTGCCACAGCATCTCTGCACCGCAAACAAGCATCTGGTTGTTATCGCTCTCCGCCATGCTTGCTGAGCAAAGTTTAAGCTGATTCTGTGACAGCCCAAACTGAGCCACCCCGGCATTTCCTTACAGCGAGGCCCCTAATCTGCCAGACTGGGGGAGAGACAGAGAGTGGTCCTCTCTCTAATTCGACAGAGAAGCGAGGCTTGAAACAGCACAATTAAAAAGATACTGTTGTGTTTACACTCGCTGGCCTCTGTAACTGCTGAATGGGGGACATAAACAGCTTAGCTGCAGCCAGTGTAAGTGGCCTGCGTGGTCCGTCTTCTGCTGAATACGAGAAGACTTACTGTATTCTGTCACACCACATTTGACAGGAATTTGAAATCTGCTGCATTATGTGCTTCCCACAATAAACCTTGTTGTTTGAAAAGCCGGCATTAGACAGCAGAAAACTGGCATCAGAGAAGGGAAATAATTTGATCTTGTCTAATCTGGCTGAGGGGGGAAATATCGTAATCCCCTTTCGTTCTCAGCGATATGTGCATGTGCCTGTATCTGTCTGTGTCTGTTTTTGTGCTCATGTAGGGTTGTGCACATACATTACTCACCATGCGAGACAGATGTTTTTGAAAGCATAATTCTGCTATTTGGTCCTTTGTGTGAAATTGTTGATATTGCCATTTCTGTTGAGGTTCCCATAGGTGTTTCTCACACTGCAGATAATAGCAGGAGACTTGATTTGGAGCTGGAAATCTATTGTTTGCACACACACATACACACACACACACAGACACACAATACTCAGTCCTCGTGGGGCCATCAGAGCTCCATTGTAAAAGCTTCTGGTTTTATGAGGAGTGCAGATGTAAATCCTCACATTCTCTGTGATATCTCTTCAACGTCCTGTTGTCTCTATCTTTGATCACCTATCTTCTGGGAAGTGATGAGTTCTGAGAGCCAGAAACGAAAAACAACAGACACATTAGGCCTGTTGTATTTATACCCGCCCATAAACAATGGACCTGTGTCAGGGCGATTGTTTCCCCCAGCGACTCTCAGGGAAGGCTTTGGAAATTGAGAAACAAAAACTTTTTGTTTCACACTAGCCTGTTCCATCTTTCGGCACCATTGTCGTTCCTAGCTCTTTGATAACAGGCTAGAACAAAACCCCAAACTAATCTCACATGCTCTCATTCATTTAGATCCTGGATCATAAAAATGGACATTTTTGGATTGTTGTTCAACCAAACTCTTTGTTTTTTCTTCTCTGTGCCAACATGTTGTAATCAGTCATTGTTGTTTTCTGTTTTGTCAGATAAAAGCTACCGTATAGTTCTAATGGAATAATAGGTAATCAGGTGTTGTGAGAAAGGGGCCTTTTTCACTTTGTTCTTGTTGCTGGAGGGATCAGGGGAATGATTAGCAGGGCGCACTCACCCAGGGAGAGGAGACAATGAGCGGAGTAGATTGTCTTGTGTATGACAATAAACTAAGAGGCTCATTATTATCTGTAGAGTGATAAACCACATGGATGGTTCCGATATAACGCTTATACAGCTGCTGTGTGGTTTGGTCTCCTGCTTCAATCTGAGCACATTCCCCTGGATTAAAGCATGAACTTTTAATAGTTTTTCGAGGCAACGTATAAGAACTTTGTACATCCAATCATACAATGTAGGACTAAATACAACCTTCATGGAGCATTTTGTTTTTCCTGCCCTACAACTTGTGGTTGTCAAGTATTCTATTAAACTACTTTTCCTCATTGTTTAAATATATTTAAAATAGCTTATTTTATTCTGAGGGACTCAAAATAACCAGATATAAGATGTACATATTTCTTCGTACATGAAAAACACAAAAAGTCCAAGAACAACATGCAATTTATGTAACTCTATTCTGCTTCTTGAAATGCTCCTGCAGATCGGGAGGTTTGTGTGACTTATTTACCTGTCCAGCCTCTCTGTGTTCAGCGTTGTCAACAAGATGTTAGCACTCAAAGGGGAAAATAACTGCAAATATAAACATGCTGAGGTACATCTCGAGCTGGAACAAACCTGCTTTTCTGACAGCTTGACAGTCACCTGAGGGTGAAACAGATTCCAAAATCACTGTCCAACCGGCCACACATTGGCTTGCTTTGCTTTCACACACACACACACACACACACACACACACACACACACACACACACACACACACACACACACACACACACACACAGACACAGAGACAGACAGACAGATGCACGCACGCATGCATGCATGCACGTATGTACGCACACACACACACACACACACACACACACACACACACACACACACACACACACACACACACACACACACGGCAGTCCGCAGAGGGGCCAAGCAGGAAAAAGGAGGCTGTCTCTGGCTGGGCAGCTGTACGGTCAAGCAGAAATATCTGAATGTTTCCCCTCCAGCAAACTGCTAGTATCAGTGGTGACAGACAGACAGTCTGACAGTCAGACTCTCTCTCACACACAGACACACACAGACACATGCAAACGTGCACAAACACACAATGATCGACAGAGAGATAGACGGACAAGACTAACAGACAAAGAGACACATTCTTTAAGTAGAAAGAAATGAGCACACACACACACATACACACACACACACACACACACACGCACACACACAATCAAACAACAACAACAACAACAATGACATGTAATCCTTCATGGGACAAAAATATTTCTTCTGTGGTCCTTAAAATGACTCCCACTGTCAAAGTAATTCAAATTTTGTAAGATTGTCTTCGTGTTTTTAATGTTCATAAAAAGAAGATAATCATTTTTTGCCAAAAGTAGGACATTTTGACTAGCTCTTAAACCTAATTATTTGGCTTCAATTCAAATATAAAAACTTCCTGTTTTTCTCCAATTCTGTAGTTCTCTTTTTGAACCATAGAGTTCACTGTTGCTTTACATACTACTAAAAACAGATGGGCCCAATGTAAACCTCTCTTCCTCGTTATAAAGTATCCTGATTCAGACATTTTCTTTACTTTTTCTTTAAATGCTGTGCATGATATATTTTCTAAAAAAAATGTTTCTCCTTCTTTACACTCCCTCCCAAGATTAACCCTGAAAGCTGTGCTATCACAGTTCAAATGGGAATGTGTAGTGTATTGTTGATGTAAGATTTACTCCTAAATGTTATTAAATCTAGTATTGTGAGGTTGATTTCTGCATGTGGTTTTAAGATACTGGTTGTTGCACACACAAGAGTGTCTAAATTGTAAAAGAGAATATGCACTTAAAGTGCAACCTCAAACTAACCCCGAACACTGAAGACTCACTTCCTGTGGTTAAACTTGCTACATGGAACATACCTTTTAGCCGGCAGTATAGAAACCCTATTAAAGTGCTGCACCTGTTCAACAACCACAAATCCCAACAGTTAAAGTTAGTGTTACATGCAAGTGAGTGGTGTGCCCACAAGTAAAGGTGGGAAACATCTTAAACAGCTTTAAGGGCTTTAATTAACATCATTCACCTTTTAATTAAATAAATGCCCAAAGCACTTCCCAGTAAAATGTAGATGTGTTCATGGTAAAAACATTCACTCTGAGGGAGGATACTCCATATTCACCTACTTTTCTTTTCTTTTAACTCTAACAGAGGATAAAGAAATGCCTTTTTTTTCTGCAATGTAAGTGGTAAAAACAAAACTACTACCAGAAGTACCATATTCTTATATGCAGTTATAAGTTCTAGCAGGCATGCTACTAAAATAAAAATTCTTCGTTCAACATGGTCCTGGCTTTTGATGGGTATGAGTGTGTAAAGATATACTATAATTTGTTTTACCATACAACAGCACCCCCACCTTTACTCCCTGTACACAGGGTCAGCCCAGTTCAATATTAAGTTTCAAAAGACAGTGAGCTGCAAAAAAAACTTATTTTTGTCCATCAGAGACATGATTCAATACAATCAGCAAAACACTCCAATGTAATCATACTAAAAGGGAACCAAGTGTTCCTGAAATGTGAGCTCACTTTAAAAAAAAAGTCTTTGTAACTAGATGACAAACTAAATGTGTTTTGAAAACCAAAAACAACTTTGTTGTTGGAATTGGTCTTGACAGCAGCTCTAGCTTTAGGCTATCATTTTTAGTGTAACGCAAACTCATCACTCACTCTTCTGTGGAAACTCAGAAACTGTCAGTACTACTTACCTGTCGGACTACCTCCTGGAAAAAAATACACTGGCATTAAACACAATATCTAACATGGACATATACCAGTCCAACGTTTTGACATGCTTTCCAATTGAATGAGAAAGTGTTTCCGAACTTTGGACTGGTGCTGTACATGTATTGGTTATTGTCTGTTTTACTACTGTCTCTTAATTTCAACTGCAATGGAAGCATTTAACCTAACTACCTTAATCAGAAAGTGTTTTTATTCTCTTGTGCATATAACTATGATGAACTTTCTTTTCCCCATAAAACATAGAAAAAAAATACATAAAGGAACCACAGCAGTGTCATCAAGCACAGTATCTGCCTCTAAAACACACACACACACACACACACAGACACACACACACCTCAAACCCAGTCTGCTCGCATACCGTATATATATGCACATTTCACACGTGTGTGTGAGGCCTCTGTAACGCAGACATGCTGAGTAAAAGTATACAAAGTGTGCAGGTGTGCATGGGACATGCTATGCAAGTTCAACACACCTCTATACACACTGACAACCATGCCCACATTTAACACATGAACTGCATGTGCCAAATGTTCAGGCTCTGCTGGCTTGTTCTGCTGTTTTGCGCACACACACACACACACACACACACACACACACACACACGCGCATTTAGCTGCATATAAGAATATGATGTAATGGTAGTTTTGTTTTTCTGCTTACATTGCAGAAAAAAGGCATGTCTTTATTCTCTGTTAATTCAATACAATTGCATTTTATTTATAGTATCAATTCATAACAAGAGTTATCTTGAGACACTTTACAGATAGAGTAGGTCTAGACCACACTCTATAATTTACAAGGACCCAACAGTAGTTCTAGTAGTTCCCTCCAGAGCAAGCAACAGTGGCAAGGAAAAACTCCCTTTTAGGCAGAAACCTCGGACAGACCCAGGCTCTTGGTAGGTGGTGTCTGGCGGGCTGGTTGGGGTTGAAATGAAGAGTGGCAATAACAGATATAAAATAAAAATATATATAAAAATAGTAGTTTGTAGCAGTTCATGGCATAGCAGGGCACTGCACGGCACTAGAAGGCACAGCAGAGCTAACAGGATGTAACAGGGCATCCCAGGACATGTTGCAGGACCACAGCGACAGCACGACCACATGATCTTGGAGCCTCCCTGATCCAAGGAAACATGCAGGGGGAAAAATTACATAAGGACTCCGGGGAATGACTCCCCAGAGCTAGGTTAGTAACAAGCATTTCTGGGACTGGATGCACACAAAAGGAAAGATAAAGGAGCTCAGTGTGTCAAAGGAAGTCTCCCAGCAGTCTAAACTATTACAGCATAACTAAGAGAGACAGGGTAAAGAGAGGAGCCTGATCGGGCTTACGGACCTGCCTCTTTCTAGTTTTATTATATTATTGATTATATGGTAGATGAATCTGACAAGTATGAAGAGAAGCAGAGAAGAGAAGGGGTGCCATGTCTGCAGCTATACACCCTCCCCCGCCGGTCTAGGTGAACGCTGCAACTCATGACTCATCACACTAACTGTAAGCTTTATCAAAGAGGAGAGTTTTACGTTTACTCTTAAATGTGGTGAGAGTGTCTGCCTCCCAAACCCAGACCGGAAGCTGATTCCACAGCAGAGGAGCCTGATAGCTAAAGGCTCTGGCTCCCATTCTACTTTTAGAGACTCTAGGAACCACAAGTAACTTTGAATTCTTAATTTAAAGGTGAATGATGTTAATTAAAGCACTTAAAGCCGTCCACTCACTTGCATGTAACACTGACCTTAACTGTTGGGATTTGTGGTTGTTGAACAGGTGCAGCACTTTAATAGGGTTTCTATACTGCCGGCTAAAAACCTGAGGTATGTTCCATGTAGCAAGTTTAACCACAGGAAGTGAGTCTTTAGTGCTCTGCAAAGTGTTCGGGGTTAGTTTGAGGTTACACTTTAAGTGCTTATGCTCAATTTAGACACTCTTGTGTGTGGAACAACCAGTATCTTAAAACCACATGCAGAAATCAACCTCACATTACTAGCTTTAATAACATCTAGGAGTAAATCTTACATCAACAATACACTACACATTCCCATTTGAACTGTTATAGCACAGCTTTCAGGGTTAATCTTGAGAGAGAAAAATGTATGCTGTCCAAAGATTCTTAAAATTACTTTCTTCCATAGAAAAGACCAATTACACACACACGCACACACACGCACACACGCACGTCTCATGGAGGAACTCAATAGAGACTTTGAGGCTTGATATTTGGCCAATCAACATTCTATTTCCTCTCCGCCCCTCTCTCCTGAAGTCTCATTTCCATCGCCTGACAAACAAAAAGGCAGGATCCCCCCCTGCCCACTGAATCTGTTAAAATAAATAAATAAATCCTCACTCCAATGTACATCAGTTAATTATCAGTTTCCCTGAGTGGCAGACTGTCTCTACCTTACTTTCTGTCTGCATGGTTCCACACACACACACACACACACGCGCACGCATGCACACACAGAGCAATAGAGGGAGGGAGGACAGAGAGAGATGGCAGACTGCCACTGTGGCTTTCATTGTAAACTTGTTTAAAATAACAAGTCAGAGTATTATGGAAGACTGTAATGAGGCGTTGCAGAATGATTTTGCAAAAGAGTGAGTGACTGCGTGGCGTGCTTCTGACTTACCTTGTTGAAAAGTCCTTAAGGTGAGTTGGCATGTCATTCAGGCTGTAATGCCTTACACCTAGCGGGGGAGTTTTAAGTCATTTTGGCATGTAATTATCAAAGGAACACTTTGTGATAGATGGCAGAGTCAACGACTGAGAGATCAAGGGAGCAGGAAGAAAAGAGAGAGTGAAACACCCCGTCTGAACCTCATCATAATTAGAAGATTCCTCTGACTTTTATCCAACGGTAAGAGTTTTCTCATGAATCCTTTTAAAGTTGATATATCAGACCTATACCTGACACAAATCCATGCACCTGTCAAACAAGCTGTTTTAATTAGCTGTCAATGGAAAAAACTTACCAAATGTGAACCTTTGGTGGTAACAAAGTGCTGAAGCCAAAGTGTGTGAGCAAAAAGCACAAATAAAGCTTCTCCTAGGGCCATTTTTCGGGCTCAGTGTCATTGTATAAGAATAGTGTAGACTAGCATTTTTGACGCACTTTCACACTAGTCCTGTTGGAAAGGTTTCCCTGAGATAATATTAAAGTAAAAGTGAAAAAAATGAAATCTTACTATATTACTATATACTATAATATTATATTATTGTAATTACATATAACACATTCCCTTGTCAGGCTCTTGGAGTGGTCAAAATTATTTTTGTCATTTTGTGCTCGTCATCACCTGTGGCAGTTGTAATTAAATCCATAGTATGTTTACGCCGGGGTGTCAGACAGGGCGAGGAAAGGGGACTGAGTACCCAGGGTCCTCATGTGAGGTGGGCCTAAAATATGCTAGAATGAACAAGCTGTGGATGTGGGGGGACGAGGGTGTGGGCATAGAGAATGCCTTGCTACAGGGCCCCAAATTGTGTGCTACGTTTCTGCAGTAACAATGTCAGCAGATGCTTTAACTTCTTTTCATTCGTCATGCATTTCTTGCCTCCATGGCTGAAAAACACTTGGTACAAGCTTTCAGAAAGTCCTGCAGGTTACAGTACATGTCTGGTATTTTTTAACGTGAACTCTATTTTGCATGTTGTCAGACACTTATAATAACCATCTGAGTCTGTCAGTGGCAAAAACAAGCCCTTTTAGTGGGCGTCACTTGAGGGTCGCTGCCAATTACAGCGTTCTCACTTAATACAGGACTAATTTCAAAGATTCTTGTTCACTTTAGTCACTTGGACACAAATAAGGTCCAGGTTAAAAAAAAACATCTAACCTTAACTCGACAAAGAAAAAAAAGAGGCACTATTAACACAGTTGAATACATTTGGTAGCATAGCAACATAAGGCTACAAACAACCCACAATGCCACACTATCCGCAGGAGCCAGTGTTACACCAGTACTCTCTCCATAGGATCAGATAGACAGACTGATCTCATGAAATGGCATGTAAATGTATGACAAGCCAATTCATATGCCATTATTGGCGTGTTATCAAAACGCATACTCGCTTTTTAGCATGTACACGCGAAAAGATCAAAATGTGTTCAGATAACATGCCACTTGGCTTAAGAAAATCAGCGTGTATGTTTATGCGAAGTCATCATGTCATGTTAGATTTGGAAATTAATCGAGATTTGTTAATTCATGGGTCTCTGTGCTTGTAGTTACCAACGATAGGAGGCAACCTGCCACAAACTATCATGCACTAAAGTTTTAGTATCATTATTTTAAAGCAATAAATTGAAAGTTCAAGCAGCATATCAGAAGAATATACATGTTTCTAACCTAGTTTTCTACCTGCCTTGCCATCCCCTACGGCTCTCAACCATCTGTGCAGTCTGTCCGACTGACAAACACACTGATGAAGCTTTGCCTTTCATTTTATTTCCCTTCGCAATCAGCGTTAAGGTGCATAACTGCCACCTATAGGGTGGGGTCGCTAATCTGCTCGCTAGCCTTTGAGGAAACCCTGTGAACGTTCTTGCTTTATCTCATTCAGGACTATGTTCTTTACAGGTACGGAGAAAACATGTATGTCATAGTTAAAAGTTTTAAAGGGGCTGTAAGCAATGTCCCGGCTGTTTTAGACAACAACATTTGTTGTCACATACAGCAAACATCTCCTTACTATCCGCAAGATGCCTGTCCCAAAAAGACACTGTAAAAAAACATGGTGTCTGTAGACAGCCCAGGGTCTACAAACGGCAACAAAAACAAACTGGGCCCACCTGCACCACGAAGCATACACACAGTGTTCCAGCCTTCCAGCCAATAACCAACAAGAAGGATTTAGGGGTGGGGGTTGGGGGGTTAGTCCGTGGAAGCACAGAAGGGAGGGAATGGGATGAGGAGGAGGGAGGGGCAAGCTAGTCTCGTTTGAAAATACTTGAATACTTGAACGTCAACAAGAAGTAACATCACCCAACATTGCATGTAACCCAACACACACACGTGATCCAGCCGCACTACGGAACCGTACATAAGTCTCACTGTGCACTATATTGTTGTGAATCTATGGATATTGTTAGGATGTGTTTTCCCAAATCTTGTAATTTTACATATATTTAAAAATATCAAAATTAATATCGATATCGTAATATTCCTAATCAATATCGCTATATCAATCGTGCAACCTTACAGAGTGTAGGACTATGTGTCGGGCTGAGCCCAGGACAACCTGGGCCCAATTTAACCCACATTCAAAGATCTCAACACCTAATTGTGTTTTCAACAAAGACAAAGAAATATGACGACCCCCCCACTTTTTCACAGCTAACAACCTCCAGTAGCTTCCTCCAGTGGTTCTCCAGCCCCACAAATGGCAGCACTGTCAAGGCAGTTTTCTATTGGTCAATACTGCAAATATGCATGTCACATTTGCACATTAGGGTCACCCAAGCAGATTTACTGTGCCCACACAAGCATATCTATGGATTGAAGGAATTTCATAAGAACTAACTGACAAAATACTCATCAAAATAAAAGCTGGTGTGGCCAGGCCATTCAAAAGTTTCAACATGCATTGTAAGACCTACAACTTCCTCAATTTTTGATATTGTTTTACAAGAGAATATTTTTGGAAAAGGTGGATTCCTGAGAGTAAAAGATTGAACACTGTTCTGCAAAATCAACTTCTATATCTCTGTGCCATAATGTACCCATCCCCTCTCACAGTTCAGAGCTATCATTGAACTGCTGCCATGCAGAGGAAAGGGCATAATGATTCAACTCAGAGATGCTAGCCAAATCTTTTCTGTACATATGCATGGCATTCCTGTTTAGAGGATGTGTAAATATAGGACAGAGGTTAGTTCAAACACAGAGACCTGTGCAACCTTACACTCTCTAATCAGCAACATTTTCACTACATGGGCATGGGAGAGGGAAACATGACATATTCAGTTCGGAGTACAGTTAGGAGTAAGTGGAAAATTACTGCATGAGAGGAAATATTTTTACAGTAACATTTAAGTTATCAAAAGCCCCAAATAAAAATAAAATACAATAAATCCTCCACATACGATTCATCCTTTAAGGAGAAATTCATACAGATTAATGTATGAGATCACCAAAATAAATGTTGTATACTTTCCTTTCCCTTCCTGTTCTATCTTCAAACAGATTTCAATATAAATCCTCAATTCCAAACAAAGGAAATAGCCATTTATTCTCTGGATTTACTTTAAATACAACAAAGACATTCCTTTAAGAATGCAGGAGAAACACCCGGCCACACAGAAAACACAATACATTACACACTCTGAGAGAGACGTGCCAAGGGACAAACACTTTCTACTTTTTTCTTTAACCAAGTCATATTTATTTTATTAGGTGTATTCTCCATAGGCTTCATGGTGGCAGGATAGCCATGCGCTCAGACACACACAAACACACACACGCACACACAAGCACACACGACAGGACCCCAGATGTCCACTGGTGCATGTAGTGATTCTATTTTCTTTTTTTCCTTTCATCCAAGGGAGGATAACAAACACCAGCAGCCAGACATAATTAGTATTGGAGAAGACACAAAGAGTTGCTCCTAATGACTACAAACATCTGTGTGGTTGACTTTTGTGTATATAATTGAAAGGGGGTGAAAATCAATAGCATTCATTGAAAACTAATTGCAAGAGGTGAGAGTGGGGAACTGTTAGGCGTCTATTAGGAGAGGCAACAGCAAACCACTATGACGATTCTTCAGTCAGTTAGAAAAGCGCTCTGAGCGGAAATTTGTGTGAAACTGTGCGTGAAAAATGGCTGAATAAAATACCCATAATTCTTCTATTATTTAGTTACTTTCAGGCAACAACACAGAGAGATGGGAAGCAGATGGAAAACAAGGGGGAAGAGAGAGGTATTGTCTCGGAATGTGTGCTGTTGGTGGTGTTGCAGAGTGTTTCATAAAAGAAAAGGTTTTAACTTTTTAGAATTGGAATGTAACCGCTAATTGCTTGGGTGTTTTGCCAAAAACCCTACATGCCTCAAGATGTGTGATGTGAGTGACTCATTACTAAATAAGAAGTAGACTGAGCTACAGCAATAATCAAATAAAATACAATCAAATTAAATCTTTAAATACATTTTTCACATTTAAAAAAAAAATTGTTTAAGAACAGACAAGATCAATGTCAATAACCGTTGTTTTTCAGGAAGTTTTTTTGTTTTTGGTTGAGCTATTTAGCCCAGACTAAGTCAAACCAAATCGCCACGTCACTGTTTAGATAATTGTTAAACACACAAACAATTAAATGACAACATATGGACATACAAGGTGCCCAACAGCGACGATGTATGACTCTGAAATTCCTTTACATAATAAAGGGAGTGAAAGCAGTAAAATGAAGACAGTGAAAGTCTGGAAAATGAGTTAAAGGGGAAAATACAAACATCATACATACCAACTAAATGTTCGAGGTATTGTTAAAAAGTGTAAATTGACATTTCTTCGTTCATGCCATTCTATTTCTCCTTGCAATTCTTCATATTTCTGCTGTCTATATTTCCAACATTTCTGTCAATGAGCGTAGAAATATGGTTTGAAATGTGAAATACGCCAACCGCCAGTGTGTTTAAAAACAGTTCTGATCTACACACCTATAAATCCTGGAAAATATTGTACGTTTACTAAAGTGATTATTCCAATGCAGACTGAATAAACAGGATATTGATGCTGTCAAAGTCAAATACTCAGGCCATCGGGAGGATAGATACGGGCTATACAGACATCTGCCAAGTTCACAGGGGTGCATGTTTACACTGTGAGTAACAAAGGGCAAGGACTGACAAGCAAATTACAGTAAAACATGCTTATCATGGAGAGGGACCATGAAAAATCTGTTAATTCATGCCATATACTGTGTTCATCACACTCTACAACTAATATCAGGTGGTAAATTACAGCCCACATAAAACTTTACATTGTACACATTTTCAGAGACGGCGTATCGTCAGCACTTTGATTTTTGAGGTCCTGGCTCTGCTACACTTCAAACATCACCTGTGGTCCTGTACACACACACAGACGCACACACACGCTCACAATTACACAGAGATTATAGAGAGGCCACTGCACAACAACCGCAGCCAGTTCACACTCGCATACACACATGCACACACTAAATGTGAGTTGGCCGTGGTCGTTGGCAGTGGCCTTGCCATAATCTCTCTCTAATTATATACACAGCCAGGCTTACTGTTTCAATGCAGAGACCTGAGAAAATACAACCTACTAATCTTATTTGCACACAGCGGCAACAACCATTCTGGGTGAGAGGAGAGGAGCGGAAAGGGGAGGAGTGGAGAGGAAAGGAAAGGAAAGGAACGGAAAGAAGAGGAGAGGAATACATTGCAGAAGTGAAAAAGAACAGAACAAGAGAGGATTGGTTTTAAAAACATTACTGCCTTTTTGTGTTACTCTTTATATATTACAATTTGTCATGTTACTTTATTCTACTCTTTTTTATATAATTATATATATATATATATGTATATAAATATATTTTAGAACTTTATAATACAGTTTTCATCCATAATAAAAATAAAAAAATCTATGACGTGACTAAGTTTTATCCCCTTCACATACCAGTTTCATTTTGCCATTTCTTTACATTTATTAACCGATGCAGTTTAAAATTTCAGAAAACATGTTATCCCTTCTTTTTCCAGCCCTACTTATGAACAGTGTCAATGACATTATTTCCATCCCGGCCCTCCTCCCTCCGACTGTGTATATAGTCTATATGGAGAATGAGCTGAGTCTTTGTTTCCACTTGGATGCCCTGTGATAGAATATATTCCCCTCTCCAAAGGAGGTGTGATGCAGACAGGGTGTCTCACACAGACACACAGTTCTACACAGTTACACACACTATGTAAATAATGCATGTGTCTTAAAGGGTTTCACCCCACCACAGCTGGCCCACTTCAATTAGAACGCTTTGCACTCATCTATTTCCTCCTTTCTAGTGCACACTTTCTTTCCATTTCCTCGGTCATTCCAGTAAGTGTCTTTTTCTACTGTTTGCACAGGGAAATTTGACTGCAGTAAAATTGATTTTCTCTATATCAGCCGGTCATTGACCAACTTGGCAGGTTTTTACAGGATTATGCTACATTGAGATGCATTTATAACATTCTGTTATGTAACCTTGATCCTGTGTCAAAAGCTTTTAGGACAAATAGATATGTATACACTGATATATGTATACACTGATTGTGCCCCATCATTTCTTAATCTTCTTGCTCCATTCTAACAGATATCTTTATTTCTTTCCCTGTGTGTAAACTTGCTCAAAGAAGCCACTGAAACACTTGTCTAATCTGCTGTGCAACATGTTAAGCTGTGCCACAATGTCCCCTGCTGTGGTGCTTCATTTCCAGCTGATCCTGAATTCCACGGTGAGTTAGCATTGAAAATCAAGTCTACTATATTCCCCTAAATTTCCCTTGCATAATGTTTAAGCATACTTTACCTTCCTCTCTCTATTTCTGTCTCCTGATATTTTAAATGTAGTGGAGGCCTTGTGTGAACCCTTGCAACTCAACCTTAGCACTCTCTCTTTGTCTGCTCCCCCTTGCTCCCTTTCTACTTCCACTCACCATAAGTGGAGGCCCTGGCCTGGTCTAGTCTCCTCCAAACACATCTAATTACCCCGATGCCAAGTGTTTCCCATCCATCACATTATCTTTCAGAGACGAGGTATTAGCGCTCCCCGTCCCGTCAGCCAATTACCTGCTGCCTTCTGCTTGAGTCACCTGCATTGCAAATGTGACCTTTCCTTAGATGGCTGATTGCATGTTTCCTAGAGTGTGTGAGAGAACGTAGAGTTTTGAAGTGTGTGTGTGTATGTGTGTAAGAGAGAGCATGTGATCTCCAGAAGAGTGTGTTGAGAGAATGAAATTGTGAAGATACGTGTGTGTGTGTGTGTGTGTGTGAGTGTGTGTGCATATAAGTGTTTATACATATTATCTAAGAGCATGCATATGTTGCAGATGTGTGTGTAATGCAGATCTACTGTGTGTGTATGTGTGTGTGTGTGTGTGTGTGTGTGTGTGTGTGTGTGTGTGTGTGTGAGTGTGTGTTACTGGGCTGGGGCAGTGAGGAAACCCTCTCAGACACCCTCCTGACCCCCCCTCACCCTCCCTCATGTGACGGGCTGTCGTGAATGTTAATGTTCTGTGATGGCTGTGGAGCAAATAAGTGTTTCTGACACAGTACAGGCTCCTATTACAGGAGCAGGCCAAATGGGCTCGCTAGTGCCTTAATGAGCAGGCAGGTCAGTCAGCCGCAGCCACTGTACCAGTCCCACACACTGCTTATGCAGGGACCAACCCTCAGCACCAGACCAAGGGGAAACACTGACTTCCACTGACGTATCTTTACTTAAAGGGATATTTCACCATTGGAAAAACAAATATATCTTTAAACTGGGTCACTTCTGTAGTAGAATTTTATTATATTTTTATTTTGTTATTGGTGACTTCTAGGTTGAGAAAAGCCAGAAAATGTTATTTTGCCACATTTGGATGTAAGACACCAAATCCCAGAATGCACTTGCTTCTCTGCTCTACGAGTCCACTCCCAAGCAACGCTTACCGTTTACAGACATAGACAGACAGTGAGGCATTCAACTCAACTCAAGTTCGTTTCATTGTCATTGCAACCATATACACGAAACAATGTTTCACCAATGCTCAAGTGGTGTTACACATTTAAAATATATAAAAAACAACATTATATAAAAACAGAAATATTTAGTGCACACACATTATAGGCTCCGTGAAGTTCAGCTAACACATGTGTAGCAATAGCGCTTGGTGGGCTGTAAACACAGAGTATAAACACAGCCGTGAATTTGCATGTAATGTAGAATGGTCAAATTTAACAGTCACAAACTCCACCAGCGGTTAGCAGTAGTTAGATAAAAGCACCCCATTTCTGCACAAGTCTGTGTCCGTGTTAACACAGCCCACCTCCATGAGTCTTATCCAACAGACCTGCATCTGCTCTGAAGGCTAGCAGGCCTGGTAGCTGGATAGCGGAGTCCGATACACTGTTGTTCAGCCATGTTTCCACAAAAACAAAACACAGCAGTCTCTAAACTTGTGTTGGGAGTTTTTGTTGAAGTTGGATGTCGTCCAGTTTGTTGTCTAATGATCGGACACTTGCAAGCAGGATGGATTGGACAGGTGGCCGTCTAGTGTTAGCTTTCCACCTAGCTGGAACTCTTGCCCTCGTCAATGTCCCCTTACCCGGCTAGCGACACCGCTGGCTGAGGTGCTGGTCTCTGTAGCAAGCAAAGCTTGCGTAGTTTGTCGAGTATTCTGTCAGTAATACAGTTTCCTGCATATTCTCCGATCTGTACTTATGTATCCTGTTGGAACACATGTGCAGTAGTTTGAATACACATAACTGTTGTAAAAGTTTGCTGCTGAAAAGAGAGAACCTTTTAGATTAGATTCAAGATGGTTGAATCTCGACTCGCTTTGGCTCACTTCGGGTAAAGAATCCAACCCTCTATGGGCGGGCTGAAAACATGTGGAACTAGCTGGCTTGTAGTACACAGACTCTCGGCAAAAATGCCTCCAATGACAGTAAATCACGATTATTGCATCATCAGAGGCTTTTTTTTCCAGACCAACAATACAAAGAAATCTAGTTTTAGGAGGCATGAGGGAGGGAAGCACGGTCATTCAAAAATACAACAGGGGTTCTACTGATACAAAGCTTAATGCTAATCGGTGAAGTATCCCTTTAAGTTTTTCTGATATTTTTATTTTCCTTAAAACGGTGGGTTTTTGTAGAAGCCGGAAAAGTTTACCCATTTCAGCAAGGATAACTTCCAAAATCTACCAACAAACTAAAAATGAAAAGTGTTGAGTTGCTACTACAAGTCTTCAATTTTAAATGTCAAAATTCTAGTAATGTAAATCTTAAATCAAATACAGTATGTGTTTCTCCAAAATTAAATGTGTCCATCTCTTTTCTGTTGATTACAGAATGATTGTCTGGCTGTAACGCTGGTGTAACATCATTAAATACAGCTAGTCTGCAAGGGTGCCACAATCAAATCACTGTGAATTCACCACTGACATATTTCTTAAAATAATACCTCTAGGAAATACAAAAACAATGAATGAATGAATACTTTCATGCACTTATTATTAGGGCTGCAGCTATCAATTATTTTAGTAGAGGATTCTACCAATTATTCTGTCAAGAAATTGAGTAATCTGAGAAGAAATTGCTTTTGCTTTATAGAAAAAGCAATAGTAAATATACAGAAAAAGTAGTTTCCTTTTTAGAAAAAGAAACATTTTATTGCCTAAATTGCATACAATAACAGGGATATATGCTAATATTTTTAAGAACTGGCTGAACAGGCCATTCTGTTCTGTTGGCCAAAGTAAATTTTTGGTGGCCCAAATGTAAATCTTTTTCACCACCTTCCCCCTTCATGCTTCTGGCTCTTTACACTGGATATGCAAAAGAGCTTTTCACTAAGCCCAGGTATATGTGACTGTACAACGCTTAGGCTATAACACCATACTGTTCAGGGGGACACCTTTTAAGAAGGTTAATACAGAGTCACCGGCATGGCCTGATGACGTCATTCATGTGCATATTAAAGGTGTTCAAAGCAATGTTGGGTGATGTCATTTCTTGTTGACGTTTGCAGTATTGTCAATCAAAATGGAGGCTGGCTCGCCCCGTCTCTTCTCTTCATCCTGCTACATCCCAAACTTTCTGTCCTTTCTCTTGCCTGTCTCTTCTCACTAATTCCGCTCTCTTTCTTCATTTGTAATACGCGCTGTCAGTCTTGTGTCCACAGCAGCTTCAGACCGTTGTGTGACAGTAATAGCTAACCGTGCGGAAACACAATGAGCGGTAAAAGTGTTACATTGATCAAAGAATTTTGCATCAAGGATTTTTAGCAATTGAATTTTTCAAGTTACTCGAAGGAATCATTTCAGCCCTACTTATTATTAAATAAATGGTACTGATGTGTGTTAATGGAGCCTGCTATTTAAAAAATATAAAAGTAACAGTGTAAAAATCACTAACTTTAATTGAATTTGAATGTTTTAAACTTTCAATAAGGGAAGACATTTCTTGAATTAAGTTTTCCTGTTCAAGAATGTCAGGCCTTGAGCATTGGTGCTAGTGAGCACTAAGCTACCACTATGTTTTGTTTTGTTGTAGAACAGAGTCACTGTTGTAAACTGTACAAAAGAGTCAATTGTCCCTCTGTAACACAGATGACCAGCAACATAGGAAGACTTCACATACCGGTAAGCCCTGAGTAAGCATTCAAAGCAGATCTCATTATTTGCAGTATTCATATGAAACTAAGATTCATGCATTTGGGTGCTGAGGTCATTTTGAAGTGGGTAATTGCCACCTGTCAAATAGAGCACAAAAACAGATATTTGGAACGCCTGCATGGCAAACCAAGGGCCTTGTCCATGGTAAAGTTCCAGTTAGCCTGTGGACACTGTAAACTCAGTCACAACCAGTCCAGAACAGCTACAAGCCTCTGAACAAAGACACCGTCTCTCCCTTCTCCCTCTGGATTGTCAAGAGAAAGTGCAGCTTGTAGGCTGAGTCAAACAGTTTTTTTTTTAAATAAAATAAAATTAAAAGGTGGAAAGCACATCGCTTGGTTGACTCATCATAATTTAGAGGGAAAATGAATCCCCCTTCTTCACCTGAGGACAGGAGTGAGCAAAATAAAAGCTAAGAGGAAGGAGAGAGAAGGGTAAAGACAGGGAAGCCAGGAAGCGGACATTAGGTTTGATTGAGACGCATGGCAGAGGGAGAATCACCTAGCGCGTCGGAGCACAACCTCACAGTTGGCCAGGCTGTCTCTCAAAACTCTCCAAATAGTCTAAAGTCGACCTGTTGGAGTTACTGAGTCGTCACAGTACATGTTGTAGCCCAGGAGCAATGGGCCCGCAAAGGTGTCTCTTTTCCTCTCTCCGCGGGACTTGTTAGCGCTGCTATTTTGGAACCTCCCTGCCTTCATTCTCGCTTCTGCAAAACACCTTGAGGTGTACCACATATTTTACACAATTTGGGTTCTTGTTGAAAAGATATTCCAACTATAAAACTGTTTTTATAGCACCTGGTACAAGAGCAACAACTACTTTTTATGCATGACAACGCTACACGTTTTTCATTTTCATGGTACATAACACAGTTTTACTTAGAATCACATGTCTGGTTTATCTAATATGAACAATGGTGGTGTGCATGTGCTTTCCTAACACTACTACACAACAAATGCCAATCAAAGGACAAGGACACAGCAAAACTACTAAAGGATGGCTGGGAGATACTTACTGTGCAGGAAATTGACAGAATTAGAATTAGAATTAGAAGTTTTCTTTCTAAAATAATTTCATAGAACTGTAAGCATTCTTTATTTAAAACAATGATTTCTGCATTATACTGAGTCAGATCACACAGCTACACTATTTTCAAATAATGGAAGGGCCAATGCAGAAACTTTTCCCTATAATGAGACTGAAAAGGTCACAGCAGCACTTTAAGGGAAAAAACCCTTCACATGCAAACAAGACAGATAAAAGAGCACAGATAATTTACTGAAATACTAATTGGCAAACAGTCTGACAAGAAACCCCAGTGCTCGACATTAAATGCCTAACTAGTAAAAAGGCCTTATAATGTAGCAAAACTATGTACTGTATGACTTGGTGGTTTTGTACGATTAAGTTACGTTTTTTTCCCAGTTACTTTTATTTCGCAAACAAAACATATATATGTATATCTCATTGATATCATCACATGGATATGTTCCAAAGACAGAATTTGTGAATGATTAAAGTTTAAGTTTATGCATCTTATAGAGGCAAACTTAAAACCTTCTTATTTTCTCCGGCATTTTATTAATTACAGTGTGTGTGTATCTTATTTTCTGTTTTGCTTTGATTTCATATTAATGCTGTTTTAAATGTTTAATGAAACATGCTATATAAATAAAATTGCCATTGCAATTTTGGAGGTCTCTTAACTTTCTTGGAGAAGCCAGCACACTAGAGAACGGCCTGCATCACATTTCTCTGAAATTATTTTCTTGTGCAAACACAACATAGCCAATTCTTTCCCCAGTTAAACACCCACCCAGCACTTTGAGAAACCTTTCACTTTCAGAGAAACCTGAGGGCCTCATTTGTATGTTTTGTTGGACCTCCCGAACACAATGGGAAATGGAAGCAAAGGTCAGTGTTAAGTCTCCCCTGGCTTTTGTTCTTTAAAACAGCGATATTGTATTGATCTGTCCTGAATGATAAACACAAATGTGTTGATAAAACACAGTCTCTTTTGACCTTTAGCAATTACTTCTACATGGCTTTAGCAGTACTGTAGATGTAAAAAAACAACATCCAACTCGTTTTTTTTTTTTCCCCGTGTAACTATACCTACATCTTTCTCAAGTACAGCTGACTTATATGACGATAGCTTTTAGTTACATATCACAGATACTGCACTTTGACATCATTGCTGTTGTAGACAGCAACATCTAACCTACAAGTGGCTCTTAGGGCAACATGATTTAGAAGAATTACTGCTTCATCCATATGGAACCACCTTATTGCTGCATACATTTTAAATATCTACTGGTAGGTGTTTCACCCAACCTCATATATATCAAATCCCCTGATGAGACAGAAAAAAATAAAATGAATGCTGGGTCTTGGTTTCCTCCGAGCTGCATGCATATCCTCAGATTTAGGAATGAGTGTGCCACGACTGTAACGTCAGGTATCTCATGAACTTGGAAGATACTGGGATTACACCCGGCTAAAAATAAATAAAGAAATCTGAATTTTAGCTGTATAATAACCAGATAACAACTAAGATGCCTGCTAATAGAATCTCAGTTATCTGGTGAGCTTCTCTGGGTCTAAGTTGTCTGACAGAGTTGAAGTGTGTTGTGATGCCCCATGATTAGAACCTCTTCACCTTTCCTCTGACCTCGAGAGGGTGTGAGATTACAATCCTGGACTTGTTTTTTCAGCTTTATTTTGCACACTCAAAGTTCAGTCAGTCAGACTGAGAAGGCTGAGATGGTGAAAAGCGATGCGCCTCAGGCTAAAACCTCTTGACCTGTGCAACGACTGCAGGAGGCGATGAAAGAGGCCTGATAGAGGCCAGTCACTGGGCCCTAAAGGCACATCCTGGACATGTCTTTTCTGGCAGCAGGGCTATGAACACAGCCACAAATACTCACACATGATCTCTCTCACACACACACACAGCTCCAGTTTGTCTTATTACAGAGAAGAATAAGACAAGGCACTTCAGATTTTAAAGTAGAGGGGTAAATATTCTGCACCTTATCATGACAGCTGAGAAAGGGCTTCCTGGTAGAGGTACTGGAGCCACAAAATCCAAATCTGAGCTTTACTGCATGTGAAGTGCTCTGCTTTGGTCTTCTGTTGTCTACACGACTCTACAAACTCCTCTCTACTTGGCATATTATTTTGTATTATATCAATATATTTATTTGCTAAGATCAGCCATGCCAAGCATTCACATCAACTGACATTTAAATGTAATTTAATCCTGAGAAAGAAAAAAATGTTTTTTAAATGATACAATCACACACCTACAGGCTGTTTTCCTTTTTGTGAATTTGTATTTTCTGATAATAATGTGCTTTATTTTAATTGGAATGAAAGGCCATTCCATTGATTCTTGAAAGGGGCGTTCAGGCCATACCAGCATTGTGCATTTGGCTTGTACGTGTGTCTGTGTGTGTGTGTCTGTGTCTATGTGTGTGTGTGTGTGTGTGGTCTTTCCACACTGCTCTTTGTGTGAGGTCATGCTTCATATTTTCATTAAAGCTTTGATCACATTACTGCTATTCTCACCACATTAATGTTAGTCAATGAATAGATTAAATACTCAATTAAGCCTAATGCTGTGTGTGTTTTCAAGTGTTTGAGTGTGTGTGTGTGTGTGTGTGTGTGTGAGTGTGTGTGAGAGAGAGAGAGAGAAAGAGAGAGAGAGAGTGTGTGTATGTTGATGTGTAATGATGTGTAAATATATTTATGGCTCAGGGTCACAGTGGTAGAAACCTGACCTAGACTCTCTCTCTCTCTCTCTCTCTCTCTCTCTCTCTCTCTCTGTGGAGCCTCAGTGCAACTGATTGTTCTGTGTTTCAGTCAGCTTTGGAGGGCCTTCTGCTATAAACAGAGCATGTATTTGACAGGATGCTTGTTTGAAAAAAATGGAATGAAGTTAAGAAGTATGAAAGGCTTCCATAACTTTTAGGATATCGGTTGAATCACACAAAAAAAACCTCATCCTTACACAATCACACTGCACATCCACTGGTGGATGTTTTCTTGCAGAAAGTAAGACACAGCTTTTGAGTGAGTCCCTTGACTCAGCTACCACACAGGAGGACTACACACTCTGCTCACTTATATGCTGCTTTTACCAAGGGGGGAAGGTATTCAGTTAAATGTCCCATCAGTCAGGCATATGCCAAAGGCCTACATCTTATTCAAGTTTTAAACCTCTAATTGGTAACGTTTAAAAGGCGTTTAAGAGTGCCCTTTCTTCTCCCGTTTCTCATTTCCCATTTAATGTGTTGTGTCAAAGTCTATTACCTCAGTTGGACGTTTCTGTCCCTTAAGTTGAAAAAAGGGAAAGGGGGGGGGGTAGAGTGAGAAAGAGAGAGGAAAGGGGAGGGGAGGGGGGAAAGCCATCAGCTGAGGTTTGCCAGGTCGATAAAGCTTTTAGATTTGGAGATGTTTTCAGGGGGAGCCCATTTCCTGCGGCTAAGAGTTGTTAATGGAGCTTAAGGAATTATCTTATGACTCTCAGTTTGAGAGCAGTTTATTTCAGCCCGGACCCTGCTCCTGTGTCGGAGTGGCTGAATGTGCTGCTGTCAAACCCGCTTAATGAAAAGTAACGCGTCGCTGATTACAGTTTTATTTGGCCTCTATGTAAAAAGCCCCTGTTAATTTACCATCTCACTCCCTCTGTGTGTTCGTATTTGCTACGGCTGAATAATTTAGTTATAGCTGGCCTCTCTCTCTCTCTCTATGCTCTCTCTGCTCTCTTTTCTCTGTCTCATTTCGTGTTTCTCTCTAATACAAATCCACTTGTTTCGGAGGTCTAATAAAATCTGTCTTCATGCTAAATTAATTAAGTGTTGAAACTATATTGTTTTATCTTTGGGGCCTTTAACTTTGGCCTACTTTTGCTATCAGTAGCTATGAAAAATTGAACACACCATTTTGCATGCACAGGCTAATAAACATTCCTACATTAAGGACAATGAGAATACAAATTACCCTAGAGGACCCTTTTAACCATGCATGCACCTGTCAGATATCTATTCCCTGACAACATTATGTGTCTTTGCTCCAATTTATTTTGCAGCCAAGTCTTGTGCTGCAGGCAAGGTTTTCTGAACTAACAAATACAAACATACATCCTGACTCCGATTTATAGAAAATCCCTTTTGTCCACTATATCACGTTATTTCATGGGAGGGGGAGATCTCTGTCGTTTGTGCTTTTTCTATTAAAATTCATCACTGAACCCCCCCCCCCCACACACACACACACACACACCTCCCCCGCCTCCCTTTCCCCCGTCTCTCGCAGGACAGACAGAGTCCCCCGAGAGCTCCACTTTCGCCATTACTGTCAAGTACCCTTGACTTCGTTTCTTTTTTGCCCTTTTATCTGCAGCAACTAATTCGAGTTCCTTTGCCCTTTTCACGTTTAGACGACGTGAGTGCCTCCCTCGTAAAGCCCTTTCACTTTTCAGTGGAGGAATCAGCATCCAGGCTGTTTTCTGCAGGGCCCCCGTCTCTAGGAAATTGAGGGGTTAGTGTCAAAACGAAAACTCTTCACTTCAAATTATTTCGCAGGGCCTCCGTTTTGAACCCATTAATGGACGCATGGCGAATAACTTACCCTTTTGACAGCTGCATCATGGATGGTGTTGAGATGTTTCGATAATATTATCAGAGAGCAGAGAGGGGAAATCAATAGCGTGGCATGAAATATGACTGCGAACATCCCAATTACAGCCTGTTTAGGGGGATTAATGAGGCAGATCTTAGATACTGATATTGTTCTGTCTTGAGGGTTGAGCTGCCTCATTTTCTCGCTGTCACTAAATGAGACTGGATGTTTCTGAAATAACACATGGTGGGAGATGTTCGATTGCATCTGTTTTAAGAATGAATTGGATAAAACTGCTTTATTTATTGTCTCTGCTCAGCCGTGTAGAAGGCCCCATGTGTTCTAGTAGTAAAGAATGGGACGTAGTTTTACGTCACAAAACCCGTGCAAACACAGACCAAGGAAGATTGGCAAGGCCCAGGACGAATTTGAGCCCCCCTGTGTTTCAGCACCATGGACAGCAACTGAGCCCACCATCACACGCGCTCTTCAGAAACCGACTGCTTTTATTTTCAGTGAACAAAGTTGAGACGCTCTCCACCACTTCCTAACAGAGCTGTGCATTTGTGAGACTTTTTTTTTTTCTTCTTTTAATAGTGATCCTCAACTGCTGAGACCTAAATAATATTCAATTACATTTGCATGCGCATAATAAAGAACAAATAAAAATCATGTAAACCTATTTTTCCCCCATAGATGTAAACTTTTAGTTATACATTTCTGTGCGTGCGTTAAATCAAATAAGCCAAACCGATCCGGATATTTCACGCATGTAACGCCATTGTAACAGTAGCTAGCATTGCGTTTTTTTAAAAAACGAATCAAACATAATGAGGGAACCATGGAGACGAAATAGGCTTTTCCATCCGACTTTCAGTCAGTCACAAAGAGTCTCTATCTCTCTCTCCTTTTGCAATAAAAGGGTCATTTGGTTACGAGCAGAAAAGTTTGTTGATAGTTTTTGGGAAGCTCATGGCACTGTCTTTGGAGGAGTCTTGGTGCTGCTGCAAGGCCGCCGCGCTCCTCTCAGCCTCCAGGATGGCGCCTTTGGTGTTCGTGGTCCAAGAGACGGTGGTGTTGGTCAGAGCCTGGCTCAAAGTGCTGTGCCTGAACAAGGGGTCGTGGAAAACCCCGTCCACCCAGTTTCTCAGTGTCGTGACCGGCGAGTCATGCCTGTTGTCCAGGCCGGTCACGGGTGAGGTAGCGGCAGGCGATGGGGTGAGGGAGGAGGGCGGCGGCTGGCACCTAAGCATACACGACGGGTACTCAGTCTGGTTTAGGGACGTCGCAGTTTGGGCCAAAGACCAGATCCGAGGCTTGCCGTCTAATATCTGGTGGCCGTGCTGCTCCTGCTGCTGCTGCTGTTGGTTGTAACACGCCTTTGCCGACTGTCTGCTGTCCGCCTGGAAATCCTCCGGGCTCGTTTTCAGACAACTTTTGCTCAAGTCCTGCTCGCCTCCCAGAGAAACAGGGATGGAGATTTTCAGAGACGCGTCCTTAATGAGGTGTTCGGCGGGGCAGTCGCCCGTCGTTGACATGTGTGTGTTCATGTGGTATCGATGCTTCAGCTCACACTCAGAGCTCTCAGACTCCAGCGTGTCGAAGTCGTCCAAGTCGCTCAACTGGAGGTCCTTATCAGGCCGACTTCTGGTCTCTGGGAGAAAGAGAGCAGAGAGAAGACGAAGGACATGGTCAGAGAAAGAGATGGCAGCAGATCTGATGGAGGCATCCTGAACACTCACTCTCCAATCCAAAATATTGAAGTTTGATCACACTCAGACTGTGTACAGCCTGGCAGTGGTAAATACATATTATCTAATCAGTTTAATCATAAATCAAGTTCCACCTTACATAATGTATAGAGTTTAAGTTCACTCTGATGTACTTTAATTTACTAACTAACTCAATTCAGTCCTGTCAGAAATATCAAGCCATAAACAGCTGAAAAAAGTTCACCAATCTCATCATTACAAAGACCTCTAAATTTAGATTTGAACCTTTGCCATTTCCCTGTGGGAAACTGACTCAGGTCAAATGGTATTTCACAGCTTCATTGTTATGGTGATCAGAGTGATACAACATGCATGTACACACAACTGCTGACTCTGTTTAATAACCATACAACAACAAAAATGCATATAAGTGCATATAACAACAATACCATGTTTGACTTTACAAATTGTAAGGCCTCATGTTCTCTCATTATCAATATGATAGTTTTTAACAATAAAACAGCATCACACAACTACTATTATTTTTAGAATAATTACAGTAGAAAAAATAAGCTGCAAGACTGGTTACCTAAATGTAATCAAATCTTATTCTTCCGTACATTTTTGTACACAATAAAAGATGTCCGTGTGGCCCCATCCACCCAGCGTATAGGTGGATAAAAACTAAAATAGGGTAGATTTAAAATCTATGTTAACAGTGCATTTTCTCATGTTTTTCTCTAATTATTTGTGATTAATCCTGATCCATCCAAGAGGAATAAAACAGGAAACAGTTGCTCAATATTTACACATGTTCTCAGTTCGACCAATGTTCAGAAATAATAAGAATGTTTCCATTCCAAACAAGAAAAGTGACATTTTTTTATACTTATAGCAGCAACAACAACACCAACATTGCAGTTTTAAGGTGTCATGAACACATTACATGCTTTTGAGACAAAAGCCACCTGTAATATAGTGCCAAACAATTGAGCATAAAGCTTTAACAGATTCTCTTTATTTCTGCAGCTCAATGAGAAATGGTGACACTAACCATCTTCATTGTTCTCGCTTTTTATCTGCTCCTCCTGAGACCCATCTTCATCATCTTCATATCTTTTCTCCTCTGAGCCCTTGTTCCTGGGCGGCCATGTCATCTTGTTCTCCTTCTTGAGCCTCCTCCTGGCGTTGGCGAACCACGTGGAGACCTGCGTCAGCGTCATCTTGGTGATGATGGCCAGCATGATCTTCTCCCCCTTGGTCGGGTACGGGTTCTTCCTGTGTTCCTGCAGCCAGGCCTTCAGGGTGCTGGTCGTCTCGCGTGTGGCGTTTTTCCGCCTTGTTCCCCCATCCATGGAGCCATATCTGTTAACAAAAAGAACACAACCACAATGGTAATGAGAGTGTAAATAGAAATGGTGATGCATGTTGCATTACAATTTCTAATGTGTTGCCCTGGCAGTTTCTTTTCTGAAAAACCATGACAGAGCCATCTGCTTGGAATCTTGAAATGATGCATAATGAGCATTATAAGCGTGAGTAAAGGTCTGAAAAATAAAAGTAAACATCATAAACACATGTCACTTAAGAGACATCATTTAGAAAATATGAGGGGAAGGCCAGGAAATACACCATGTCCATACCTTAGGAAACTGTAACATTAATACAATCAGTGAATTGTTTTAAAGAATTGTACATAAGCCTTGGAGGAACATGTGCAGTATACAGAGCATGTACATTCCCTGAAATCACGCAAACAATCCTTCTGTCGTAACTACAACTACCTGGTATCCAATGTAAATCTTCTACCAGTATCAAAATATGCAAATTATTCTACTTAAGTAAAATGTTTGGACTATATGCACAAATATTTTTCAATATCAATGCATTGCCTATTATAGCCATTCTTAGCGCAGCATATGACTATTTCCCTACGCACCAATAGATCAACCATAGACCTCCATTTAAAATGCAGTGTTGATTTTCAGTCAGCAGTGAGCTGTAAAAGTCCTCTTGGGGGAGGCTTTTATGAGGCCTTTATTGCTCCGTATAGCTTAGTGCAGGTCAAGCACTGCTAAGGGAATCAAGAGGAGAGGAGGGCTGCACCTTTCCATACCCGGCGTTGTTCTCTCGCAGATAAAATAGACTGTAAAATTGCTTTATTGAGTGTAATGATAGGCCCTCAGGTAACAGGCGGGCGCAGACAGAGTGGTACTGCTGTAGGCCTGCTTGTCTTTCTGAGTGCCACTAATTCTGTTTTTCTTTAGACTTTAAGGCCTCTTGCTTATTAGCACTCCTGCTGACACCTTTTTGCACTTTATACTTAAGTTAGAGTGATTGGTAAAAGAAGCCTGCTCTTTGGTTTTGGGTCACGTTGCTATAGAAGGTAATCAATATTACACTTAGCTGATCAATTAAAACTCAACATTATTAAAAAAGCAGTTGTCATGTGCTATCCCACTCATCTTTGTTAGTGCTGACATCTTTTAAGTTGTTGATTATGTTCAAAAAGCGTGCTGGACACACGTATATTTATCGTTCACGACATACATTTTACAGACTTAATATGGACATCATGTCATTATTGGAAAGGCCTTTCAATATGGACATCAAGTCATTATTGTGGATGCCTTTCAATATGGCAGGTGTGCTCTTCACACTGACGAGGCCTCATGTCTTTTCTGAAAAGGGGGCACGAGTCTTGTGAAGCACATCACCCCATCAGGAAATAAATGTGTCCTGAGATGAAGGTGATGACCCAGTGTTGCTCGGCGTGATGAGAATGGACTTGACCTCTCAGGGCTGATTGATTTAACACTGGGAAAACTTACCCTACACTAGTGCGCAATACTTTGAGAGTTACTGTCTGCCTACATTTTGATCATATAATTTTTTTGCCACTTGAAGCAGGTGATGTGAGCCTGTTAAAGTGAACGTTAACTACACAGCTCAAGTTCTGTAATTTGAACTTTTCCATCGTGTACCACATTGTATTAAGTTACACATACAGGTCACTCCCATGTCGGATGTTTACATTGATAATCAAGCCTTTTTACATTAGAAAATCACATTATAATAGAAACAACATACCTGTCATACTGATACTGTCCCAATGTAGGATCATAAGGATAGTACGCTGTTGCCTGGGTTATTCCCGCATGCGCAGAAGCTGTGGCCTCTTTAGTGTCGAATGGGCCCTGCAATCACAAACATAGACAAGTGTTTTAAAGATGATGCAAATAGGAAATCTATTCTGGTACGTTAAATGACTCCCCTACTGAAAAACAGACAGACTTGTATTGGCTTAATTTAAACTCTGCTTGGTTATGTTAAGTCATCAAAGCTATTGAAGAGGGTAATGACTGATTTTGCACTAAATCAAAATGTTTAAATACCCTCCTGCACAACTAAACATGGACAAACTAGACTAACAAAAGTATTTGATCTATGACTTTCAAAATACATTTTTTTTTAATAATCCCTTCAGAAAAACATTAAGAAGCAGTAGGTTCATTAGCAGAAGTCTGAGCAAATAAATCCAGGAAGGTTTCCAGAAAAATAAGGACCAGTTTAATTATTATCATCAGTTAGAAAAGCATAGCCTCTATAGTTATTCTGAATATTATTCTCATCACAATCTTTTAACACTGAAGCTGGACCAAACAGCAGTCTTGGACTCTAGGCACATGGGTTCTGTTATGAAAACGTATGGAATTATTTTTCAATACAATTTTGATATATATTTGAATCTTCTGAGTCAGCCAGCTGGTAAAACATCAACTTGTTTTCAATGGAAATAAACTTGTCTCCGCATTGATGGGATGCTTGAACTTGTTTCTACCTTGCTTAAAAAAATGTACTGTCTCAAGGAAACCTCTGACACAAGAAAGTGAGCCTATATCGACTTGCAGAGAAGTAATAAGTAATGAAAAGTTTGCTTGAAGGCTGATATGAGGATAAATCACGTTCAGTAGGAGACTGGTATTTTGTTGTGTAGAGCATAAAAACGAGGAGCGGTGCACCCTGCGGCTCCATTAATCAATGCCAAGATGGCTCAGATGAAAGGCTTACCAGGGAGTAGAAAGCCGAGGCGTCCGTGCCGTATGTAACGTAATTCCCATAGCCTTGACTGCCGGTGTAGGGGCTCCCGTACACACCAAGCGCGGCGGCTGAGCTGAGTTCGTGTCTCGCCGTGGCCAGCAGCCGGCTCTCATACACGGGGCAGTAGACTGGTGTCTGCCCGGACGCTGCTACTCCGGAGTCGGCTATGGATCTGCCGGTGGACTCGCAGCAAGTGGTCAGAGAGTTGGTTGTCATCAGGAACTGGGTGGACACCGAGAGAGAAATTACCTTTTAAAAGTTGTATTTGATCCTGCATTGAAACAAAAAATCTAATGTTTTGATTTTGAAGTTAGTTTATAACTTTTTATTTTCAATATCAACTAAAAAAACATCTCAGTGAAATGAACACGATTCTACCTGTTTCCAAATTCTCTTTTCCTCAACATTGAATATAATTTAAGTTAAAAAAGAGAGAATTATTTTGCTTCTTTGCAGATAACCAAGGTAAACTCGCCCTTATTCGTTTTTTTTGTTTGTTTCAGAATGTCAATCTTTGAAAAACTAAAATACAACATCAAATCACTTATAAAGATATCTGATGATGAATGATGCGTTGAATTCATGCGGTAATGTGCGCGTAAAACATGTCAACAGAACAGAACGTTACAAACAGATACAACATGTTTTCCCAATAACGCCCAGTAATACCAAAGTAATGCCCAGATGATTTTTTATGGCTCAAAGCCAAAACAAAACAGCAGCTGGGTTATGGCGTAAAACACACACAGAGTGTGCAGAACAAGTTGGCATGTGTGCTCCAGCGCAGATAAACATATGGTTGACATTACACAGCGGCTATTATCTTGCAGAAATCAGTGAACGGGAGGTCGGGGGTCTCGCTGGTTTCTGCTTTCCCTCTTCTTAGCTTTTTTTTTTCTATCGCTGCAGGAACCCAGGTATCAGTGGCTGAAACGCAAAACCTTTCCGATACGCGAATTGACTGTGACAGCTTCGCTGATTCTTGGCCAAAATGCGTAAAAGGATTACGCTGAAATCGATGACATAATCAATCGCTGCAATATCAAAAACCAAAACATCTGATTAACTGAGCAAAGGTAGTTACATGGACTTACTTGTGGAGCAGACGAATAAGGATATCCAAATTGTGGATATGACATGGTAGAGAGGTCCCCCAATATCCAGAAATAAAGCGAGACTGAAGGTCTCCACTCTAACGCAGGCTGCAGCTCTGTTTGACTGTACCAATTGATTGTTAAGCACAGGCTCCTGGTTGCTTATAGGGCGAAGCAGAGTAGCATGTTTAATTTGTGGAAAATGCCCCCCACTCAAACGCCTTTCAATGGCAAAAAAATAATAAATAAATTAAATTAAAAAAAAAAAAAAATTCTAGCTCTCCTTTTTTTAAAGCTCTATTATGAATAGATACACGAATTAAGGTGATACGGGCTTCCCGTGCCTATAATAATCACTTTGTTGTCAGATACATATTTTTGCCGTATAAAAACATAGTATAAAAGACGTCAGCAGCAGAGGCAGGTTGTTTTAAACGGCTGGGACTCTGACGTCAGAAGTTTCACACTCAAAAAATGACCGGACTGTAACTTTAATATGCATTTTCTTTCTCAGGATGACGACAAAAAAAAAAAAAAACAGAGAAATGATCAATCCAACAAGACATATTTAAGAGTGAACAGGGGGGAGTACTTAAAAAAACACGTCCTGGAGATTAATTTGCAGTCCCAATCAATCAATTAAGCCAATCTGTGTCTTCAATATGCTAACGTATGTATCAGTTTAAATGCATTAGGCCCAAGCACATTCTCATCATTCCTCCGCATTGATGCTAATCACACGGGGAACTAATTGATTTTAAATGAATTAGTAAGGAATATTTTTTTTAGACTGGACAGAGACAAAAAGCACAGCCCTCCCATATCTTGAGCAAACAGATCCACATAAAACAAAACATGTGAAAATATAAATATTTGATATTTATTTGATAATTACCAACATAAAACAGACCATAATTTGGTTTCAATTCCACCTGGAGCAATGAGTCCCCAGAGTGTTGTAATGAGCCCAATGCGTCCCCCAAAAGTGCCTAATAAGGTGTAGTTTGAATGAACTTCTCACACGTGCAGGGATATGTATATTTTTTTAATTATTATGACATTTACAACCACGTCATTCTATCTCTCTATCTATCTATTTATCTTCCTTCCTTCTTTTCTTCCTTCCTTCCTGGTCAGGTAAAATCGTTAAACTGCAGTTAACCAAAACAGCCAGAATCCCCAAACTCGTCCTCCACAGTGCCGGTGCCGGTGCCGGTGCGCGCTGCCTTGCTTGGAGAATCCCGGGTTGAGACATGTGGATAGCCCCAGGGGTCACTCCTCAAATTAATGATGATGTACTCCTCCCCCTCCTCCTCCTTCTTCTCCCCTCTCCAGCTGGATCTCTGCCTGCCGGTGACAGGTCGATTGAGAGTGATTGATGACTATCTAGGGGACCGGGGCCAACATAATAATATGATACAGGCTCCTTGCAATAATTGCTCTCTTTCATTTACAGATGAAAGAAGTAATAAACAGCTATGAAGACGGAGGCTTTTACTTCGATTAAGTGGCCCAACTTTTGTCTTTTGTCGGTTTAATTTTGGTGTGGTGTGGTGGTGTGGGAGGGCGGGCTGTCTGTCTGTTCTCTCATTCATTCTGACAAATTGAATTATAGGGGGTTAGTACCTCCAAGCAAATGGACGCATTAACGCTGTGAACGGAGAAGGGGGGTCAAAAGGGATCAGCCAGCGCTTTTTAATTTGCATTAACTCTAATGCCACCTTAACATTAACAACCCTGTCTGAAGCGCTCAACCATACACTCACACTCTCTCTCTCTCCCTCTCTCTCTCTCTCCCTCACACACACACACACACACACACACACACACACACACACACACACACACACACACACACACACACACACACACACACACACACAGCTCCCCTTTGTCATATTACAGTAATTTAGACTTTTTTTCTGTTTTAAATGCATTGGGGTTAATGCGACACGCAGTGCGTAAAGGCAGGGCGGGACCCAATTTAACTTTAACATCACAGAAAGAGAAAGTGTTGACACGTTGATTTTGGGGATGGTGTGAGCGCACCTGACACACACACGAGCACACCCATAAGTGGCATGTATTCTTCCGTCGATATATAATCAAGCACACTTTTTATTTTATGGTCCTTTGCATGGGCCTCCACCCTTATGTATGTATAGAATCCGGCTGGAGACAGTGGGACAATCTGATAGACACATTCTCTAAACTATACTGGCCACATTCCCTCCCTCCTCCCCTTGGAGTATACCTTTTCATTATCCATTGCGTTACCCAGCGTTATCGGGCGCCTATAATAAAATATTTAGGCGCACTTGTATATGCTTTTAGATGGAAAATAAAGGCGACGGCAGGAGTTCATGCTTGTTTAGCGTTTAAAGATTAAAAGAGAAGCTTCTCTTTTTTTCTTGGACAGATGTGGGGACGCAGGGATGTTTAAAGTGAAGCAAGTTATGCTACTCCAGTTCAGGACAATTGGGCCATTATGTCTTATGACCTGATTGCATTTTCTTTCCTTTCCTTTTTCTTATGAAATTAAACATGATAATCAGCAAGTTGTTATCAGTTATTAATGATCTAGATTAATGAGCGATTTGAAGATGATTTTAGTGTATAAATTAGGACAGAAGTCAGTGTTCAGCAATGATTTAGTGTATGGGCATCCGTCATATTGATGAGTAGCATAAATCAACGGCCTGACTGGAATTAGACTAACTAATGGGGCAATTTGTGACTTCCACAATTGGGTCATCAATGTAACCATAAAGATCTTTGCAGGTATCTGCAAGTCTAACATTCATAAGTTTTTTGTTTAGTCATTTAGTTATGCTTATTTAGTTATGAATTCAAGTTTCAGGTTTTGCCTCATGGCATCAACCTCAAACTATTGTAATCTGTATAATAACTGTGTTGCACTTTGCAGTAAGCCTGCTAATTTGCATCTCCTTTCTAACTAAACTCTTATTAAAAAGTTCCCCAGAAACGCTGTAATCATGAAGGTGTCACTTCCCTGATAATCTGTCTTTGATTAATGAGCCACAAGGAGAGTGCCTGAGTGTGCCTGTGTGCCTGTGTGTGTGTGTGTGTGTGGGTGTGTGTGTGTGTGATTATGTTTGTGGGAAATAGAAGAGAGAGAGAGGTGAAGGGAGGAGGGTAAAACACCTCAGATTTTAGTCATCTGAGTTTAAAGTGAGACACAAAATCAAAGGTGAACTGAGTCAATGCATCAAAGCTAAATCTTTCATGACAGAGATGGGTAATGTTGAACAACAACATTGTGTATTAGGCTTCATTGAGAATTTTGGCTGTGGGTAATATTGCACAGAGTTCAGTTGTTGGTACACTGTACTGTATGGTACACCTAAAGAGTTAATGCCACCTCAGAACACAACCCACTGGCACTTCAATTTGAATTAACCACATGAGCTATGTTGTGCAGATCTGCACAGCATAGCTCATGTGGTTAATTCAAATAAAGACCTTTGTGACATTTTTCTGATTTGACACAATATAATGAAACTGGCTTGACTTGATTTACAACTAAGTAGTCTACCCATCTGTTCAACAACATCTACAATTTAAAAAAAATACCTTCCTGATACTTGAGTTTAGTCCTTTTTTTCAAAATAATCTTAACCCTGTCTCATCTGTTCATCTTCTGTAACCAGTGCATATTGAATTAAAGATATATACAGAAACTGCCTCTGCCACAACAGAACAGAGTGATCCTGATGTATTGAGTTTATACAGTGGTGGAGTAACATACTAGAGCTCCTGGAATGTCATGTCCCTTACTGGATCCAATTATGAAATTTAGTGTTTTTTTTATTTTAAGTATCAGAAAAGACAAAAAAATAGTGTTTGTCTGATTCGGGTCAGTAAGATACATATTTGTGAACATCAGCAACATACGATCCAACCGTCAACCATTTTTGTCCCAATTCATAGATAACCTGTGATACTTTAACATTTATTTTGAACTCCAAGAAATGAAACACTCTTTATTACTGTGGATTTTTGTTGTTGTTATGGTGGACTTTAATGCTCACGGTAGCAACTGTTGTGGCTTTTGATGACAAAGTGTAGAGGGAGCGCTGCTCTTCAGTAGAGATGGTCCAATTCCATTTATTTGCTTTCCGATACCAATTCTTATACCTGAACTTGCATATTGGGCAATACCGAGTACTGATTCGATTCCAGTGTGTCAAATATTTTATTATGTTTCAACAACTGTATACTAGTATCCCTGTATGGATGTGATATGATTTCTATCGTTGTCGGTCTGGCTCAGGTTAAACTCTTTCTCAAGTCAACGCAAACAATGAATGCCACAAAACTTTCTTTATTATGCAGTTTGACAGTCAGTTATAACAGAAAAAGAACATAAATAAACTACTTTAACGTAGATTTTCTTTAGTGCTTTATTTTGTGGTATCGGATCGGTGCATAAACTCCAAGAATTTTCCGATATCGATACCAGTGTTTAAAGCTTTATCAGAGGAACATATCTACTCTTCAGTGGCACAGGGATGACTTGCAATATATTAAATATTGCTGACAATTACCTGTCAATCAATTAACTCCTCAAAACCAAGTTTTCACAAATTCTTGCATTTTCAGTGTCATGTTATGTTGTGCTGTGTTGTGTTATTTCACTTTGTCTGAGCTGAATTTGTCTGAGCCCCCCCCCCACAGATTCAGATTGGTGTGTCTTCAGATCACAGGCAAAACATGTAAATTGTGCTCTGAGTCTTGGACAGGACTGAGGGTTGAGTGAGCACCGAGACAGGGAACTGGCTTCGATCATGTGTGGTTCAGTGATAGTGCTGATGATGACCTCTACCATGTTCAAACTCCCCAATGTGGGTTAGCATCAGGTGAAAGAAGAACCTCGTTTATCGATTTCTACAAATGGGATTATTTTGTATCTCTTTGTCTATCGTTTGCAATTTTCACTTCAAGTCACTTCTTAACCCTCTCTTCTCTTTTTTTGACATTTGCCAAAAAGTAAATGTTTAGCCACATTGTGAGCTTATGCTGTAATCTTGCAGTTCTACACTGTTTTTTTTTTGTTTTTTTTACACATTATTTATAATTTTTGGTCCAACTTCATGAAGCATTGGCTCTACTCTGTCTTATTGTATTATTTTTCACCCTGTATGAGAAAAATGTTCTGATGCTCTGATGTCTTGTGGTCCACTGTCTCACGGACAGTTTTCTGAGTCAACAATGTAGAAACCCAAGATGATCTCAATAGCTGAAGACAGCTGCACAGGCCAACTCACTCGGTGACATGAAGCCCCGAGCAGCTCCAAGGCCACTATGTTTCTCTTTCTGCAGTCATAGAAATAATGTCCGAGCATTGTTACATGCACAGACACACACGCACACATGCACACATGCACACATGCATGCACGCTTAGCAAAACAGTAGCCTTTTTGTTGTCTAGTCTGTGAGTCCAAATTGAATATTGATCTCCAACGATCTTCTCAATGTATTTATTATTTCATCCTGAACAGCACAATGATTTTTTTTGTCCTCTTCTCTTTTGGCCTTAAAGCCCTTATGGTTTTTGCATGAGTTGGAGGCTGGGTTGCTTCAGGCACTCTGAATAAAAATGGGGAATTTTGTTGTTGCTGAAGATGTTTCCTGATGATAATAAATACTTTTATTTGGTGGATTATGCAAACTAGTCAACATTCTGTATCTTAACCAGCTGAAGTGGCTTTACAAATGACGTCCTTTACTTTTTATGTCAGGCTAGCTTGGTCAGACTACGGTTTATTTCTCACCACTTTACTGGGATGATAAAGACCAAATATGTAAGTGTAGATGAAGCAGCCGTGTTAGGAAAGAAGGGGCTAACAACTTTGGTTTCGAGAGAGACTGTAAGAATTTATTTTAAATTACTGAATACTCATTAAATAATGATGGGGTATAGTAATATTGTTACTGGTTAACAAGGCTGGAACAACAAGAACAGGACAAATGGGCTAACAGTGTTGATATTGCAATACAATTGTTTTATGTTACTGTATCATTTACTGTGTTTTAAAATTGTAAAACTAAATTTAACCCTGGAAATGACAGTATGTTTTTATTATAGTGTACACCATTTTGGATATTGCTGCTGGGGAACAAAATATTAGGCTAAGTTTGTGAATATGAAAAGTTGTTTATAGCTGTGGATATAAAATACTTACTTGCATGTTTTTAAAAACTGGGGAAAAGTATTGTTGTTTTACTGTGGAATCAATCTAAAGATAAAAATAGATGTTAAAGTACAATCTAGACAAGCTTTTATACCTTGTCATTTCACAATTACATGTTCCCTGGGGAGCTTTTGACCTCCAACAGCTTTGTGGAGCTGTTTTCTATGAGTGGGTACATGTTTTGTTTATCTCATGCACTCGCACAACGGTGATGCAATATACAGTCCTGTCAATAACATCAGATTATCTACAATGATCTGCAAAGATACACTGCAATGTACTAATAAAATACACAAATTAATCAGCTTTACAAATGTTTTATGTGGAAGGAAATTAACTGGACAGTTTGTAATTATATTGGTGAGTCGCAATGACTGTAAACATCATTTTTGGTTGATACAAGAAAACACCAATGAGCTTGATTTCACTAATGCACTCAGAAAGAAACTTTATTGACGTTTAGTAGACAATTTATAGTATAAGTTTAGTGTGTCAACCTTCTCATCTTCAAAACTAACAGGATACCGTAACACGTTAGGTATTTCATTTAGTTGTCAAGTTCTGCAGTTTTGTTTTCTTTATTTTTTTGTATAAAATTAACACTTTATTGTATGGGATGTAATCAAAAGAGTTGACAAAATAAAGCAGTCAACAGTGTATGAATCATCATTTAGGTCATTCAAAACCCACACAACTTTCCAAAGCAACTTTCTAGTGACTCAGACAGCATGCAGTAGATTACATGCATACTGCACTAAACACATTATGAAGGTAGACATCCAAATGCATTATGCAAATCCTGCAGCATCAGCACCTTCAACGATAGCATGTCTATTATCACTTATGTATTATCCCAAGCAGGGTGCGCAGCAATTGCGGTGAAATCCAATGAAAGTAGACCTATTTTTTTAACAATACCGCGGTAATATGTATGTCTGAGATGAGTCTACCGAACCCTTTCTTTCTTCATCTTCCTCTTACTCCCATCTCTTTCGCTGCTTTTCCTCTCCAGTCCCTCTAAGTGGTTTAACATGTCAAAGTTCTCTCGGCTCATCCATAATTGATCACCACAACGGCGGCATCTTCGCTGCACTTAGTTAACTAGCTATCTGCAGGTGTTCCCTTAGCAACTGGCCAGGGACTGAAACACTGAAATATGGTAGACTTCCAAAAATGGGAACCCAACTTGTCTTGTAAACCTTGGTGTTGGCCCCTTGTTCACTGGTTGTGTTCTTGGACTCACTATGTATGTCTGCCCGTTACAAGGTCCAGGATATGGGTGGAAACAATCAAATGTCTTGTAACATTGACATTTGCACCTGCTCCTCTGTGGTCATCCCTGTGATTTCAATGCTGAGTGGAATGGACATTATCCCTTTTACAACATTTTAATGTAGTAAATTACAATTCATGCAATAACGATGCTGGTAATTTTTCATATGGATTTTTGCTTGGGAACGTATGCATATTTTACTGTAAGTTGTTATTTATTTAATTATTCAGATTAGTCATGTATTACACACACAGAATAAGAACAAACATTTACACTTTTCATATATAACATAAAGCATATGAGAGGTAACACTCTCTGAAAAAAATATTTAATTACCAAATTAAAAATCAATTCAGCAAAGAAGACAACACAGTTAGAGTGCGTGGTCTAAACACAATGGAAGCAGTTGAACCCTGCTCTGTCCTCTAAACCATCGGGAAAAGAAATGAAAACTAACCAATGTCACACCAAGGTAACAGTAGACTGCCAGAGACCTCCAAAATACATAGTTAATGAAATTAATACATAAAATACATGAATACAGTGTTACTGGCTGTCTGCCTGTTTTTTCCAGTCTTTCATAAGTGCCTCATGTGAAACGCTGCAGCAGATTAACCAAACAAGGAACCTGCAAAAGGTGGACAAATCATTGGAGATTGGGAATGGAGAATTATTAATTATTATTATTAATGGAATATGATATTATCTTGCATTACATCAGATTTAATCTGTAAATGAACTCTGCCTTTGTGGTGGGTCCAGAATGTCAAAGTCTGTCTGCCACACACTCTTTAATGATACTCTTATCTAATGTTATTTGTGTGTCAAATGTCTGTGATTAGTTGGCTCCTGTTCTAACGGTCTAATACATGCATAAATTCTTTCAATGTAATTTAAAATACAACAATTAATGCATCCTTGCTGGAACCTGTATTGCCATCTCTGTTTCTTTAAAACAACTGTATGTCTGTATATCATCCCATCCAATGAGTTACATCTGATTCCATGCATTTTAATCTGCAGCATATACGACTGTTACAAGTAATGGAAGCAGCCAACACAAGTTACTTTATCTCGAGGACAATCTATCCACCAAGCTTTTTTAGTTTAACGCTAACGTTTTTATTTTGCTGATCTTGGGAAACTAATGGAAACATAGCTGATACAGGCTGCTATCTAGCAGCCATTGTAAGCAAAGTTTGAGTCTATACCCAAATTCAAATAAAAAGCAGAGGTATATCATGGCCTATTATAGTATCATTTTAATATAGTGTCTTTTTTCAGGTGTTAAATATTTCAAGTGCAATTGGAGAAAAAAGGAACAACCTGCATGCATGAGCTAACCTTAACATGTATACCAGAACAATTTTAACTTTTATGTATCTGATTACGATGTAGCTTTCTTTTCAGTGTTATCCTTTAGGGAGGGAAATGCAAACAAGCTGGGCAGCCAAACAAAGAGACTTGTCAATCACCTTTCTGCCTGAATATGTCCCATCCGGTGTGTGTGTGTGTGTGTGTGTGTGTCACCAACGGCAGACCCATCATGTCAGACACCGGAATGACACTGATCGCGGTGTGATACACACACACACACACACACACACAAAGGGGCCAGGTGGCTGCTCTCTCTGTCATGACAGACCCCAGACCAGACCACTGACTCCCTTAACTCCAGCAGTGCATCCAACCCAGCTGCAGCCATGCACAGCCACTGGTTATTGAATATATTTTCCCCTGTTTGAAATTTGCAAGGAACATTTTGTTTTATAATAATATAGAGACTGTTGTACAAGCCTGGGGTGCTGTTTCCTGCTGTTTTGATGGTTATAACAAGGTTTAAAAGAGTGAATCTTACCCATGTGCCATAACTGCACAAGTATGCCAGTTTTCAGTCAAACCAGTCAACACAACATGTCATTCAAAAAAGAGATCTGCTATGTCACAGCCTGGGCCTCAGGTACACCATGCTGACCTGCAGATGAATCAGGAATTTTAGCTTACTGTCCCTGTACTTGTGTATCTGACAGGAACTCACCATCATGTGCAAAAGTGTCATGGAGAAGTACTCAAGTGAGTTTGAGAAAACTCAAAATTCAGCCTTGAAAATAAGCTCTGAAAGTATGTAAGTACACAGTAGGACATGGTTGCAACTGAAATATCTTGCTGTCTCTGCCCTGCTGCCTTTTTACGTTGTTATACAATAACTGTGTTCCTATACTTTTCTCTGTGCTTTGCTTCCTTTCCCATCCTTTTCTTTGTCTAGAAATGACCCGTTTCAATCTCCTTTCACCATCTTCCCATTTGTTTCAGCTCCTGATGCACATGGATATTACAAAGTAATGATCCTCTTTCAATATTCACCTACATTATAGAACTAGTACATTGAGCGTAGCTGTTTTAAGGGTTAGAGCATGCGTTATAGGCAGTGATTATCTTCCTGAAGACGGCACAGGCCTAGGCAGGCACTTACAATTATTTATTCATAATGCATCCACTGAAACACAAATGCACTTTATTGTCTCATTCTGCATCTTATTTTACCCATAAACCAGAAAATGGGCTGGGATTCTAATGAAAGAGCCATGTTAATATCAAGGCCAATAAGGGTTTGCATGTGCAGATGGGAGCACAATGTGGAAACCCAATCACAAGTTCCTTCAATCACTCAAAGCCAGAACAAGAGGGAATGGATGCATTTGAATATTTTCCTCTACCTGGAGGTATTAAAACTATACAATTTTAATAGCTATTTAACATGCAGTTGCTTTTTGTGCCTCTCATTTTTGCGGTTCTGCATGAAAAGCAGGCAGGTAATGCAGGAGTAACTGTGGCAGTTATGGGCATGACATGGTTTTTCAACCATTCCCCGACTTTAATCGCTGCATTAAGATCTCACTCACTGAGTGGGCTGCTCTCTCCCAGCAGTCTAATTCTGTCTTTCTTCTTCATTCTGTTGTCTTCACTGTGCTTGCTGAGACGCCAGAGATTTGGTCCACAAAAATAACTTTGTACTTCATAATTCAATACATCATTCCTTTTATTTCAACACTTATTTGCTCCTCAAAAAATGTTTACTTTAGTTTTACATTTGGGAATTCAGTCTGTAAAGAGAACACATATACAGTATGTAGGCAAATTCCCGCAACGATGCAGTGCTGTACGCCAACATATACTCTGAAAAGAATGCTTGCTTGAGCTTCTTCACTATAATTAAAACAATTCGATATAATCAAGCTCGCCAGTATTTCCCTCTATCTGATACATGGTGAGCCACAATCCAGAAGGAACGTTTGGCCCCTTTGTATTTCTGTCTCCTCACGAAGAAAAACATCCATATAGGTAGGACCCATATTTACGCTTGTTGTTAGCCGGCAACCTCAAGTGGCCACAGTAATTATGGCGGAAGCAAAAGAGGATGTCATGGTGACATGGTATAAAGATCGCCAAAGTCTGCGTATGGACACAGGATACCGTTGTTTGTGTAAACCTAAAAGTCAATATTGTGTTTTAAGATAATCAACGGAACTACGTTGTCCGTAACATATATACTAATTTGAACCTAAACCATGATCTTTTCCTAAATGTAACCAAGTAGATTTCTTTAGCTGAACTTAGCTAGGTAGTTCCCTTTCACAATGTTTACCACGTGTTTAAAACATTGTTAAATTGAATAGTCGTGATGAATATATCACTGATAAAATGTAATTTGGGAGCCATTAGCAAACAACCTAGTCTGTCGTTTAGGAATGATGACCTGTTGTTGCTACTTACAGCACTACTAGCAATCAAAAGGGTTTTTGGGCTCAGATTAAAGATGGTTCATGTTGTGGTCAGGTCCATGGTTGGGATTTCAGTTGCCTAATCATAGGATTTGCACACAGTCTTTGAGAAAGTACATTTTAAAGCTAATTTGAGGGAAGTCCCCGAACATTGGATTTGGAAAAGAAAAATTAAGAAAAACGATCAATGGATTAGTGGAGACGGCATACCCATGAACAGCGTCAACGCAGTACCTGTGGTTCACACAACTTTAGGTTCATATTTTCATTCTTCTAACCATTTTTCCACCACAGTAAGAAGAAACGATTGTATCGGAACGCAAGTGCAATTTTAGATGTGGCACAGTTGCATAAAAAGGCAATAAAAAGCTGTGGATTGGTGCAAGAAGTTCATAAACTGACAGAAATGAGGCAAAAAAAGGAGAGAGACTGAATGAAAATAAAATAAGAGAATTTTAGTTTCTGGGAAAAACACACAGGCTCACAGCGAGCACACACGGCCAGTGCTTACAATACATTGCTAGCTAACTAATGTTGCAGCTAACGTCTGCACATTTGGTACATAGGAGGGAATAAACTGAAGACTGCATAAACAATAAAGTAATGTAAATAACATGAGGTGAAACCTTGGAAAACGCTCTATGCATGATCTCGTCTTTGATCACATAGGAACAAAAAATCTAAATGGGCCTTATACCAATGTTACGGCTCTAGAGTTGAACAAAGTTCTGGTTGTGACTGTTCACAAGCAAATAATAACATTTCAACAGTACTTATATACCACATTGATCAGAAACATTAGTTCCTTTAAAATGTGAGATAGTGTGTTGCTCATGTGTCAGGGTCACTTTGAAAGAAATTGAGTGGCGGTAAGAATACTATGAAGCAGTATAGAGAAAGGGGAAGTCATTCCACCCATTCACGTACCTATATTTTCCACTTCGCCGATCACATTTGAATATTTTGAAAGGAGTGCCTATGTTTGTCTTATCATGCATTATTCTGAGGCATTACCTGGGCCTTAACACAGCAATAAAGATGGCTGGGAAGTCTCTCTCCCTTTTTCACAGAGATGCACAACAATAATAATATTCATACACCACCCGCCTCAAGAAGAGGGGTCTTTCGTTTGACTTTATAATCCCTTTAAAGATGTGCATGTTAGCAGCAGAGATTTATCCAGTGTGAATGATACATAGCAGTTTTTTTTAATGCTGTGATACAAGGACAACATTTTGAGGCAGTGAAGAAGAGCAATATTACCTTCAGTTGGGATGTGAAATACCAAATTGTTGGGAAAATCCTATAATCACTGTGGGTAACATAATAAATGGTGAGGAATAAAATTAAAAGATATGGGGCAGCTTTATCAGATTTATGTCAGGTTGGATGGACACATTCTGGATAAAATCATTCATTTCTAATTTTGTTAGAAATAATCAAAAATGTCATGATTTATCTTTTAGATATTAGTAAACTTCTCAGAAAACATATTGTATAAAACTTAATGTTATATACGACGTAACATTTATAGGGACACTGCATCCGTTTATAATGGACAGCTGTAAGGTGCAGTGTATCTGTGTTACATTAATTCATTTTAGGACTTATCTTTCCTTCTTTCGCCAGAAACACAGCGCACACACACTTACACACATACACAGCAGGGAAAACAAGTTGTCATATCATTCCTTTATCATTCACTTCTTTCATTAGGGTATACAATGACCTCAACATGTGTTTTTACCAAAATTACAAAAGGGGACATTCTGCTTCACACAGACCTGCCAAAGGAACACTGGGAAGCATGACAACGGAAATGTGACATTACATTGGTTTAAGTCCACTTCAAGAATGGTGCACCATGAGCTTTGTTCTGTCACTTAAAGGACTTCAGGGAAGAGGAAAATCTTGGCCATTTCTTACATTTTACACGTTAAAAACATCTTTGTGGTAACAATTGATTTTCAATTTGTTCATTTATCTTCAAATCATTAAAAAATTATTATATCTAAATTTAAATTGAGACAATAACCATGGATGCAAGCTTTTTTGTTGCTACTTTAGAGGACATATTTTCAGATATATTCATGCTGGTGATGTGACATATAAGTTATTTTTTCACTTGTTATATGCTTCACAAACTATAGTCTGCTTCTGTTGTTCTTGTTTGCCCCAGTGCTCACAGACAAATAATATCTGTTGGCCTTTCGCCCTATGTGTCAAAAAAGTTTGAGCTGATCTGAGAAACAATCACATTCTCTGTGGAGATAGTTGAGGAAAATGAGAGGGTCTACTGGCTTGCTGATGGAGATGTGTTGCTTGGGGGGCTTATACCTTTCTAAACACCTTCCTTTTCTCAAATAAAGAAATGCTTGTGTGACATTAGCCTTGGAACAAGTATAGTGCCCTGAAACCATGAATAGAAATACATTTCACGGCTTCCATCCTGACCCTGAGCCCTATAGCCCATGGCCATTTCTGTCACAGCCACAAAGGGTCAACTTTCCAAAACCCCCTGAATAAAACCTTTTCTACCTGTCAGAACAGAAAGGGACGGTAGTGGTGGTGGGGTGGGGCAGACGTATAAACAGAAAAACAAACAAAAAGACAGAAAGGGAGAGAACCTTCTCAGTGTCCGATGAGCTGTTGTTTGTCTCCTTGAGGTTGCCCGCAGCCTTAATGCTTTTTGTCTCGCCTCTGGACCTATTTTACTCCCTTTTCTCCTTCTCCCTCCCTTAACCTTTCTCACTCTTTCTCCACCACTTTCCTTCAATCACCCCATCACTCTCCCTCCATCTGGGTCTCTCTGCCTCTCTTGCTCTCTCTCTCTACCCACTTTTCCTTCCGAAGGCTAAGGATTCCTGCGGCCCCTGAGAGAAGTGTGTGAAAATGCACAATGCAGGTCCCTCGGCGTGCCCACCCCCCGGCACAGAGTGTGAGAAGAGGGCCCTGCATTTGATGCCTGACTGACCAAATCTTCTGCCAGATAGCTGGGCCTTTCTATTCCCAGAGGCGCAGCGAGAGCGTGGCCAGAAGTGGTGCGGAAGGAGAAGGGAAGGCACAGTAATTGTACCAAGGTCTGTAGAGATTCCCCACCCACCCACCAACCCACCCCCCTCCTCTCCTAAACCGCTCCTGAACGGCTTCTCAGTTAAAAGGAAAAGTGTCCCTGGGCAGCGAGAAGCAACTTCTCTCCAGAATAACCCAAAAACAGTGTGCACTCATATATGAATAACGTTCAATTTATCACATGAAAGCCCTTATATTGAATACAACACCTTGCACTGTCCCCAATTCCATCTATTTTTCAACACTCTTGATGAAGAAAAGAAATAAAAGCTGAGTTAAATTCCCAAAGTCACAATGGATTGTATTCTGCCAAGGAAATCCATGCTGTAAACACAGATTTTGTGACAAAAAAATGTCATTACAATGACAACCATTACATATTTGCAGCTGAGAGCAAGATTATTACACATCTTGCCTTCAAGGCTGTGTCTTCTGCTTCTTGGAGACTTTATCAGTGTTGTTTATTTTGCCACGCCATGGAAATATCCAAAGGCCCTCCTCAGTTGCTTGCCAATCTGAGATCCACCCATTGGTGAAACAAGAAGTGATCATGGAAACAAAATAATCGTGACAACAATTATTCCAAATATCACTGTCTGTTATCAAAAACACACAACAACAGTGCAGAACACAACAATAGATCCAAGTCAGTGACACCCACCTCCCTTAAAGAGGCTGCTATTCCAATGCTAAATATGTCATCAGCTTACTGAAAGAGAAGTTCAGAGGGCCTCGGGAGAGAATGCCATCCGCAACTTGTCACCGCGCAATCTATGAAACTTTAGAATATGGCTCTTTTTCTCAGCAGCCCAAGAAAGGGAGAAAGAGAGATGGCCCTTACTTATTATATGATATAAAATGGTTGCAGAATGGATAGAAACTTCAACCACAAATTACCAGCTTTTGGATGAAAGAGCAAAATAAGGGAATAAGAAAAGACGCAAAACAATAAAAACATTCATTACTGCCCTGTAAAAAATGATGCAACCCATTTCCTTTTAGAATTTAGTTTAGAAAAAGATTGTGGTTTGGGTTAAAATCATCTGTTTTGTTAATCATCTTCTGTTTTCACGTGTGAAGCAGAACGTGACAGTTCCGTTAACTCTTTAAAGTTATAAACTAGTTATAAAAAGCCATTTATATTTATTTCGAAATGGGATACGACCCCTGCCCTCGTATGAAATCCCTACATTTGTTTACCCATCCTTCGCTCCTAACTGCCTCCATAATTTGCCTCTTATACTTTGTCACCTGTGTTCGTGCTTTGGGAAGCCACTGGAGGGTGTAAACATTCCTATGAGTTGTAACTGCTGCTCGGAGAGTTTTGAAACACAGGAACAGGCTAAACAGCCTAAGTTTTTCAGAATGATTGTAAGGGTTCAAAGTGCTCCAACTAAGTAGGGATCTCCTAATTGCAGGATCTGGAAATATCTAGCATAAAGCCAAATAAGGAAGAACATGCTGCTGAACACAGCCTTTAAAGCAACCATACTGTTCTCATGTTCTATTCGTACATATAGCTACGAAAAGCAGTCTTGGGCAAGTTACTTTTAAAATGTAATTAGTTATAGTTACTTCTTCCAAAAAGTTACTAAATTAGATACTCAGTTACAAATTATAAAAGTAACTAGTTACTTCAGAAAGTAACTAATGCGTTACTTTCAAGTACATTTTTAAATGCTCAAATGTGACCCCACCTCCACCCCTCTTTAACGGAACATAAAATACATCTGCATGTTCAATTATTAATGATAAATCTGAATATTATAATGAAATGGACACTTAATACAATGCATTATTATCAGAAACTGTACACAAATTTAAATTCTATTAATGTTTCTGTGGGACAAAGTGAGACTAGCCTCCAATCAAATGCCATGTACGTAGATATTATGTCTAGTAGATCGATACAAATAACAACATAGATGTTTTGGAACTTTTGATATTTATTACCCCTCAACAAGCCACAACTGGGGCAAAATTAGATAATGCTTGTTAAGCACTATAGCAAAAATAAATGATGATGTTTATACTTTTGCGCTGGTGTGTGTGCCGGCATGTGTGTGTGTGTATGTGTGTGTGTGTGTGTGTGATAGAGCGAGGGAGAAGTGAGAGAGTGACAGTGATTATCTTTGGAGCGAGTAGCCACTCTACAGTCACAGTGCCTATGTTTTCTGACCACGGTGGGAAATCTTTAGAAGGAAAAGTTTGTGTGTCTGTAATTTGTGTGTATTCCATGTGTGTATTGCTGTATGCACCACATTGACTGCTGCTGTACAAGACCACTCTGGTCCGCATAGGGAGGAGGTCAGGGTGGGTCATAAAACGCAGGGATTTCAAGTGGGGGAGAGGAGTTTGTGTCCCGGGGACTTTCACCCAGGAATAATGTGTTTGTCTCATGGGAACACTACTTAAGAGGGCCCAGTCGTTGCGTGACCAGCCAGTGGTTGTTGTAATGTTGTAGGACATCATACCAATTGTTGTGCACAAGTTTTTGTACGATATCTTATGAACCCGTACATGAGAATGCAACACACGTTTTGTTTTGGTGGAGTGTGCCTACTTTGAGATTCACAACGATGCTGAGAATTCAACATAAGAAGAGCAAGCACGGCAGGGAAAACCTGGAAGAAGAAAAATGTAGTATCACTTCAGTCCTTTCAAATGAACAAAAAGCTCAAGTGGACTGGCAGAGAACATATATCAAGTCAGTAGCAAGAGCAACACTGGCTTTAAAGGCTGCAATGGGTTCAAATGAGAGAGCCCTGAGCACAACAGGAAGATCCCACTGTTGGACAGAGGGTTATGGAAACTGTTTAGCCCAACAATACGCAACTGCTTACATGTATTAGTGGCATTAACCACAAATATGTGTATATCCAATATGACCCAATGGATACAGAGAGTTCGAACATCAGAATCAGCTGGAGGAGAGTCATCTCTCTTGGACAAAGATGCTTCAGAGAGCATCTGAGCGGTATTTACTGAAAACTCCCCATCCATTTCAAAGGGCCATGCACAGAGCTGCACATTTTCTGCATCCCTTCCAATTCATTACCCCCTCGCCCACATGTATTATTCTGCCCGCTACGCATTCCCTCTCGTCTCTTGGGGCAAATTTATTGGTTGAAGCATTTTGACTCCATTTACCTTTTAAAAGCCACCGTTTAAAGCTCGATATTTTCTCTCTCAGCTCTGTTCCTCGATAGCGTGGGATCTATGAGATTGCCTTCCTTCTGCTTTGATGAGCAGTATAACTTGATTCACTTTCCCAATAATGGAAATATTGGTGTTAAGTTTGGTCTGTGGCGTTTTTGTTTGTTAAAGTGTATACAATTTATTTATTATAGAAACCAGATTGATCATTTTGGACGTATTGCACATGTTTGTTTTTCTTGGCTAAATGTTTCCTTGGCTAAAAGTTTCAGGAGCTCTATCATCATACATTCATGCTATGTTTGATTCTGGCTTGTTCATTGATATCATATATCTAATTGATTGTTCAGATTTTTAAGATATTTTGCCACAGTGAAAACCTATGGAAAATAAGTAATATACAAGATGCTGTTGTACTTTTTTGTTTAAAATTTTGAAAAAAGTTAAAGCTAAAGAAATTCTTCAATCATACTTGATGTACATTAAATCTGACGCTGTATGTGAGCCTAAATGAGCTAGTGACACTATGTAATATAGGACATGGCTATCCCATCTCACTTCTCTCTGTAGGAGGGGGGGGGGGGGGCATTATGCATATTTCAGATGGATTTAAGCAGTGGCCTGTGGGTCCTTTAAGAGCCCATCTTATTTATGAGGACGGCATATTATCGCTATCAGGAGAGTGTCACAAAAGCTCGGAGAGGAGATGACTCTAATTGTTGATGGCATTTGGAGAAAACACTGTGGTAGCCACTGTTTTCCGGTCTACTGAAGAGGACGCTAGCCACATTTAAACACAGGGATGGGTGGCAACTGTATTTTCACACCCTTTTTTGATAACATGCTTACATACTGAACGTGTCTTGACGATGATTGTCATAATTGTCACTATTTGTATGCCATCACAAGTGCATGCGGCCTTGAAGTAAAAAGCTAATACGGAAAAAATACGAGTTTTAAGGCCAGTTTTTAATAAGAGTTTTCTGGTCAGGGAGTAACACGTCCCAATAGAAGAGAGTTGCACATTGTTAGACCATGGAGTTCAGTGTTAGCCAATTAAAATAGTTTAATTGTCCCAAAATGCAGTGTTACAAGCATTCACTGTGTACCATGTACATTCATTCTCATACACACCCACAAGCATACACTACACAGGAGGAGACAGGAGGATTGTAAGCGAGGGCCACGGCGGTTCATTGGCAGGACAGAGACATAAATCTTGGTGCCCTGAGGACAGGTGTGGGAACCAGGGAGGGATTTACTGTAATTGTCACAGTACAGTATAGGACATCACACTTACCTCTCCACTGAGACCACCTCCTGTTCAAGCTTTAAATAGAACTTGCTCAATGGAATGAAGTTGCAATTAGTGGGAAACAAATGTGTAAATACCAGACGTGCTCATAACAATTATATTATTGGATGTAAGGTAAGGGAAATTTATTGTTTTTATAATTTTCTTTAGTAGGGACACTAATTATTGTTCACTTTATCAACTTATCTCTGTAATTGTCAGTTTAGTGCAAAGGCCAAGCCAGTACAAGTACTTACGACTGAGGCCAAACCAGTGTGCACCCAAAAGGATTGCAGTAGCAGCCATTATAGAAGTCCCCAGTTGTGTGAATCCATTCGTGAGAACAAACATTTCAGCTGGAGAGAAAAAATCAATTGAGTAAAATAAAAGTATCTACAATAGTTGCCATGGATTTAAAGGTGACCAGTGATAAACAGCAGTGGAGGACGTGTTTTTATATTTTACTTAAATAAATACTTGGTCATGGCAGAGATAATTTCAATACCTGGAGAACTGGTGGCTAACACACCAACATGTATTAGTTTATTTTAATTGTGTATTACTAATTTCAATCTGCAAAGTAACTAAAGCTGTCAAATGAATGTAGGTGAGTATAAAGTACAATAGTTCCTTCCAAATTGTAGCGGAGTAGACGTATAAAGCAGCATAAAATAAAAAAAAGAGGAAAACAAACCATAGATGTCTATACTATACAGAGTACATTTTCGAAATAGCTCAAAACTGGGAGGTTACACACAATTCATCAACTAACTTCATCATGTATCTTTGGTGCTTGTGATGAGTTATGTCCTGGAGATCTATAACGTGATTGACAAGTAGGAATGCTGTTGCACACTGCTGCGTTTGTCCAAGCAGGCCTTGATTGCATCAGTCACACCTGGCGACTGCCTTGGGCTTACCAGCCTGTAATTTCATGGCTCAAAAGTACAATGTCTCATTCTGTCAACATTCACTCCTGATGGAGGCTTGCTCAATTACTGCGGTATCCAGCATGCATCCTGCTAATTTTTGTTGTTGGTATTATTATTTCCAGCATCCAAATTTGGTATAATTTGTAATCCTTTATGATGGTGATAGAAAGAGACTTTAAAGCAAAGAAGAACAATGTGTTTTGGGGGATAAGATGGAGATTGATGAATTGATGAATCACTTTTTGGTTTGATCAGAGAAACTTTTCAGTGATGGTGGTTGACGATACTTTGCCGTCTTATGTTACTGATAGTTAGGAATGCGGCCTCTCTCTGCCTCTGGCTCTCTCCTTGTATGTACAAAGCGCAAATGACAAATCAGCCCTGAGTACTCTTTAAGTAGTCTTTACACACTGCTTCATGCATCATAAACATTTATCTCGTTTTTCTTTCGGCCTTACATAATTATTAGGCTAAGGCACTTTAATGTTTGTCTCATACCACTATCTTATGTCTGAGAAATAATTAACAATAAGATATGCTTCTGGTCCTTGAATCGTGGGATAATGGTTTCCAGATAATCAATATGCATATAGTTGTACATTTAAATTAGGATCAATATGCTTTGCTTAAGTAATAATTCATGCTTACAAGACGTGTCATCAGTTCATTTGGGGGCAGTGTTTAAATGACTTTGGTAAAACGGCCTGAGAGTGGTTATGCCTAAGGAATTCATATGAGGCTGCGGTGTGAAATGTAGTTAATAACTTAAATCATGGAAGGGCCTTATTCAGACAAATGTGTTCATCATGAAAAACAATGGAGTCTAATATATTTTAAGGGTTATATTAAACCACACGTAAAAAAAAAAATAAAAAATAAAGATTTAACACCTATGGTTTTGTTGTAAATAAAATGCATTTTGTTAGTTTTGTTTTATTAATGACTGCATTTATTCCAATAAGAAGAACACAGAAAACCATTTTAATGGTATTCAAAGCATGGGAACCCTTAAACGTGTCTGAATGTCACGTTGAACTTTATCATCCATGGCCGCCGAAGAGCCAGCGGCAACACTGGCAAAAGTTCAAAGGTTAGGCAAAGTGCAACGCTTTATTACCGGCGGAGAAGTAATTTTCTATCAATCGATTTTAAATGATGATCAGCCCTGGAAGGCATCAATGCTTTATTATTGTCACATTCAAACCAATTTAACAACACAGGTAAGAGGAAAATAAGATATTTGATTTTTAATTTGCTTTATGGATTTACATTATTTAATTGCAAGATGCTGTGTATAATATTCATTTTTATGACGAAAATATATTAACCATGATTGAAAAAAACATAAGATGCTGTTGTTTTACCCTGTAGAGAATAACAATGTAATAAAAAAATGGACATGTGAAGTAAGTGTCTAACTAATTCAAAGTTAATTAAACTAAAACAGATTTTCTATAAAACTGAATGTATCTACTATCAAAATTCTCATCCATATACTAATTTACAAGGAAAAAATAACATTTGGATTTAGTTGAATGTAAATATTCTATCAGCCTGAAAATAAAAGCCTGAAATAAAACATGTAGGTGCACAGTGCATGTATGTGTGTGCAGGTGTAGGCACTCATTCATGAATATGTGTATCCTTGTGTGTTCCCCCTGCTCTGACAATGGAGCCCTCTTTAGATTTGAGGCTGATAGCGTGTCACGCTGAAATAGATCCCCCTCAGCACTGACACCAGAAGTCAGGCAGTTTGATGGTTCCCCAACTTGGGTTGCCTCGCTGTGATTGACGGTTGGTAGATTGCCTGCCGACCAAACACGAATGTGAGGGAGACACAGCCTAGTCAATACCCCCCCCCGTCTCCTGATGTGTTTTAATGCCTGCGCTTGCATAGAGAGGAGAACCAACACCTGCACACACAAACAAACAAACAAACACACACACACACACACACACAATGCTGCAAAGTTTACTTTTTGTCTCCATGATGTAAGTTGCACTCACGTGAGGAGTTTGTTGCAGCCAATTTTAATCTTTGGATTTATTCAATGTTGCATTGACTTGTGGTTGGTTGGCAGGAGACACACATATCTATGCAGACATACGTACATGTCCAAAAACACAAACACCCAAAAGCCATAAAGACAGTCATGTAAACATTTAAACACATTAAGACAAACATGAAATTCAAGCACATATAGCCAACGTACAACAACATTACACCACACTGTGTGTGTACAGTGATCTGGGGAGGATGGATAAAGGTGTGTAGCCTGAAGGCAACATTTTAGGAGAGTGTTTGGTTACTTTTTATGAGGCACAGGAAACAAAATGACCTAAGTGTATCTTAATAAAGATAGATACATACAGTCAAAAGAAACTACATTGTTAAGAAATCGAGAAAAGACAACAATAAAAAGCTGGGAAACAAACACACTGAGAAAAATAAGGAGAGGTGAAGTTAAACGAACATTAGGAAACAAAATAAGAAATTAGACAAAATAAGTTGGGTAAAATGTATTATAAAGAACAGAAAATCACTACAGGATACATTTAACTTTAAAGAATGAAATTATTTCATATGATCTTGTTAGTAAATTCCTCAACAGCATTTCAGTTAAGTAATACTATATAATACTTCACAAACACATTGACAACGTAGAGGGGTCTGGATATAGGACACACATACATACAGTGCACACAGAGGCCGGTGAACTGAGGCCATCATCAAATCACACTGAGCATTGTTACATTTGAACAGGAGAGGCAGTGGGCCGGAAAGACCCTGTGTTAGTCTGAGAGAGGGTAAGAGAGGGAACACTACTCTCTCTTTCTCTGTCTGTGTGTGTACTGGTTGTGAGTGGAGGAGCTGGTTGGGGGGGGGTAAGAGGGAAGAGAAAAGGACAGGGAGAAAGGGAAAAGGAAGAAATGGCCACCAGACGCAGAAGAGGGAAAATAGAGAGGGAGAGCCAAAGTGGCGAAAAACTAAAGCAATGTCAAGAAGGCTACAGAGGGACAGAGTGGGGAGGAAGAGAGAGAAAGGTTGAGGAAAGATGGAGAGTAACGTGAAGAAAGGCGGGGGAGGAGAGGGGAGAGGAAAAAATAAGTGGGAGATTGGAGTGAAAAAAAGAGAAAGGGAAGGGGGGGGGGGGTTATGGCAAGGCAAGAAGGCACCCATGGGAAGATAGAGGGAAAAGGGTTGAAAAGGTGGGAGGAGAAGTGTAGAAAGTAGAGGGTGAAGTCACTGGGGAATATCTCCTGTTGCCCATCCACACTGCTGCAGGTCAGCGATGAATTCCTCCTGTTTTGCTTTCCAGATGCGCGCACTCTTCTGCTTCTGTTTCTAACTCCGCTGTGTTTCTTTCAGGGGGATTATCCTCCATTCCTGTATGGATAGAGGGGATTGTGAGGGGGTAAAGAAAAAAAACAACAACAACATATAAGTGTGTATATTTATTTGAAGATGGATTGTCAGTGTTTAAATCACACGAGGGAGAAAGAAAGAAGCGGGGGAGAAAAGGTCATTCTGTTGTTAGTGACCAGAGGGGGTATTTCGTGCAGGGAAATTGCAGAGTATTGCTTTTGTGACAGAGGAAATGTAAACTGGCCATGTGGGTGTGTGACCTCTCAGAGTGGAAGAAGGGGGACTAAATGGACACGAAACACCCCCTGGGAATGTCCTCAATTCCTAATGTAACTAAAACAGTTATATGGACGTGGCAATAGCTGATTGTTTCTCTATGTGCCCGCAAGTCAGTCACTGCAGAACATTTCCGAATATGATCATGCTGGTGCTTGTGCGCATATTTGAAAGTCACTCCGAGCACTTAAAGAAAGGATGTTCGGGGAGGATTTCAGCTGAGATTATACTAATTCTAGCTTTACATTCTTTTTGAACTGAAAATAAACCATGAAACAATGGAAATGGTGGAATAAATCACATTTAAAAACAATTTAAATTACGTTAAATAATTGACATATTTTAAAGTTAAGATTCAGTTTGAATCAATACAGGTTAGTAAAACAAGTAAATTCATTTCATTTATTTAGCCATCTTTCCCCAAATTTGAATAAATCATCTCTATTTCTAAACAGTAAAGGTAGTGTGGTACTGCTTGTGTGTAAACTCCCACAGTAGTGGGATTAGAGGGTTTGTGGAAACAGTATAAGAGCTGCCACCTCCTGGCATCCTGAAGTATTGCAACTGTCCTACTCAAGATCAAGAAATAAAAACACTGAACACATGACTGGCTATGCTTCAGAAGCCTGGAAAAGAAACAAAACAAAGAAAATCATGAAGTCGCCATGAATGTCAAAGGTGGAGAGCTCAATAGTGGACAGTAGATTATGGCGAGGAACATCACATACAGTATTACATATTAAGTTGTAATATCCAAAGCAATTCTGATGAGGCTATTATCTATCTATACTGTCACATAATGATAATAGAGAAATAAATACAATATATTGGATACAATAAATCTAAAGAGAAAAAACCCTCCATGTCCTAGTTTTGGTATACATTGACTGATATGAAGCAGCAGCCCATTAACGCAGAACTAAACAGTCTATAATGCGACATCAAATCCTTAACAGTTGACTGGGCCCAGTCACACCTTATCAATGCTGCGACATTTAAACACAGGGCTGGACATCACGTCTGCACTGTGTAAAACTCAATGTGATTTAATACCACTTAAGCATCTGATGCATTAACATTGTGTCCTGCTCTTCCTTTCACACTACATGTGTTTTTTTTTTTTTTCAAATTCAAAGCATGAGAAAAGGTGGTTGTCATCTTACATTATTGCATAAAGAAACGTAGCACAATGCAAATGTGTGTGTTGTGGTAAAGGTGTATGACTCTTTTCCATTACTGTTGATTAGTTAACCTTTAAGACACCAGCCACTGGTCTTTAATAGGTCGCATGCTCCTCTCTTATTCCTCTGTCAGGAAATCAATAGAGTGACAGAAGCGAGAGAAGAGCGAGGTGAACTTTCAAAATAATCTTCCTCTCTTCTCTGATTAAGTGTGTGTGAGTTGTATGTGTGTGTGTTAATGCACACACATAAAATTTGATTTGTACTTTGGAGTCAGATTACGCTTCTTAAACTTGAACCATGTGGCCCATAGAAAAGCAGTCTGAAATGAAAGCGATGTGAGGCGTGAATATACCACTATCCCTTAGAAATATATGTAAAGTAACAACAGTAACACCAGCAACTACAGCAACAATAATTCACACACATTGGGACATTGGGATGACTTTATACACAACCATGGTGGAGACATAGTGTGGTTGATGGGGGACCTGTGTTTTGGTGTTGAATTGATTTTCTCTTCAAATAGAATTATTTGGCTGCTCTTGTTTCCCATCCAAAGCGTTACTATTTCATTTGTTCAGGATCAGGTCTATGGGACACGCATACACACACACACACACACACACACACGCACATGCACAACACACTCTCTCTCTTACTTTCAAAGAAAAACCTACACTTGGCAGTGTATAAAGAGTGCACACACACAAACATCTTTTCTTCCATTCCTTCACTGTTCTGTTCATTACGATGTGCTGAGTATTACAATAAGTCATTAGCCCCAAATCAATTTGGTCATTAGATATAATGGTGGGTGGTTGGTAGAAGAACATAAATAGAAAGAGAGAAATTGAACAGAATACATCATGTGGAATGGGGAGAGTGGTCATGGTCAACATACATTTACAGTAAGTGGCAATCCGCTGATTTTAAACATGAAGAAGAGTTTACTTGTCAGGTTTGGAGAACAGTTGTGTTATGCCTTTTGTGGCTCTAAACGTTTAAGAAATAAACCCTGGGATCACCATCAAGGTCTTCTCACATAATTGCTAATGCAAATGTGTTCTATGTGAACGTAATTTCTAGGAGACAATGTTGAAAGAAAAATACTATTGGTTTGAAAAATGAGAAAATGGGGCCAAACCTAGGGACTACAAGTCAGAATACCTCAGCCTGTGCTGCTGTGATCTTTGACCACTCTCTTTAAAATATCTCTAAAATGTCTCATGAAAGCCAGTAAACCTTGTGGAAATACTAAGTCGCTGGACTGGCCCTTTAAGGAAATACAATGTTCCTTACAAAAACAACATTTGACATTTTGTAGCAGAGAGGAGGGGGAATTACAGAGAGGATGAGAAAGGGAGATGAGTTTTGGCAGCTTTAAAACAGGCCAGTGGAAACTTAAACTGCCTGGCTGACATCTGGTGCCTCTAGTGGGCTCAGATCATAATCAATAATGGAAGGAGTAGAGCGCACGTTACTCCCTCTCCTCTGTCTACTCCATACCTCTCTTCTATTTCCTTCTTTCAACTGTCCATTAATCCATTGTTCTCTCCATCTACTGATTTTACCAAGAACCTTCCTGTTGTGAGGTGACAGTGCCATTTGTAGACATTTAGCAAATTGCATGGTTAATAAGAAATATCTTTCAATAATAATTTATTTTCTTTTTTTAAATTGCCTCCACATTTACATGTGACCTCCCCCAGTCAAATCTGACCACTCTGCATCTAGTCAGATCATATGTCAGACACACCTACAAGACATTGTTTTTTAAGTCCTCCTTTAAAGCTTCCTCTTACTGTCCTCTCACTTCTATAAATGCCTCACCATCCTTACCTTCCCCGCTCACGCTTCTCCCTAAAAGGCCATTCTGTCACCCTGTCTGTTTTTGCATGTTAGCCTCCCCAGACCACCCAAGGCAACAGATCATCCAGTATCTGATTACTTGTCTGAATACTTGTTATACATCTCCTCTCCTTTTTACAATATCCCGGTACCCTTTCTTTCTCCTCTCCCACTCCCCTATATCCTGTCCTCCTCTCTCCACGTCTCCCCTCCTCAGTGAGACCCCCCGGACTAGTAGCAGATTGTCATGCTGTCATCCCTCTCCTCTGCTCTCCAATCCCCCGGTCACTCTTTAGGTTTCAAACTCCATTTGGCTGATCTATAGGCCTCTCTTTGGCAAATGACTCTGAAGTGGTTTGGACAGTTGTAGACAGCTTGTTGGAAGGGCAGCTGCCACATATCCCACTTATGTATTCCTCTCAACATTGATTAATGGAGAGAGGGGTCACGGGTCAACCTTTATTGTGGATGAAGCTTGACCCGAAAACAAATAAATACTACTGTTTTTTTTTTTTTGTCTGATACCTGACTCTTGTATTTTGATCAACATGTCAATAGTTAAAGAAAAAGTAGGGTGATCTAATTCGGGAACAGTTGGCCAAAGAGCAAAAAAGGTTAGATATTGGATTTACAGTCATTTGAGAATGTAAAAATCTGTATTATAATGCTTAGCTTGTCAAATACAGAAATACATCTCTATAACAGGATGGTTTAGCTTCCAGTTCATATGTTATGACAGTGTCTTTGAGTGTATTGTGAATCATGTTTCTCTTGACAATTTTGAGATTCACAATTGTAATCCAAGGGTGGAAAATCTCAGAATGTATGCAGGTGTGTGTGTGTGTGTGTGTGTGTGTGTGTGTATAGGTTTTCCAAGAAGTCTTCCAAACTATACAACCACATAGGTTGTTTATACCTAACCTCTAACATAATCCATAGGAGCATTATATAAATTAGAGCCCTTAGCCGAGGCAGGAAATACATCCCACATGAGCCTTTTTGTCCTCATATCTAACAAGAGCATGTTAGCGTTGCGAAAAGGTTGGAGTTTAGGCACAAAAATGTCTTGATTACATTTAGAAAAACACTGTGGTTTTGTCTAAAACGAGTACATATGACTTTACATAATATTCCGTACCGTAAAGTCGTAAAAAAATTAAAAAGTCTGAATTTCAGTGTGATTGCACAACTGAAGCAAGTTTTAAGACTCTGCTAAATATTTAGTTTTACTATGCAAAAATGAACGGAAACTGCAAGTCTGCCTGGACAGTAGGAAAAATGGTTCCAACAATCCAGCATGAGTTCCAAATTGACTCTTCGGTGTGAAGTATACATGATTTTCCCATGATGCTATGGAGCCATTTTAAATTCTAGTGTAAATCAAAATGTGTCAAACAATACTAACTATGTTTTGTTTATTGGGGAAATGTGTATAGAATAATCCTTAAAATGAGCTTCCACAAAGGGTTAAAAAATAGCTGATACTGTCAGTGAAAAAAAACTTTAGAGCTACTACAGCGGGAATAAAAAGGGGGCCCTGTATGCAGAGATGTTCAGGCTGCAAGGCAACACACCCCCTAAGTCTGAAACTGGCTTTAGTGTGAGAAGTGATTTGCTTATAGTAGTGCTGGTCTTGGATTGGATGTTCTTTCAAAACTACTCTACATAGCCAACAGAGAAGCTAATTTACCTTTTGCATCTTGAAAAATATGTTTCTGTTTTGGAGTAGAATCAAAAGAACAATAGCTACCCTGCATATGATTGGCTGGTTGCGACCCATTATAACATGTATGACCAGTTGATTGTGGACATGAACTGCAGACACGGACGTGCAAACAATTTTATTTGGGCTTATAACGTGCTGCCTGTCAACAGCAAGGGAAAGAATCCACAACCTGTGTGACCTGAGGCTCAGCATCTCGCTTTGCTGATTGGCAGTAATGCTATTTAATCAAATGTCAAACAGCACAGGTTTATGATACACAAGCCAACCTTTGAATCACCGCTTCAAGTGAACGGAATGTGTTCGCACACACAAACAAACATAGCAAAACACACACAGAAGCTTAGAAGCCCATACACACACACAAGCGGAATGCTTTTACTGAACAGTCAGAGCTTTTGAGTCAATGATTTTGATATCAGAAACACTATTTTGCCCACTGTATGGGTGTGTGTGTGTGTGTGTGTGGAAAGAGAAAAGGAAGGGGAAAAAGTCATCACTAGAACGTCTTGTTTATATGCTTGTCATTTATTCGCTGTCTGCGGCATATATCCAGGGAAACATTCTCACATTTCAAAAACTCCCCTGCCATTTCAGAAATAATTGGCCGGTTGCTTGTGCTGAGCCGACTCCATATCCAGTAGATTTTTTTTTTTTCTTCCACACGCAACAGAGCTGCCAAAGCACACTCTTTTTTTTTTTTCTCTCTCTCTCTCTTTCTCTCTCTCTCTTTTCCTGCTGACAATGTGTCAACATGCAGATGTCAGCAACAATAACAATAAAACTGTTCCGTGTGAATGATTGAGATCTCACTTTGGTCTGCTGCCATACAAGGTACATTACAATGAAATACAACTGGGAACACAGTACAGTGTTGTGCAGTGCAATCTATTATGTAGAGCTGTGGGTTATTACATTGAATGGCGTTGTTCAAATCAAATACAATGCTACCGGTTTCCATGAGAGGTATTTTTTTCTCTTACCTCCAGCTTTCAAAGTTAATACAATTCTTTGGTATCCCAACCAGTAATAAAGGCTTAAGAACTTAAAATATGTGTGTGTGTATGTGCATGTAAGTGTGCACTCCAGCTAACATGAATAGTATGCGTTTCTATTCATGTGCAAGCCTTTGTGTGTTCCTGTACTTATTACAGTAAAACTCACTGCGTTTTGACATTTCTCCTCATGTTGAATCCAGTCAAACTCACACGGCAAGAACTGCTGAGCTAAGGATAAATTAGAACAAACTCATTGACTGTGTTTGGGTTTTCTCCCCGGGCTCACTTCTTTCATTATCTCCTCATTTGTTCCCGTCCCCAAAGTGGCTCACACAGTACTTGACACCCAATTTCAATCTCAGAAGCTGTCATAGCGTAATGTATAAAAAATAAAAATGTGCTGACACCATGGCCTTCACTTCTAAAGAAAACTAGCAATGAAGTAAAACAACGGGTTACATGAAGCAACATAAACATATAGGCTGAATCTTTAATCTACACTAACACTGTTTTCAACATTTTTAAATGCACTGCAAATGGAATTAACAACTAAGTCTAATGTTCATCAACATGTTGAAGTTATAACCAGCTCGTATTTTTTACGAGAAACAATTTGTTTTAAAGTTGATGGGTCAAATCACTTTGGTATCTTAGCATTTACTTCCAGCTGTTTTCCCCTGTGTATTTTGGTTTATGTGCACCTGGAATAAGTCCAGTCTTGACTCAGCCATAAATTCTACCTCTGCAGTGCATTTCTTGGTGGCCGGTGTCTTTACCATGTTTGAGATCTTTGTTCTGCAATAAGAATGATGTCTCCAGATTTTTTCACAGTAACAGTGTTGTAATACCTTTGGCCAACCAGCTATATGTTCCAAGGGCTCATCAATTATTAGTCAGGGCATACATTATATGTGCTTTTTATCTATATGATAGCTTCTTCACTGAATAAATCATGAATTTAATACTAATTTTAAAATATGTTTTCTCTTTTTTTTAAATAAAATAAGACAGAATTATGCCTGGCATTATTATAATCATTATACAGTACTTATCACTATTACATAAACAAGCAAAGCTTAATACACTTATACATACAATTATTTTGTGTGTGTGTTGATCTTCAGCAACTACTGTAAGTGAGATGTGATGTCCCCGGTTGACCCCTCTCTATTTTTCTATAAGCAGGCCTTCAGCATATGAGCATATGCTGAATATTACTGGGAGAAGAGCTTCAGAGCATCTAATAATTGAACGGCGCTTTAACCTGGAATTATTCCATGACTCCACTCTTCTGTCGTGCAATCCTGCCTAAGGGGTATGGAATAACCATGATAGAAAGAGCGAGAAGCAGTGAGGTGAAGTACCTCATATCATAGCATAAGAGAGGCCCTGTGAGCTATGGGATTGTTACAGAGAGCCATGGATGACTCTTATCTATGCAGAGTTATGACTAGTTGGATTTAAGCCCCCTTGACATTTACCTGGAGAGCTTTTCCTGACGTCGTTATGCTCACCTATTATGTATCTGTCTCTGCCGCTATAGTCCTGCAGCCATTTACTGTATATAAGTCCTTCCTCCATACAGTCGCAGCCTTTTATTCTGAATTAATAAAACTACAATAGTTTACATTAGTTCTAGCGAACCACACCGCAAGAAATAACAGACTTGCTACCTGCAAAAGTGGTCGGTGGCATTTTGAATCAATGTGCAGTGGAATAGTGTAAGATTGGAGATTATTAAGATTATTGTCCATTGGATGTGGGAAAGAAAGATTGGATAGAGATCACACTACTACTACTACTACTACTACTACTGCAAACTTACAGTGCAAATGTATAGTACCTCCCATATAATAGTAGATCAATACATTGTAAGGCATTTAGACATTACAGAAAATGTATACAATGGGCAGATATAGAGAAATGGATTGGGCTGTAGTTTGTATGAACATTTCCAAAACTTATTCACTACTAATTGGCATACAATCAGAATAAATTTTAAATTATGTGAGTCCAATGTGACTACAGCTGCTCAGCTCCACAAGTGAGTAAGCAAAAAACTTCCCATACATAACTTCCTAGCCTACAGGCAACACACGAATACTTCATTAGTAATTAAATGTCCTATACTGTAATCCTGATGGGATTCCTTTGATTGGGCATTGTTAAGCATTACAATGTGAAAACTGTCAAATGAATAGCTAAAGAGAAGGAAAAAAAATGCGATCACAATATTACATATTTGAGGTAAACAATAAATCCAGAGCACATTACGTATGGGAGAGGAAATGTTAGATTGCTGCAGAAATATAAAGAAGAAGACAGTTGATTGATATAATTTGTCAAGACTAACTAATACTCAAAAAAATAAAAATAAAATAAAACTCTTTTCAGCAGCCATTTCCTACTAGCCTAAATGCACTCATAATTCCCTCTGATAGTTCCCTGGGGAACAACATTCCTTTCAGTCTGTGTGCAGTCCTACATTCACACACACACACACACAATCCATCATGACTAAAAATGAAGAGTTGCTTAAACGGCTGCGTCAGTCCCCCACAACCAGCAGTAATAAAATATCTCCAGTGTGCATTCTGATCAATGGAGGAGAGAAGAGACACAAGCTGGCAGGGTTAATGGGCCCCATTCCACTTAAATACCATATGAGTGACTCTGGGGAGACAGAGATGGAGGGAGAGTGGGAGGGAGTGAGGGAGAGAAGGGGTGGGGCGTGGGACTGGGAAAAAATAGAGGAAAAGGAAGAAGAGAAGATATGATATAGGAAAGAGAAAAGGAAAATATAAAAACGTATTGCTGAAAGAAGGCTGGGGGAGGATGAATAATTGAGGCAGTGTAAAGGGTGGGGATGGATGCCCGTTTAAACGATAGAGGGAGATGGAAAACACAAGGAAGAGTGAGGAAGATAGGAAATGAGGGAGAAGAAAATACTTGTAAATACATTAATGCATGGAGAGTAACTAATTATGTGAATGAGGATTAAAAGCTCATTATTAACACTGTACATTTGCACGTTTACATTTTGGTTTCAGATTTGAGATATCATATTCATAAAGTGGTTAAATTATACATGAAAATGGAACAAAGCAGTCATTTAGGAATGTTGAACTTATTTCTGTGTGTCCAGTGTGTGCACATTCATGTGCACGTGAGAAAATACACACTGTGACTGTCTACTAGAGAATAGCCATGTGTTCTTTACTGTAGTTGTTGCTCAGGAAAGGAATGAATGTCACTTGAAAGGATTTTCTCTCATCCGCCTGCCAATAACACACTGTGTGCTGCACAGTGCTAGGAGCAGGTGATTATTTGGCCAGATTTGGTAGTCATGTTACTGCAAAGTAGCCACGGAAAATGTCTAAACAACATGTATCCTACATAATATAACATAACACATAAAGTATAGCTGGACCCCAGTAAGAATTGTTTTGAAAACCCTTTTGAAAAACGTTTTGAGCATTTTATAAAATTTCTTCACAGCAGGTACAGGTGTGAACAGTTGAAAGATTGACAATGACATAACTCCAAAGTTATATTCTGTATTTGTATATCATCTTATACATGACATTATTTAACTGAATGCTATATTAGATGTATCTTTACCAACCACTCAGCAGATAGCGAGCAAGTATTTACACACACACACACATAAACACGCACGAACACACACACTCGTCTGGATATCTGTGTCTTTATAGGGTTGAACCAGCTGCATCTGTGAACACTGATACCAGCATTGATCCAACCTGGGTCTTTGTAATGGACTCCAATAACAACTCCGTTTCTGCTGGCACACTGATTAGTGTGTGGGGCCGACTATAAAATTAGCTGCAAAGGAGCCTTCTAGACTGCAAACACACACACACACACACACACACACACACACACACACACACACACACACACACGAACACACAAACACGCATGCATGCTTACAGATACTCACATACTATCCAATCAGTACTGGGTAAAACATTTGTAAAGACGGCACAGACATTAGAAATTCACGCAGACAAGCCCACATCCACATACACACACATATTGTGTCAATAGTAATTCAGCATGTATACAGAGATTAGCTGGCTACAGGAGAACAAAGGTGTCCCCTCCATTGGCAGCCTGACATCCTCCTCGTCAAATTTAAACCCATATATTGATTTCCCTTAACCGCTCTCTCTTCTGCTCTCTTACTCCATCTCTCCACTTCACTTGCATTTCACAGAAGAGTATGACGTGTAGTGGAAGTATGCAATGAGGAGGAACATGGAAGATTGTGGTGACATGGCCAAAACTGCATGCACACAAACAACCCATGACCACTCTCTTTGAACTCAAGTTCAATAAGGGATATGTGTATCTGTCGCCTCTTTATCTATAGGCACAAAGCGGGGCCTTGGTGGCATCGGGGGTAAAACCACAAGGCAAATTAAATCAATGGGCTTCCCACTGGCAGATGGCTCACTTTAACACTCAGTTAGCCTTTAGATAATTGAGGCGTTGACTCTGCGACGGTCGTAAAAAAATGGATAGCTTGTTTATGCGTTTCACTGGAATAGATCAGCAGAGGTTAAATAAATGAAATCCCATTTGTCAGGGAGAGGAACCCTGGTAATAATAAATGCCCCCCTCCACGCCCCCTCCCTCTGCAAACACCTCCACTGTTTGGCCTCATAAATAGAGAAGGAGAGGGAAGATGTTACCCACTCGCCCCAGCCATCCGCGCAGCGTGGCCGCGACGCCATTTTGCCATTGATAGGGTAGCCCTGCTTAATGAAACGGTCCTTCCTTCCCCTCGTCTCTGCTTGTTTTTCGGCCCTCCTCCCTCCTGCACGCAGTGTGATAAGTAGCAAACCAGCGAAGCCTGTAATTACAATCTTACCGAGGAACCCTGGCCCAATCTGTGTATAAATCTCACCATCCAATTACAAGATGTAATAATTTTGCAGTCAAGCTGGTAATGAGGTCTAATACTCATGCATGTGATAATCCCCCCTGGATGCTGACTCTATCAGATGTTAGCTTTGTAATTATACTGGCAGAAAATCATTATTTCATGTTCAGCAGAAAAATGAGCTTGGTGGGGGGAAGTTAATTTTCTCTATGCTCTGTGAAGCATAGACTAAATTTTAATGATCTAATCATTACCCCTGACTATCCCCGGCTGCAATTGACCCATGTCACTTGTGTGAGGCAACATTTTGTTCGTTTAAGAGTCCGTGATATGCAGTAAGGTCTGCCAGGTAGGAGCCTTTTTATTTAGTAATTATACCACAATAAAACTATTATGCTAATGATATGGAAATCAATATTGTTGGGCTGCAGTGTCATTTAACAGCTGCATGGAACATAAATCACATTTTTAATTGTAAGCAGTTAACATTTCACATTATTGCTTTGTGTTTTTTTCCATCCAAGTGTTAGTATTAGTGTGTGTGTGTGTGTGTGTGTGTGTGTGTGTGTGTGTGTGTGTGTGTGTGTGTGTGTTTGAAGGGTTGATACCAACAGTGAGAGAAAAGGTCAGCCACTGGTGTCGATCCATTCTTGCTCAGATGTAAATATCTCCCCACATGACACCAGCCTGAGTAATGCAGTCTATGTGCACTGTTATTGACTTTGATCTATACAGTAGACACCAAAAACTGAAGAAGACGTGTGTATTTTAATGTCAAATTGCACTCTTTTTTTATGGTACTTTTAATACAAAAAAATGTGTATGTCACTAAGTGATAAAGGCAGGGTACATGGAAATAGCTCAAGACTGACGTCTTCGTTTTTTTTTTTAGCACTTGTCATATAGTATGCACATGCAGTTGCATAATGTCATTACATAAATACAGCAATTAAAATGTGGGTCATACGAACATCTAATTAGTCTATGGTCCCGTACCATGATCATGATGTTTTTACTGCATGTAAACACCACATTTCAAGTTTCCAACACAAAGCATGTGGCAGTTTTCAGTCTAGTAAACAAGAAAAAATAATCTTATTCTGTTGACATTCTTCAATTTCATCTTTCCAAACCCTGGCACTGCTTAAACCGTTAAAAATGTAAAAAAAAAAAAAAACAGAACCTAATTTTAAAAATTGTATTTCAAAAGTACGGAAGAGGATTAGCGCCACTGGTGAAAAATGTATGTGAGTTCTGACTTTATTCTCAGAATTCTGAGAAAAAAGTCAGAATTCTGAGAATGAAGTCAGAACTCACACATTTTTCACCAGTGGCCCTCCTCTTCCGTACAGAAGTCTTTACGGTAAGACTTACAAGCAGATAATAATCCAACAGATGCTCTGATAGGCTCATCTCAGCAGGTTTACCTCACTTGAACTTTAGAAGCAGCTGCTATTGCCGACCAATCATGGTTTAGCAATGAGGCTGTTTTGCTTTTGAGAGCTCAGTCTTCAAACTCCTTCAATTAATTATTTTTGATTTACTATTATTATTATTGTAATATTAGTAGTAGTAGTAGTAGTAGTAGCAAAGAATTAGAAGAAGTAGTGGTAATGAAAGTATTAATACACTCTACCATTGTTTAACTTCTTGCATGAAAACAGAAATAAGAAATACTGTAATACTACTACAACAACAACACCTAGGTAGTCTAGGTAATACACATACCTAAGTAAAAAAAGAAAAATATATATAACTAATGCAACAACACAATAAGGTACATAGACGTGGAGTGCATTTCTTTCCTTTTTTGTATTTACATACAGTACCAGTCAGAAGTTTGGACACCATTTAAGTGAATGCAAAAACGTGTCTAAACTTTTGACTAGTACTGTAGGTGTTAGGTATATTTCATTCATTTCATTTCATCATCAACAACACTGCCTTGTGTACTGATATATCAAAGTACATATTGTAGACTTAGGTCATTTTAAAGTGATAAAAGGGTATCTGTGCTCAGCTATCTGTGTGGAATTCAGGCGACTGAGATGTTTCAGGTTATTCAGGTTAACACAGGGCCACAATGAGCCAACGTAGCAGTCCAATAAAACAACAGAGAGACGACAGGATGCTTATAACACCACATGAGCAGACGGCACAGAGAAGTGTAAAGCAATACAGGGGTGTCAGGGTAAGTAAAACGTGGCACGCATGCAGCGATACAATCTGAGCTCAGCTGTCCAGGGGTCACGGCTGGCGGAGCGCGAGATATGGTAGTTAATAGAGATGATTGATTATAGCGGGGCTGACCCAATAGCGTCTGAAACATGAGAAATGATTAAACACATGATCTGAGTCTTTCAACAAAAGCTGTTTTTTGGGGGAAATGATAGAGTTGGATGCAAAGGTTTAATATGCAGATAATATACAGACAAGGAAGGACAAAGGTTAGGCTTTCTGACAAATGCTGGCCTAATCTGAATGTCACTAAATGGCAACGCTTACACAGTGTTTTGTGTCCCAAGTAAAGTTCACTGTTGATACAAATCCTGGTTGCAGTGTTATGCTTTTGCCAAACCTAACTAGTTTAAATGAAGATTACATGTTTATTATGCAAGTGGATTTCATGATAACACCATATGCAATGAAGTTATCTGTAGTTTATAGTGACTGATACATGCTGATACTGCTTTTTCAAATGAATGTGGTATATGCAAACATATTGTTGTCTTTATTTGACAAAATCAAAGTGCTTTTCTTTATTTTTATTAATTTTATTAATGTAAATAGCATGCGCGTATACCTTGTGTATCTTTCTATAGGAGAAAATAGCTCATAATAGATCATATGTTATACGTTACAATTGTTTTCTGAACACTATCATATTAAACTGGACAGGGATCATCCCAAAGGTAACATGGAACTTTGCCTAGTCGTGATGTGATATTGATATTTACCTAAAACAGTGCCTCTTATCACATATTTGACATGCAAAGAATGCAAACATATTGGAGACTTTGCCTGTGCCCTTGACACAGTTATAGTTGTATGAGGGGCATCACAATCTAAGCAGATTATGTTTTCACATGTGGTCCCTCAAGGAGTGATATTGAAATCAGCATGCATTGCATAATGGGGCGTACTTCACCTTTTTCTCAGCATGATGGATGTGCATCCTACACCAAAGTGATAGGAGTTATTATTTGATGATCAACCATCCATTGTATAGCATATATCTAGTAGTCCCCATAAATAAGGTTCAATAAATCGTGTATGACCTAATGCTCTGTAATATTACATCAACATAGTGGTATCTGAAACTGAGGATTTTGTTCTAATTCCATGTTTGTGATGTGTTCATTTGGAGTAAATATTTGAACAAATTAGTGGAAACAATGTATTAGTTTTTTCTTCTTTCTGTAGGAGGGATAAGAACACTTACTCTTACTTCCAATTAAATGTTATTTAAATGTTATTCAAGGGCCCCTCTGCATCTGGCATCCATGCCATGTGAAATTTATTTATTGAAAGTTTTGGTCACACATGGAAAGTTAAGCAGATGGTGTATCTACATCACACACGCACATACACACACACACACACACATATATATGCGCACAACACCATCAAGAGAGCCAGGGAGCGTGAGGCCCCTTTGTATCTTCCTTTCTCTCCTCTTCTACGCTCTATTCCTTCCCCCTTCTCCTGATGCCGTTATATGTATTATCTTTATGCCTGCCCATCTCTGGACACGGACGCCTCTTGTTTCGCCATTTTAAACAGATCTAATCAGCAGTGTGTTAAACAAGAGTGGATCTTTTATGCATTAGGTGTTAGGACAAGCAAATCACCGCTGTAGATCAACCGAATAAACAACTCCACCCTGATTCAATTACAACAGCTGGGGTCTGTGCTTTTATCTGGCGCGGACATCATTTCAATCAAAATGTAAAATAATCCAATCCAATAGCTGAGATAGGATACAGACTGCTGAGCTTAGTTGTTTCATTTAAAAAAGAGAAAGAAATACAAGGCATTCTCTGCTCTCTCTTTCTTTCTGACAGCTATCAAGAAGTTCCCATTCCCAAACTCCATTACCTTGTGTAATAGCATTCAAAACTGAATTGAAAGGAAGGAGAGGGAGAGATTGTCGGCTATATTTTTTATTACTGAAAGCTGTTTTCCAAGACACAGCCTGGTGCATTTTCATTCATTTAATTAACAGTAGCATCAAATTATTCTTGTCCCCTTCATGGACCTCATCGCCTTTTTGTCTTACAGGCAACAGCAATTATTGTATAAGATCATACTTAGCGGGAATTGAAAAGTCGGCATAGACAGTATTAATGGCAAGTTAATGTAAATGTTTTCTCTCTAAGTTATGGATTTGATGGCAATAGGATACAGGCCACTGCACTTTAGCCCCCTTTAATTAACTGAGCAGAATGCACCATGACAGAAATTTGGAACAATCTCGAGAAGGAAGAAAGAGAGAGAGACAGCATGAGAAAGAGAGAGAGATTTCTCTGAATAATAATGTTCAAGGAAATTGAATGTAGGAGAATGTACAACAATGTTAATAATATGGCTTGGTCTATCTACAATAATGTAATCTAATAGAAAGCAATTAATTTAGGACACAGGCCACTGCACTTGTTACTCATTTAATTAACACATGGGATATGTGCATGGAGTTGGAATATAAAGCTTTATAAAGTACTACACCTCCCCTGTCACACCATGATATGTGGTGCTTAAACTCTCTCTGAGGTAAATTATACATAGTGGAAGCTGTAATTGAACTTGTTTACTATTTTATGTAAATATATATGTAATGAACTACACTTTATGCACTATATATTTTAGTATATTGTTGTTTTAAGATGTAAAAACTGACCAGTGGGTACTTTAGTAAACATAGTCTTGCAAATTGTATACAAAGGATTTAATACTAAAGGCAATACAAGTTCCAATAATGAGGTATTATAGCATGTATGGTCACTTACCATTTTGCAGTGGGCAACAAACGGTTGTAATGTATAGCTTTATTTGTTGGAAAAGGACAATGGTCATGAACAGTACAGGGTTAGATCAGTAAGAGCTTGTTTGGACACAACCAAATGGATCAGCAAACTAACACAACAAACTGGAACTTCCTAAATTCTGCAACTGAGCTGCAGAGTTGGGTGTCAATTAATGTTGAAATCAGCAGCACTAGAAAGCCTCTCATTTAGTAGGGAGATACATATGCGTCAGTGTTAATATTAAACATAATGTGGAGCTTTTTGGTCTACCTTGGTGATCCCTGCCAGAAAGGGAGGCAAAGCTCCCCGAAGTTGTCCGGCTTTGTCTCCTCCACTAAGGACATGTTGGTCACATTTAGGATTTCCTCATGGTGTTCGTTCTACTGCTTGACAATACCCCTCAGCACTTCAAAGGCTGTTTTATATTTCTGCGTAAAATCTACGCCGTTGCTACGTGCATAGGTAAGTGAAGACAAAAACTAATGCCAGATCCTACACCTTAGACGTGCACATCTCAAACAATTTAAGTTCCCGTCGCGGCAACGTGCAGCGCTCGGCCGCTGCTTTGTAGTGTTGCATTCCCCCCTACTCATTTCCTGGTTCTCCTTCTCAATAAAAAACATGAAACCAAGGAGAGGGTTAACTTTTCCTGCCTATGATTTCCCACCTTGGTCAGAAAGCACAGGGGAGACACTTTGATTCTCTCAAGTGTTTCCTAGTCTCGCTTTGCCAGACCATCCTCCACAGTGCTGCGGACAAGGATCTGGTCTAGTCGGATCTAGTCCACAGAGTATTCCGGAGTGGGAGAAAAATGTGCTCTCGTTTATTGGCATTTCTATAAACCAATCACAATTGTCTTGGGGGGTGCTAGGAACCGAGTGGAGCCACAATGTGGCTGCAATATAGCCTCAGGAAGGAACTTGTTTTGGTGGAACATGTGTATGTTCAAAGGTTGTTTTAGTCGTGCAACAGAAAACTCAGATTGGACAGATGTCTAGCTAGCTGTCTGGATTTACCCTGCAGAGATCTGAGGAGCAGTTAACCATAGTCCTCATGAATCGACATGAGTTTAAAATTCCTACACAAAGAAAGCAGAAGGTAGCAGGACCTCCAAAAATGGAGGTCCCGAAAAGAGCAGTCCCGGAAGAGGAACGACATGGATATAGACTAGATGTTCCCTAACCCAACCAGGCCTGAATGTACAAACTAGTAATTTGCATTTGCCAGGTCTATCTGGCAATTAACCAGCATCATGTATGCACACTGTCACTCCTTATCATCTGGCTTTTTTTGCTCACTCAGGCAGGTAGACGGCCCAGTTAGCTATAATGCACGGGGTGGTACTGGTATTCCATATCATGATGGGCTATGGAGAAAAGTAGAGAGAGAATTCCCAAGAGACAGTTTTCATAACCAGGGCTTAGCTCACCTTTGCCTGCCAACCCATATTCACCAGACCCCTACATCTAAACTAAGAGGGGGTTAGGCCACATGCTGGTGACCCATTCTGCTTATGCTGCCCGAGGATGACCCGGGCCAATGGGTACACACCCAGCCACCAGGCGCTTGTCTACATATGAGCTCTTCTGCCATGCCTGGATGCAGGAGGGGGTGCCAGTTGATTTTGGTTTATGTTCATGTTAATTTGGGTCTGATTTTTCATGCTGAGAAATGATTTGAATCAATTCATAGAGAAATAAATAGCTTATCCTGTATTTTTCACTTGAGTTGTACTTTAAATTAATATTAAAGAGCCGTGTAAGAAAGTCTGTACCGTTATCCTCCAGAATCCTGAAAATTTGACAAATTTTATGTGTTGTTGACAGTTTTCTTTGATTTATTCCTGTTGATTGCTGGTTTAAACAGAAAGAAGATCCAAGTACAGACTGCTGTCTGCATTCAATTCCTCTGTGACTAAGTTACACTTGCACGTGCACAGAAGTTGTTACCAGTTCCCACACATACTGACTAATGGCATAGGTAATAAAAACTTCATTTTTTCAATGAATTGTCCCAACATTGATTTTCTCCCCCTCATTTTTTAAACACAGACATAGTAAAGGTTATAAAAGTAGGGAGTAAGAGGGGAGGCACACTGCCACTTTCACAGCTCCCTCACACCCAAACAAGCATTTTATAATTCATCACCAGGCCATGACAGATGAGTCCTGTTGGAGAATATTAGAAAATGTCTCAAATCTCATATATATGCTAATAGTATGCTGAGACTGGTTGGGAAGTGTGGCAGACTTTTTAATCTGCTCTTGCTGCTACTACTAGGACCACTGAGTGAAAGTAGAGGAGACAAGTCATTGCACTTCAACAATTCATGATCAAACAACTTTGGTTTTGGAAAAAGGACAGAAAGACAGAGAGAGAAATAGAGTGAAGAAGATATTATAGAGAGAATGGAGTAAGACAAAAGGGGGCAGGACGTGTTCTGGTAATTTAGCCTAATGTGTGAGCAGAAACTCAAACCTTTGACCATAAAAGATGTGGAATTAGTCATGTCAGCACCCCTTAGTCACCATGCTGCATAGCAATCCCTTTCATTTTATTTTTCATTTTTTATTTTTTTATTTCATTTTGTGTTCTGCATGGATTCATTATGCATTCCTGTTAAGCGAGGGACTTGTAATAGAGATGTTACTGTGATAAACATATGTATGCCCATCTGCTGAGCTGAAAAAAGTCAAAATATGTTTTTTTTTGTTCTCGCTTTGCAATATATTAATGACAATTTGATGGTAACTGTAAGTAGTTATATTATACAGTCCAAAAAGAAGATAAACATGAGGCATTGCAATTTGCATTACACTGATTGTCAGTGACATTATTATACTGCACCACATGTTTTCAGTGATAAAGTGAATCAAATAATTAAAATGGACTCACCCTTCCCATATTTCCATTTCAAATAAGACCTTTTTAAATTATCTTTAATATGCTTTTTGTCACCTATGTTAATTTTCATAACCCTTAAATAGAAATGGAATAGAATGCAAATATATCAAAACTTTTATGTATTTGAAATTTGGTTTGCATCCTTGTATTTAAATATATTGCATCCATGTAAGAGCACCTTTATCTTTAGGTTCTGTTTCACATTTGCAAAAAGTCTACCTTCCCTTCTCTCAGAGTCTGCTTCTTCAAAAACCTGTGCACGTCTATGCAAAACATACACTTAAACTGATAACATAATCACTCAAAGCCCACGACTCCCTGCTCTATTGGAGCTTGTGATGAGGCATTAATAACAGTGAAGCTGGTGCTTTATTTTTCATAAATTACATATGTCAAAGATAAAACTGCTTTGTTGAATGCCCATAGGTTGGGTTGGATATTGGGATAATAAAGGTGCACATAGCTCTAAAGGACACCCTATTTCAGTCATTTTGAATAAAAAAACAGAAAGATTCAGCAATACATTTGAAACAGACTTTTTTTTTTATTTTAACCTTTCGCTTGCTGAATCATAACATCACAAGAAACTAAATGAAAGGTATTCAAACAAATGTTGACAAGGAATTTCACAATGAAACCTACAGGAGTGCAGCTCCGTCATTTCATTTCTAGAACTCTTTACTCTGTAGTATGGATTTAAGCTGCTGAGGGCAAACTTGGGTTGGCTTATCGGGGGATTAGGCATGAGTTTTTTTTCAACAAGGGTCATTTCCAGTTTATTTCAAACCCTTTTAACTGCTTACTGTGGCAGTCACCAGGGAACTTGACCTTGTTTCTCTGAGACTCCTGAAGAAGGAAATCAAATGTGGAATACAATACGTTCTGATTGGGGTTTACTTCTGTAATCTCACTCCAACACCTGTATTCTACAGCATTTACTATTGCTTTGATACACCAGTAACTGATTTAATTGTTGACACTTCCCACATTACACAATATGCCTCCTCTCATTTGTTTGGATTACATCCAACTTCCTGTTTTTTCTGTCTCTACAGTCCTCCTCCTGCTGAGGAGACCTGCCTTGTCTACTAACTGACAACAGTGACAGCAAATTATTACACGTCATTACACTTCTTAAATCACAATTTACCCAGCCTCAGCAAATTATTCTCTGGTGGGTGCCAGGGGTAATGGAAACTGTCTTCTCCACTTTACGTCCGCCGCCTCTCCTGCTCTGTCAAAACCACACCGAGTGTCTGTCTCTAGAAGTGGTGAAGGAGAAGCACTTCCTTTTCCTTTTTTCCTTCTCAATGTTCTTTCCTTCTCTTCTCCTCCATTCTTCCTCTCAGTCGCCTTTCCTTGATACTTTCTTCACTTCTTTCTTCCCCCCTTCCTTTTGCCCTTTGTTCTCGCCTCTGTTTTTAAATCAAAAGGACTCCAGTGTGTCTCCTCAGGCTGACATTGTTGCTAAATTAGACATCATAGAGGTAACCTGAAGGTGCGGCACTCAGGCGTCTATTCGATTTGTTTCTGGATGCAGTAGTACTCACAGGATGTTGTCTTAGTCAATTTATTTAACTGACTGAGCAATGACATCTTTCTTCCGGCGTGACGATACTGTGGTTTCATGGAGTTTTTCAAGAATCAAAAGGCAAATCGGTTTATAGCCTCATTCTGTATGCCGTGGATATTGCCAATGAGTTCAGCTCAAAAGACAACTGAAAGGAAAGCATTTTGTATTTCGCCCACCAGGTTTCTCCATACATTTTGCACAAACCCATTTTCCACCCACCTCTGGATTGGACTATGCATGGCCTTTTACAGAAGGCCTTATGGGCTCCATTTTGTGCAGGCAGTGTTCATAAGGGGAAAGACATCTAGCCTCTAACCTTTTATTTTTAAAGGCTCCTCCCTCTCTCTGCCACTTTATTTGTGAAACACTGTTTCTCTTCCTCACACTCTGCCTTCTGCTCTCCTCTTCTCTACCCCCCACCCCCTTCCTTTCTTTCCTGGTTCTGTCTAACCAGACAGAGGCCAAAAGTGTTGTCTTTCCCGATGGCCCACAGAGCAGTAAATACATCCTCCAGACATTTGTCTCAGCTTTGTCTGAAATAATTTGGGGGAGCTGGTAGGCCGGGATGAATGGGCCTGCCTGGCGTTAAGTGCCCCCAAAGTGTCCAGGGACTTAAGCAAAGAGACACAGAGCGCAGAGCGAGAGCTGGAGACTGAGTAGGGGGGGGAGGAAGAATAGAGAGATTTTGGTGGGATAGAGGGTTAGAGAACGAAGCATGTTATACCCCAGTTCTACTTTACTCCCCCAATTGCCTTCAACTCATCTTCTATACCTTTTCTTAACATCCAGTCCTCCCTCCCTGTCTGTTCCATTACGCCTCAGTGGGAGAATGATGATGAATTGCCTGGTCGCGAGGAAGCAAATATACCAAGTCTGGGTGGGTTTGGGAATTGGTTAAGTACTTCTGCAGAGCCCTGACCTCATAATCGCTTTGAGCCTGCAAGGACCTCCTGATTTATAAAGTAGCCGTTGATTAATGCCCTTTTAAGTGGACAAGGCAGGCCAAAGACACAGAGGCCCAACACTTAGCTTATAAAAAAAGAGAAAGGAGCGTGTGTTTGTGTGTGTGTGTGTGTGTGTGTGTGTGTGTGTGTGTGCAAAGCAGTGACAGTGGCAGCAGCCAGTGAAATAACATGCAGTCTGTGTGAGAGTTTAGAAGTAAAGGTAATTGTGGGAGCAGCAGCTTCTCGCCAGTCAAATCTTCCTGGCTATAAATCATTGCCGTTTGGCCTCTCTTTGACACCAATTGCTGCCTGTCCCCAAAGCCTGCCTAAAGCCTCTGTAGGTCAGCAGCAAGCTCTTTATACGTCTTGTCAGACAGACAGGCTAAGCAGATAGCTGCTGCTGCTGCAATGACATAAGTGATGATACCATGCTGTATAGGTTACAACATGTAAAACTATCTTGCATTGCATCAGAGACAATGCACTATACAACTAAATATTCATCTTCACTGTCCTACAAAATGAAAAAAAAGCATATCTAGTCAAAATGGAGTTATATCAGACTGGAATCTGACATTTTTCACATTTGTTTGACCATTCAGAAAAAACATTGTGCCACATAAATGCTAAAAAATACAAAACAAGCCCCTTTGGCTTGGTAATCTCGGTTCCCTAGAAGCCGCTGTCACACTTGCATTTGTGTCACAAAGAGACAACCAGACATCTAAAGCATGAGAGTGTTACCAGGTATTAGCTGGTGTACTAGCCAAGGCTAGCCTTAACTAAAGCTAAAGACAATTTACACCTATCACTTTTTCCTTGTTATTGAAAAAATATGGATTTTGATAAACCAAAATATCGGTAACTCAGTTAGTTATTCTGCATTACTAAATTAGGTAGCCAAATCCGAAAGATGTACAAACTTAGCTAAACGAAGGGGAAAGCTACCTAGATTAGCAGAGTATCAGTCTAACCATAAATGGTTTCCAATAAGGCACAATTTATTTTTTGCATCTTCAATGTAAATCACAAATATGTGGATTTGGATGTGACATCATCTAGCGCCACTTAGCAAGATTTGGCAGCACTGGCGGTAACTTAACTCAAGTGAAATGCACATGACTTGGTGTGGTTAAGCAGCAATAACATTTACAGTAGATATATTAAAGTAACATAACACAATCACCACAAACTGAAACAATGCAGCAAAAGCAGATAACACTTATGTGTTTGGAATCTCATAAAATCACTTGATATTTTAGTATTGGTGATTTTGCTTAATGACCAGATGTATCATGGTGTACGTTGACACAGGGCACCTAGCAGGTCCTCAGGTCAGGTCATCAGACTGATTTAAGGGCCAGAAAGGCAAACCGGGGCGTTTCCAACGACAAGTCTCTGGACAAAGACACCCTCTGGTCTCCTTACATTACTTCAATTAGACAGTGTCACTTTCTATTTCAGAGCCAGTAAGTCAGGCTGTAATTCTGCTCGACTCTGTCTCCTATTATTGCTGTGTGACCAGAGACTGTCTGAGTTATAATTGAATGAAGGCTGATTAATGTATGGGGTGTTAATTGCTAAAATTGGTGGTGGGAAGTGACAGACACAGAGTGTACCACTTCACAGGTGGTGGGAAGGGGATTTACTGCAGAGGAATTCAGAGAGTAGAAATGTTTGATTTTAGCATCACATTTCTTAAACAAAAAGCAATAACAGTAGAATTGGTATTTGAAAGCAAGATTCACCCTTTTGAAGTTTTTATATCCTAATTTGGAGATGTTGAATGTACATTATTATATATGAGCATGCATTGAGATTCGTTGTTATTGTCTGCGCAGGCAAAGCCGAATGAAACAGGTATGTTATTTTTTCGGATATAATGTTGACCATGTTCCACTTCACTGAGTATGGTTCCACCACACTGATGAGGTGACATTTTGAAACCTGTTTCTCTCAACTTAAAACTTTCCCCTCCTTGTCTCTCTCACAGCGCTGTGCTCCGAGATTGACAGCTTGCTTTCCCGGGTTCTAGTGGAGGGTTTGAAAGGAAATTTCCTCCGGCGAGTCCTTTCCTTCCTTCTCTTCACCTGCGGCAAGAAAGATGGCCTAGCGCGTGGGAGAGACGTGGCGATGGGGGGATGAGTCTTCTCCGTGCAGTGGAAATGGCAGTGTCAATTAAATATCACTTTCAATTTCCTTGTTTTATGATCCCCGGGCTACTAAGCACCAATAATCCCCCCTCGGCAGGCCCTCCTACCTTGTCTGGAGGAAGATTGATTACACTTGTCGCCTCCTATAAAAAAGACATTTACATGAAAATAAGAAAACAACTTCTTTGTTTGCATGGAAGTGAATCAAGGAAAAAAGCAATTCCCAATTTGATTTTCATACAAAGGAGAAGCAAGATAACAATCTCATGGCGTCTCATCTCAGTGAGTTTTGGAGTTAGAGCAAAGAGGGGGGCCAAGACGTATGTAGATTGAATAAAGCTGGCAAATTATTTTCATGCAACGTTGATGGATGTTGTCTTCACTCACACAATGAAGATGTCTCCGATTCTGCTGCAGAGATTGCTTTCAACATGTGTGTTACATGCAGTGTATTCAATATATTCCTGCCCTGAAGATTAATAGCATATAAAACACAAAATGAAAAATAAAAAAACTTTGACTGGAAACATTTCAGTAATATCATCACACTCCAACAAAATGGTTTTCATACAATGTGATATGTTTCTTTTTTGTCAGCAGATTAAATCATATTTAGACATGAGTAGTTAAGAATGTTTGTGGTTTAAAAGAGAAGCTGTTCAATGTTTGTGTCATGCATTTTATATACTGTGCATACTGCTTTCTCTACTGTTGCATGAGGAAGATAATTACAGTAAATATATTCAGTGCAAGTGTCATTGTGGGTTTTATTTTCTGTTTTTATAGTGTATTGAATGAATTTTATTTAACAATGTATGTCAGTGTGCTTGTGAAAAGTGCTGTCGAGCAAACAGGAAATTGACTATATAGTCTTAGAAATCTGTGCTATTGGTAAAAAAAGATGTTTCAATGATTCAGGAAAACCTTTTTTTGTTAATTGTTACCTGTGCACATATTAATTTATCTAAGTGAAAATATGGCTGAAAAAAAATCATCGGTGTCTCACACGTACTGTATATGTGTCTACCTTCTGTCTAGTGGGTTTCATTATGTTTCTTATATTAGAATTGTCCCCAAAATATAATACAATGCATACTAATATTTGTCTTTTTCAATTTATTTATTTATTTAACACAAAAGGCAATTCAATGTGGTTTACATAATACATGACTGACAGTTTAGTCGGCATGGAAATCAGCTTGCAGTAAAGGTCATGTGCGAAGTAATCTGTTACAGTGAATATATCCTCTTTAATTTTATCTCCTACTCTCATATTCCTACTCCTCCTACTATTACTTTAAATTCAGAGGAAAATTCTAACTTATTTTGTTAAGTGTTAAACTATTGATTTATGTGTATATTTGTGTGAGTGTGTATATGCTGAACCAGAAGTCAAAGGTACAAGAGATCAGTCGTTGGCATGTGTAGCCAATGTGTTGTTTGCCAACTAAGATTAGTACAATAAATTGTGATCCCTTTATCCAAAAACATGCTGGCATGCTAATGTAATGTTATATTGCCACTTTTGCAAGATGCTGATAAGTATGTGTGCCAGAAATGGCTCTGAAAGCTTCCTTACACTCACCAGCTGCCCTCTGTACTCGGTGTAGAAATGTGCTGTACTCAGTAGATTAGTGGAACAACTTTTCCTTTCCTTCAGTGGCAGTGGAAAGACAAGAAAGCATGTGAATGCACAATATGATGACTGAGGCTACTAGAGCATGCTTTACCAATAAACACATAAAGAGTTTAATTAAAAAAAACACTATTTTCATGTAGGCCCTAATTTTGTGCCAGTGCCGTAGCACAGTTATAACCCAAAGCTTTTGTCATCACAAGCACTTCTTGTGCAAGTGGTGCAACTGTAGTTGTGCTGACAGTGCAGTTCTGGCACTTGTGGAGTGGAACTGCACTTTCATTTTTGCTTGTTTAAACTCATATCACAAAAACAACAGCAATTTTTGTAGCACTGACGGAGGTGACAAATACATCTCCCAAATCACAAAATGACGTTTTCATATGTATACAGTATATATATATATATATATATATATATATATATATATATATATATATATATATATATATATATATATATATATATATATATATATACACACATACTTTATGTCTGCAGCTTTTGAGTTGTTGAATGGATCTGATATAATTGGGCATTATTGAAAGGCACCAAGCTCATCAAATCAGGTAACAATGGTGTTTTGAATGCAAAAGTTTGAAGCATCTTGTAAATTTGACAAACACAAACACACACACACACACACACACACACACACACAGGCATGTGGAGTGGAACCACACTTTTGTTTTCGCTTGTTAAAACTAAAGTACAAGAGCAATTTTTGTAGCTCTGACACAGGTGACAAATACTTTTCCCAAATCACAAAATTACATTTTCATGTATATTGAGTTTTTCCTCTTTGAAATTTTTTGATTTGATATACAGTATATATATATGTCTATAAAGTATAATAGGGTAAATCCTGTATAGTGCATACACTTGTAGCTGTTATGTATCTTACTAAGTCACTGTAAGTTGCAAGCACAAACACACGCACAAATTTAGCATGGCTGAAAATAAAATAAAGAAGTAGAACATAATAAAGCAAAAGTGAAAATTAGAAGCCTATTATCTCTATCCCTCTCTCTTTTTCTCACAGTGGGACACACTGGATGATGTGTCAGCAGAAAGACAATTCTCTCACTGCCAGATAAGGACATGTTGGAGACATTTACAATTAATTAACATTGTGATCAATACTGTGTGTATGTGCTTCCTGTAATTTCAGGAAGTTTTCTTGTAGAGTGATTTCACACATGGTAACATTGTTTGACACAACACGGCCTGGCAGTTGTCACTTCTGAGGAAATCAACCCGGCAAACTTGTATCCTTTTATTTAACAGGGTTAGGTGTTTGAATTCCATTTTACCAATGTTGTAGTATATTTCACTTTGCCTATGCTGATAGATTAAGCCAAGGAGCTCCGCAGGCTATGATGCCGAAAGAAAAAGGATTGAACAACATGAAGAAGAATAACAAATTAAATAAAAAAGAAATATGAGACAGAGGCAGAAGAGACAGGTGGCAAAGTAGAAACAGAGTTAGAAAAAGGCAGGGATGGGTTGGTGGGGGTCAAAGAGAGAAAAAGGGATTACACTGGCTATTATCAGATTTAGCAACCATAGGTATTTCTCAAACAATGGCAGCAGCTGATATGTCCATGCATATATGGTAAACAGTGAAAGAGATTAGTTTAAAACCAAATCTCCTCTGTGCACCTTTAAGTCTTTTGTCAGTGCCACAGTGGCTGTGTAGCAACCGGGTGTGTTGAGCATGTTTACACAAAGCATAAGAGCATCGGTGTCCAATAATTCGTGTCTCACATAGTCTTTCACTACTTAAACAAGGTCAGAGCAGCAATGTGAACAACTGAGCATCCATCCACACAAACACACACACACGCACACACAGTCATATCTGGGCTTTGAACAGTGCCGTATTGTGCCACTCTGTGTGTGTGCCGAGATAAGCTAGGGCGCTAATGCCATGCACAAGACACTAATAAACAAACAGTGTTTAAATTGGCCTGAAAGGAATCAGTGATGCGTAGGAAGCACCCCGGCGCTTCAATGGCTTAATCTGCCTCCTTCTCACTCTACTTTTTCACTTTCTCACAACAGATTAGGTTGTAAATGGACAGAGAAGAAGGGATTGGGATCTCCCCGACATTAGAACTTTCCACCCTGACATGATTTTGTGGTATTTCAATGATTAGCTGCAGGTTTGAGGAGGTTTGTTGTGTGGGCAGTTAAATAATATTGTCTGACTGTGTGTTTGAACTGCGTGTCTGATTTAAGACTGAATTCCTTTTGACCAATTATGACAAACTCATTGCACACCAAAACAACTTACTGAGAGATCTGTCAGGTCAAAAAAATATTTGGTTTCTTCAGTGTGAATGCATAATCCATACACCAGTATGGTTTGTGTGGATACTTCTATGGTGTACATTGGAGATTTGTTGCACGTATGTCTATGTTGTAACACCTTTCCCTATTCAAATAAACATGAAATGAAATCTGTAATTTGTTACCTTTTTTTCTTATTATATGAAGACGCATCAAAAGGTGTTTTGCATCTTAATGAGAAGCACAAATGATTTGACAGGTAAAGGATTTAACTGGTAAAACATCACGTTGGCATCACTCATTTGCCCAAAAGTAAATGAACTGTTTTTAAAATTACAGTGAAATTGCTACAAATCCACAACACTAAGCAAACAGGTGTAATTGCTTTTAATAATAGTAATCTCATAAATTCATGAATAATTCAACATTTAATTTAGAATTTTGTGGCACACTGGAAGACAGTGTTGTAACAGCGGACAGTATAAACTCTCTTTCTTGTGTGCTGTGTCTCTGTCAGTCTAATATACAGTAGTGGAACTGACAACTAGAGGGCAGACATGACTATTTGTCTCAATTGTAAAAATGTGTCTGTGCTTGTGTGTCAACATGTGTGTGTGTGTGTGTTTGTGTGTGTGTGAGTGTGTGTGTGTATAAATATGTTTTTGATGCCTATACTTTGAGATATTTCCTGTTAGATTATTGATTTAAATGCATGATCTCTGTTTTACTGCTTCTATTAATCCTGGTTATTGTGAGTTGTTAAACACTGTTTAACTTTTTGTGTATTCATCATTGATATAGAATGATGACATAAATCTGCATGTATTATGATTTTTGTCAAAAAAGTTAAGTAGGGTGATTTTTAGTATATCATACATAGTTTTGCTAAATAAACAAACTAAAAAGCATGCTGCATGTATAGCATTCATCCTTTCAAAGGAAGCTACCGAGTTAATGAGTGACCAAGTTATATTTTTCCATGGTGTAGTGCCAGCATTCCAGCAGGGCATTACAACAGTGTGGAACCCTTAGAGTCATGTGTTGAAATGTATGAGTCATTGTGCTTCTGGAGGATGCACAGGGGGAGAAAAACCACGGTCCTTCCGGAGGGCGATTCATCAGGTTTTTCCCAGAGCCCTCCCGGGTCAAGGTTTTATGGTCCCTGTTTGGTTTCCAAATGCTCTTTTCTCTCAGACCCTCTCAGCCACGCTATAGTGTCCAAACTTGTCTACATTTGCTTCTCGTGTTTTTGTGCATGGTAGATGTCCTTTTAAAAAGACCAATCTCAAATAAGTCTTTATTGTTGTTTTGTTGGCTCATATTCTCTGTTTTCATGAACTCTGGCCTCAGCCATGGCAACAGCTAGAAAAATGTTAACATTGATTGACAGGATTAAAAAAGGCCCCCTTCCCTGTTACGCATTTCAAACACTTTGGGAACAATGGTGCTTGGTGTGATTGAATTAATGAGGTATCGCCGACTGTCAAAAGAGCACACATACTTTACATAAACCTGATTATCTTTGCATGGCAGAAACTGAAGAAAAGGGGAAGCAAGAGAACTGAAGGAGGAGGATGGAGGGAGCAGAGAGGAAAGAGAAGAGAAGGAGGGGGGGAGATTTGGATTTCAGTGGGCATCTCCCAAAAAAGAAGCATCAAAGTGTGCGCCGCATGGTGGGGGTAGACGTGGTGCTCACAAAGTAGTGATGTTCTGGCTTGGGCTTGCCTTGGCCTCTCCCTCATGCCTTTGCTCTGTTTAGCATAAACCAACCATAGGGGCTTTAACAAATCTATTCAAGGAGCATGGGGCCCCAGAACAACATAGTTTTTCACAAGCCACCACCCCCAAGCAAGACGTTTTTTTGCAGGGCAGCCATTGTTCCGCTTGAACCACACATAGATTTCATCGTCTCTGCGACCCCGAGCCGGAGGAAAAGGAGCGGCGGTGCCCTTAGCGAACCCATGAAGTGACACCCGGAGTGACTGCCAAGAGTCTCACTAATTCTACCAACCTATTCAGACAGGAAAATAGAGTGGTGGAGTGAGGGATGGATGGATTGTGGGAGGGAGGGAGAGTGAAGGGATGGATAGAAGTTCTCCGAAGACTGAAATGCTCACCAGATCAGCAAAGTGAACCCTCTGAAACGTGAGCTAATTCTCTATTTAATCCTTTTAGCTGCCATTTCTCCCCCTTTCGTCCTCACTCAACCTCCTCCCTCCCCCACGCTTTACTCTTTCTATATCCTCTCCATTTTTTTTTTACCCTCTTCGCTGAGGGAAGTGTCAGCAAAAGTTCTTGTTGAGCAGCAGAAGGAGAGGCAGGGAAGGACGAGGCTTCTAGGAATGATCCGGTGTGCGTCTGTGTGGGTGTGTCTGTGTGTAAGTTGGCTAAGTGGAGAGGGTAACTGTGAAGACCGCTGACTGTGTAGGCTGCTCCTTTTCCTCTGTGTTATTTTTTTTCTTCAAGAAAAGCTCTGACAGCTGCGGTTTGATTTCTCAGGTTGTCAAAAGTCATCTTTGTTAGTTCTCTCTGCCAATGAATGGCAGCGGATTAGAAAAAAGAGGCGTGCTCGCACATTGAGCTGTAGGTGGGCTTTGCCTCGAGTGGTTTTCATAAAGGAGAAGGAAAATCACACAACGTTACTCCAGGGGCCTTTGAAAGGAAAAGAAAATCGCACATTACTCCAGAGGCCCCCATTGTCTTACCTACTAAATCCAAGCATATCAGATGCCTACAGATCCCCCCCTCCTTCTTCTAAACATATAGCTGAGAGCCTGCACAGAAAGATACAAATTGTCTCTCGTGCTGTGAGGTTGCTGGAACATAAATTGAGGGGAGAAGCATTGTTGTCAGTGAGTAATATACTTAGCATTATTCATAAAGAAGAGGAGAAGATTAAAAGGTGTGGGTTGGTATTGAAAATAAGTACTTGACTCTGTGGCTGACACAGCAGTTACATATGGGCCTAATGTGTTTTTTTTTTATCTGTTGCAATTGTCATACATATATATCCCTGGGGTTGTATCCACTGTGCATGCCATTGTACTGATATGAAGAGAAAACAAATGACAGGCACAGCAATGCATCACTGTACCAGATGTGTTGCAAACTACAGTGCTTGCTTATTACTAGTCAACTTTTGTGCAAGTATAAATGAATAAAATTGTCATATTCACCAGGATTTTGTTACTGTTTTTGTTTATTTTGTTATATTATATAACAAACAACAACTTTTTATTTCTCCTTGTTGTTTTCTTCTTGTTTTTGCATCCACCATCTATAGTACAAGTCTGTAAAACATAATGGCTGGAGAAATTGCATCTGGGGCGTATCCATAAAAATGCACCTTATGTTTTAGGAAAATGTACCTGTTGTGTTGGGAGCAAACGGGGGCTGAAGGTGGATCTTTTTTTTTCCTACGGTCATTTAAATTCACATTGAAAGGTATTTTCTTACAGTGTAAAAGGTGAACACTTTTGTTCCTCAGTGTTTTCCTTGTTCCTTTTGTCTTAGTAAATACGTTAATAAAATGCTGTTCAACTAGTTTTGTTCGGCAAAATGCTCCTCTGTGCATCCACGTGTTTAAGATATGGTTTCCAGCGTAGTCAGTTGTTTGCTTGAAAGCAGCACCACTCCAAAGGGTTTGAAAGGCTAATCTCGTTCTTGGCACCTCGCTTCTTTTTTCTTCTCTCCACTCCTCAAGCTCCTCTGTGTTCCTCCCTTAAGCTCTTAGGAATAGAAAAAAAAACCCTGGCTGGCTCTGAAATTGGTTAATTTCACAATGATTTCTTATTGGGGCTTTACTCAACAATAAAGCTCAACTGTTGAGAACTCCTTGAACACTTTTATGTGAGTGATCCTAAAATATTAGCTAACCATTTGCCATAAAAGCTTAATGAAACTCTCAAAGGTTGCCTCTATTATATCAGCACTCTAAATGACTCAAACATCTTACCCTAAACTAACCACAGCCTTTTCTTTGGGCTGTCATCGGAGTCGGTAGTAAATTAAGTAGAGGGCTGAGCAACAACCCCTTGACTTTTATTGAGGCAGGGGTCTAATTATAATTCACCGGACCAGACCTTTTGTGTCACTGAGAGCTTCATTTGCAGTTTGCAGTTTGCGTGAACCCTGAAGACATTAACTCTGTCCCCTTCTCCATTCATTACAATGCCATTAGTCTCTGCGAATTGATCAATATATCATGTAAAGAACATCTTGAATGTGGACGTCTGGCTCCTTTGTGAGCCCAGAGATAATGGTTTCCCCATTCAAGCCAGCTTGTAGGAACATGGAGATAAAGCAAGGCAGGGAAGAGTTACACCGCTTACAGCTATGGAGAGGGAGCTATCTCATCCAGATTATAAGTGGGTGAACTAAAAACGCATAAAAAGGGACAGTTTATTGTGAGGAGTGCAGCAGTGGAGGAGGGTGTAAAGATCTGAAAGACTCAATCTGGCACCTTTTTTCACTTCAGGTGTCCAGGAGGGAAGAAATCATCCATGCATTCTCCTCCAGCCTCATAGAGCTGTGATGCACGCAATGCCAGGCACTCCTGAAAGAGCTGAGTCAACAACAAATGGGGCATGTTTTGAATGAGAAGTTGTACATGCAGAAAGTTTTATTTTTTATTCTACCATATTTCTATATTCAATAATTGTTTTATTATATAAACCTATTTTATTCTATCAACTAAAATGCAACTATGGTCACTTCAAACAATGTCTGGCATATAACCTATTTCTCCTAAAAATGTCTCCAGATTAATTTGCCCTCCACATTTTACTTTTTGATGTGTATCAGTTTCAAAGAGATAACTTCTTGTTGTACTACACTAAAAATAAATGTTACACTGGTAAATGCCAACGTAGCAGCAGCTATGATTCTCGAGTGGGCATCAGTCGACATGTGTTAACTTGTTCAAAATAAACACACACACACATGCAGACACTCTCAGAGTACGTCTCTCAGCCTCTTCGTATTTCCCTTGAAGTAGATTCTCTCCCTACATGCTGGTGCTGTTGGGCCTTACAGATAGTTTGTGTATTGTGGCACCCCTAGAGAAAGCAGACACAGAAGAAGCTCCTCGATAACATTTGTTGTTGGGGAATGAGATTTGGTGCCTTTACCAAATCCCTAGAGGGCAGCAGTACAAACGTTTTATATTCAGTGAAGACTTGCCTCTGCCTGTTAGAAGCAGTGTTGATCCAATTGGCTTGTGGGAGAGTAGGGCAAGACAAAGCAAGGCAAGGCAGCTTTATTTATATAGCACATATTAGCAACAGGGCAATTCAAAGTGCTTTACATAAAATATTAAAGAACACTTGAAATGATTACAAACAGATAAACTACAAGAATAAAAGTTACAGTGCAGTATAAGAAATTAACAACTATTTAAAGAAAGGCAACATCAAAAAAGAAAGGTCTTCAGCCTTGGTTTAAAGAGCTGAGAGCTGAAGTTTTCTGGGAGTTTGTTCCAGATATGAGGAGCAAAGAAACTGAACGCTGCTTCCCTCTGTTTGGTTCTGACTCTGGGGACAGAAAGCAGACCTGTCCTAGACGACCTGAGAGGTCTGGGGGGGTCATAGCGTAGTAGCAGATCAGAAATATAATTCGGCCCTAAACCGTGATTTATGAACCAGCAAAAGTATTTTGAAATAAATTCTTGGAGACACAGGAAGCCAGTGTAAAGACTTCAGAACTGGAGTGATGTGATCCACTCTCTTAGTCTTTGAGGACATGAGCAGCAGCGTCCTGAATCAGCTGCAGCTGTCTGATTGATTTTTAGGGAGACCTGTGAAGAAACCGTTACAGTAATTGTTTTTCCAAATCCTGGTAAAACATAAGTGCTTTAACCATTGATATATTCTATAGGTGATAATATGCTGACTTTATAATTGTCTTAATGTGGCTGTTGAAATTCAAGTCTGAATCCATGACTACACCAAGATTTCTGGCTTTGTCTGTTGTTTTTAACATTGTTGTTTGAAGCTGAACACTGATTTTTTATTTGTTCCTCGTTTGCTCCCAAAAACTACCTCAGTGTTTTCTTCATTTCATTTAAGAAAGTTCTGGTACATCATGTCGTTAATTTGTCCAATTCCACTTAGTCAGTTTTTGTATTGCACTATAGTCCCCTGCCGATAAGGTTATACAAATTTGTGTTTTATCCACATAACTATGGCAATTTATTTGTTGTTTTCAATAATCTGAGCCAGTGGAAGTAAGTGGCAAGGGCTTTTTTAAAAAGAAGATGGAGAAGGCTGCTCAAACAAACTGCAGTGGAGGCCCGTTCTCTCAGACATTGATGGTTGAAAAAAATGTCTTTGTCTATACAGGATGAAGGGACCACAGTCACACTAAATAGCCCCGGGGCTGGTATAGATTGGTGGGGCATTACCATGAGCCAAATGCATGCTAACATCCCCATGTAGAAGTTATAAAGGTTTTAGGGGTTAAAACCTTGAACTACTTCACCGTGACAGGGAACAAACAAGTGGATTTGGAGCTCTTTAGTCTGTGCTATAACATGTGTGGGACCATGGCCTCATCAATTTGACTTATAGCAACATGAAAGTTCCTTAAGTAATCGTAAAACAAATAAAATAAACACCTGTGCATATTGCTATGATCACTGGTATCAAGTCAAGGACAAATGTTTTTTTCTGCTTATATTTTGCCATTTCTATTTACAGTAGGCTGCAACTTTACTCTGATTAATGATACAATATCTGGAAAACCGAACGCTACTTTCACTCCACCGAGGGAACAGATGCAATGAAATCACAGGAGCAATGTCACATTCTCTCCCTTGTGTTACTTGATATTTACAGCGGTGCTTGGGCCCAATCAATGATGTAAATGCATCTCTCCTGGCAAAACTCTTCTTTCCTGCAAAAGTTAACCACTGCACAGAGCTGTCAGACAAACAGGAAAAAATCCAGCTCATGTTAGCTGTCTTTTCTCTACATTTCATTGCAGAGTTTTGACCTTTACAATATGTCAGCGTGAAAAAAAGCAGTGCATTCCCACAGCCTTACAGCTCCCTATGTGGGCACATGCGTGTGAGGAGAGCAGGGCAGGGGGTTAGAAACTCTGTCTGATGTGCTTGCACACACACACACACACAACACACACACACACACACACACACGCACACACGCACACACACACACTCATCTCTGGCTAACAGCCTGGGTTTGAATTCACTCTGCGGTGAACCGTTTAAATGAGCTTTAATTTAGCATCCTGCTGGCTCAATTGGGATTGAAATAGAACACATTACACCTTGTCCTGCAAGAGAAGCTCTCTCTCTCTCTTTCTCTCTCTCTAAGTCCTGGGAGAATTGATTTTTCCAAATGTGGGGGAACAAATCAAAGGACAGAATGATTGTGTTGCAAAGAGAAACGGCAGACATGGCATTGTAATCAATTTGACTATTAACTCAGCAATGTTTTCCTTTACATTACAAGAATTTTTTGGACCATTATGTAATGACTTAGCAACACATTGCTCTGTAGTAATTACAAACTTGATAAACAAAAACAGGGAAACTGAGTTGGCGAAGCCTTTAAAAATTGTCAAGAGGTGAGTTGTGGAACATGCATCAACATTAAAGTAATCAAGACACAATGTAATTGGATGCAAAGGTATTTGTGCAATCACAGCCAGCAGCTTTTGTTCTGCACTGGATCAAGACTACTGTACTTACCCCCTGCAAAAGTCATTTAGAGGGCTCCCTCTCTCATATTTAATTTCTGTTTCACTAACTCTCTTCTCCTATCATCAACAATGAATTACAGTCAGAGCATTTCTGTTAACTTTCTGTTCTAAGAGTGAATTTTCCCTGGTTACACAGACACAGTAAAGGCAGGTGGCTTTGGTAACTACAGCACTGCAACTGAAACTAGAAGGGCACTTAGAGAGCACAGACCTCTGCCCCAGCCACACTCTACAGCCCTGTGCGGGACGGTTTCCCTAATCCCTAATGTCCTCCGACAACAACGGGACGGTTGTGGTTAGGAAGAGAATAACGCGGGACGTGATTCCCAGTCTCCGGGGTGAAAGTCTTGTGTTGTTTGACCCATCCGCCACCCCGCCTAACCTCCCTGTGCGGATTTTTGGCTTTTCAATAGTACTCGCTACCGTTATCCCATTTAAAATCCCAATTTGTCTCTGATTGTGACAAAACCACAGAACGATTACAGTACTCGCTACCGTAATCGTTCTGTGATCACGAAATAGGCCTCCCATTGAAATACATTACTTCAAAATTTGTAATCAACACACAAAAATAACAACATTAATGTGACCTGTAGGCGACTCAAGGGATTCAATAACGTGACCATTTCATGGACTGCCATGAGACTGGGCTGCCTGCCCATACCCACAAAAAATAGGAGTTTTGTATTTTTCGTCCACCCATGGTTTATAGTGATATTTGGGGTTTGGTAAAACAGCGCCCCCACCTGCCTTGACTGACAGTTCATACAGAGAGTGCTAAGGCAGGAAGGAGATGGCGACAAAACATAAACCCACAAAATGAAAAGTCTAAATGAAAAGTCTAAATAAAAATAAATAAAGTGAGTGAAAAGCTGCTAAAATCAGAAAGACACCACAGTAACTATAAAAAAAAAAAAAAAGCTGTGTGAACTAATGAGAAACAAGTTTGGAGCTGGACTGTGTATCCAGCGAGCGATTCTGGTTAGCACCCGCTAAATCCCGGGACCCGCAGTTTATTTTGTAACTGCTCGCTCCCATCGTTCTCTTTTATGACTCCCACAGGCAGCAAAGTTAAAACTGCCGGCTTCCAATGCAGTGTAGCTCGCAATGTGGAAAAGTGGAAACATAATTTCTGCTCAGTGATTCTGTTCTTCCTTGGCCCATGCTACACATTTCCACTAATTGTCATGAAAATCGGGCCAGTAGTTTTCCCGTAATCCACATAACCTCCTTGGGGGGATGGGTGAGAAATTGACATATAGTCGAACTGAAGCAACAGACATAGCTGAACAAAGTTTGTTTTTTTGTCTTTGTCTCCCAAACAAAAAGTGACTCCTCCCTCCTCGTTTCCTTCCGTCTCACATTATATCCATCCTCTGCCATCGACGGAGCTCACCTTGACAGCTCCTCCAGTCACCCCGTTCTAAGTGGATGATTAAAATGAGATTGGAGGGGTTTTACTGGGGGCTGGTATGCGTGGCATCCCAAGAGCCCCCGCTCCAAGCTAGCCAAGCGGAGAGAGCTACAGCTGTCCTCCAAACAAGCCCGCCATCCTTTATTTATTTCTGCTGAAATATTGATGCATGTTATGAAAGGTTTAAAATAATGTGTCTGCCTTTTTTATTCTCCCCTTTTGCCCCAGCACACTGTTTTCTAATGCATCAATAATTCTTCCCTTGGACGCTGCGTGGACACTGGGCCCGGCATATTAGGTGGGGCGCATCCGCTGTATCACATTCTTTCTGCCTGAGAGAAAATAACAATCTCTTGTAATTTCCTACACTTATACAATCGGCGTTGACAGTAAATTATTGATGTATGAATTTAGGGCTAAAACTCAAACACAATATGACTTCATGTCAAGGGTTAGTCCCTGCAGATTTGAAGCCAAATCATCTCGCAAAATGGATTATTCCTCTCCACAAAAAGGGTAGCCTTTTCCACGTTCTTACCTTTTATTCCTCCCTGCATCACTGCCCCCCTCGTTCTCATCTGCCCTCCTTTCCAACAGAGAGCGGAGACTCAGGTCTTGCAGCCCTCTTGATGAGGTCTTGCTTTGCATGACTGCTGTTAACTGAGTGATTTAGGCCATTATTAGTCGAGGATGTGTTGTGTTTTTGAAGACAAATGGGTTTTTCACACTGACATGAACCCATTTTTGATTGTGTTGGCGAAGGAGTATGAGCCAGACCATGTACGGGGAGCGCCCGCTCTCACTTCTCATCTCAGTATCTGTGTTGTGATGTACAATTACGACTCTAAATTTGCTGGCCAGATCCATTTGTGAGATAAGAGAGGAGGGAGAAGAGATGAAAGGTGAATAGGGTAGAATAGTAATTTCACTCTCTGCGCTTCAATTAACACGTTGTGGCAAGTACAGCTGCTTTCGCTGCCGAGCAGTTCAAATACATCCCCTTTGGAAGTGTGGTATGACATGAGGGGCAAAAGGGGCAAACATTATTGGAGAGTTTGGCTTAAAGTGCTCATATTATGCTCATTTCAGGTTCATATTAGTATTTAGAGGTTGTACCAGAATAGTTTTACAAGGTTTAATTTCCAAAACATGCCACATTTTTGTTATACTGCACATTACTGCAGCTCCTCTTTTCACCCTGTGTGTTGAGCTCTCTCTTTTAGCTACAGTGTGAGACATCTCACTTCTATTACATCTTTATTGGGAGTCGCACATGCGCAGTAGCTAGGTCAGCACTACAGGCCAGTCAGAAGCAGAGTATGAGGGCGTGCCATGCTAGCAGCTAGGCGAGCATTATAACATGTTACAAAGTGACGCACGTTCATCACGGAAGTAAAGGCTGGACTACAATCGAGCTGTTTGGAGCAGTTTGTGAACAATGTTTTCTGTTGGAGATGGTAAGTCCCTTTGGAGTGTACTTTGAGCTTTTTCACTTTGTAAACCTATAAAGTGCACAAAACAGATATAACACAATAAAGGAAAGGGAAAAAGCCAAACAGCATAATAGGAGCACTTTAAATATTGTCCAACAACAAGTAATATAGCCTACTGATTGCCACAATTATTGTAAGTAACCGAACATCAATTCAAATAGTATCAATTCATAACAAGAGTTATCTCGAGACACTTTACAGATAGAGCAGGTCTAGACAACACTCCAGAATTTACAAGGACCCAACAGTTCTAGTAGTTTCCTCCAGAGCAAGCAACAGTGCGACAACATCCACTCCCCATCAAGAGTAACTGATGCTGCGATGCATTTAATGAAATGCATTTTTAAACATATGCATTTTAGGAGGTTATGTACAAAAAGAGCCCTCTAAGAATACCTTTAATAAAATGTAAACTATTTGTTAACATCTGCACCATCTGTGGCTAGGTTGGGTCAGTGGTAAAGCAGGTGCACCTGCACTTTGAGATTCTTTGAGACACAGAGGTCTGGGGTTAAAATCTAACTTCTTGCATGCCTTCCAATTTCTCACCTAACTGTCCTGTCAAAAGTTAAAGGTGGAAAAGCCCAAAAAAGTATCTTAAAAAAAGCATTAGTATCATTGTTTTTGAACCACTGGGCATTATATAATGTGTCAGCGACACACTTGTCACTGCGGATAGAGTAACAATTAGGAGGGGAAATTATTAGTTCAAGTTTTGTCCGTCTGATAAGATTATGGCAAGGCACTTTAAATGCTGCAGTCAGAGGAAAATGTTGAGGTTTGCCAGTATATAAAAAAAATCCCCTGCAAGAGGAAGCTTGCATAGCACCTTATGTTGATGAAGTAATCATTAAGCAGTTCTGTGTCAGAACAACTGAGACATTGAAATATCTCTTGCAATTTTGTTTACTGTGTGTCCACTAACTGATTGCTGACAATATGTGTTTAGACAAACAAAAAGTACTGTATAGCTTTACAGTTCACTGTACATGTAATGCGTTTTTTTCTGAGCAGTTTCAGAATTGCATACAGTGTAATAGAATGAATATTGTCTCCCTAATAGAGAAAAGTTGGATAACGTGGGGCTTTGCATCAATGATGTTGTTGATGAAATATAGATATTTATTCTATAAAACTAAATTAACTGTAGACATGAGACATGAATAGTTCCATCAAACTATAAAAAACTATATCTAACTATAAAACTAAAAAAAGATATGAGATTTAGTTAGACTCTAAATTAAGAGAGTGACATAAATCATATTAAGCATAAAAAAGACAAATCTGCTTGAGATGCTGAGGTGTGGGGGGTAATAAGAGAGTGAGAGAGACAGATATTGTTTTGATATGAGATGGTCAGTCACCACACCCTCAGGGGTATTCTCCAGACATTTATCATGAACAGAAATGACCCCCGGACCTGCCCTGACCTCAATGAAGCTGTTGGATCAATGACACTTCCCCCTCCCCCCTATTCTGCCGCACTGGCTTTGGAAACAAGAAGTTGCTTGAGGCTACACACACATCCTGCCCACCACCCACTCTTTAGATTGTGTTGATGTGAGTGTGTGTGTTGTGTACCCTTGACCACCTTGCACGGTAATCACCACACACAGCTGCCACCTGCCTCTCTCTCTCGTTTGGTCCTACCTTCTCTCTCTCACCCCCTCCTACGCCATGGCTGCTATGATCCCAACAGTGGATCCTAATGTCTCTCGCCATGATTAATCTGATAAATAATAAATATATCAATCTAGCCTCTCGACAAGGACTAATTCTAACCAGCGGGAAGGCACAAGCCCCCTTTAACTGCTGCCTGTAGCTGCCAAATTAATTATTTAATGATTAATTCTTTAGGAAATGGAAAAGTTTTGATTAATACTGTCTGGGCATCTGTCTTGAGTTGTTTGATGTATGTCAGAGAATTCAGCCCTCGCTGTCTCTCTGTCCGACCTTTACGCGCGCACGCGCACACAAACACACACACACACACACACACACACACACACACACACACACACACACACAAAAGACAGACAGGCTTGCAGTCACAAATGCACACATACACACAGCCAGGGTTAGAAGAGAAACATTTTAGCTCTTATGAATGAAGCCAGAGGCTACTGTCACTGAGATCAGATGCTGAATATCTCACAATAAATTACAGCTGGATCTCAGAGGCCCTCATCCTTGAACCTTGAACATGTCAAAACCCCTTTTGTGTGTGTGTGTGTGTGTGTGTGTGTGTGTGTGTGTGTGCACATATTTGAGTGAGTTTCCGACCCTATTTACTAATGGAAGCCTCTAAGGCCCCTGAGTCGTGATGCATTTTTAATGATGTCAAATTGTCATTTCACTCTGCTGTTTGCTGTTCAAAGGAAAACGAGTGTTGAATCAAACGCAAATGTAATAAATTGTGTGCAGACACAATTTAGAACCCAAAAAAAACATGGCTGTTCAACATGGAGATTGTCGAGATTCAATTTTGGATGACACCAAAAGTAACAGGGTAACACTATTTGAAATGGTTTGTTTTCGCTACTGTAGTGGCTATTATTTGTAGGCATACATTGTGAAAGCATGGCATAGGAACAAGTTGATAATAGTAAATATGTCAAATTTTATGTCATTGAAGAATGATGAGTTAGGGGTTGAATATAATGTTAATACACATGTTGACAATGTAAATAGGATGCAAACAAGAGCACACTGTTGCAGTCCTGTCCAATTTGTCACTGTCCTGTTTTCCCCATTGTCACAATGCATTTTTAGACAATCCAATGGATTTATAAAAGGTTACATTTATAGGAACACGTCCTTATTCAGTTTACAGTATCTTCAAAAGTCCAGATCACAAAATTTGGATATACGTTGTTTTAATTGGACAGCACAGAAGTTACAGATGATATGTTGCTTATTGTAACAGTTAATCTCCAAGCAGAGTAGTTTTCAATTCACAAAGAACTGTGGCGACAAACTATGGGGAATTATATTTGTATACCATTACAAGAAGAGTTACTGGTGTTGTTGTTGTCTCAGACTTTAAACTATATTTTAGATTTATTGTCTCGGATACGGATATTTGGGCAGTGGCTGTCTGCGTCTGATGATCTGATTTAGAGAGTATTAGTATGTAAGGCGGAAATTCCACGTAGGGAGGTTGGTCGGGGGGGGTGGATGGGTCAAACACAGGACTTTCACCCAGGAGAGCGGGGTTGGGGCCCTCGTGTGCCGTCCTGTTATTCCCGCATGTCACGGAGCTATAAGCCAACCCACGATATTTCCCTTAACCCAACCATCCCGTTACTGTGAGTCACGGAACCGTAAGCCCACCCACAAGCTTTGCTTTAACCTAACAGCGTCAAAAGGGCTGCCAATAGTCCCGACCAAGCGCGGGTTCGATGATGCTAAAGGAGACGACCAAGCGCGTGTTATACGATGCTAAAGGTCTAGACCTTTAGCGGTCTAGACCTTTAGCGGCAATAACAACAACAAAGGCACCTGACCAAGCGCCTGTATTTTACAAGATGGGAGTGAGAATGTGTTGGCTAAAACCATAAATTAGTAGAGACAAGTCTTACATATCTTGATTGTTACTTACTTTGCTGGAAGAACCAATGATAACTTGTTGCCACACAGTAGATTCCAAATGACAACCACCACATCTTCCGCCATTTAAGTTACCATAACACTGCAGTGTATATTCTGCATGGGAAGTTAGAGGGTGTAGAAGGAGTTGGATAATGTGCACAATGACTCCACATCAAACAAAACACATCACAATGTCCTTATAGTTGGATACACTCTCTTAGTGTTTTACCTGGAAACAGAATGTTAATGTGTTTGTTTCTTCTATACTGTGAGTACAACACTATTGGTTCATTCTTGTGCTTGTTTGACACATGCTTTCTTTTAACTTAATTTTTGGCTAATGTCAACAATGTCCGAAAGATTAGGAAAGTCCAAAAGGTTATACTTACATAGGAGGTTATTTGGTAACACTTTACCAGAAGGTATCTACATGACGGTGTCATGTCAGCTAAACCCTAACTTGTCAGGTCAAAACTGAATGACACTACTAAAAAGAAGTGTTATGTCATAAATGTTTGACTTTTTTATAATGTTCATGACAGTGTCATGTCACTCTTATGTAGGTACCTTCAAGTAAAGTGTAATTGTATTTTTTTGTGGTTTTGAAGCTAATTGTCCATCTATAAATCAGCCTTGTGAATATTTAAAAAAAAAAGTTTATTTATGTTAATAAAATTAAAATACACAAACAATCTAGAATTGGAAACATTTCCCGTGTAAAGGAGCAAGACACTGTGATGAACAATGTTCCTCCCGTTTCATTCATCATTGTTTTGTTTTTAATCATGATATGGCTCCCTGTCCCCTCTCACCCTTTGGTAAAATACAACTTGCCCTCGGGGTGAGGAGAGGAGACCTGCCTTTAATAGGGCCAACAACCTGACAAATCTCGCTCTGTCTTCAACAATATATTTTCTCTCACACACACACACACACAAACACACACACACACATATACCACACACGCTCTCAAAACACAATCACTAAAAATGAATGTTTCTGTTGGTGAGAAAGACGGGAGGGCGTCAACTCACCATCAGATTGACAGACTGCATTGTCCGAGCGAGCTTTGGTGGTTGTAACAAGCATCGGGACATTTGAGCAAACAAAAGCAGGATTGGTAGTGTCATCAATCAATCGGCTGACAGTTGACTCAAGTTTGTTTGTCCCACACTCTGCATAATAAGTGATTGGATCTCAGCTAATTAGATATTGGGTAATCAATCATTGCCAACAAGGCACTTGGCTGGCCGAGGGGACACTCCCTTTGCGTGTGCCCGTTGTCATGAAATAAATTAAAAAATAAAAATTATTTAGCGCCAGCCAAAAGGTAATTCCCACCAGTGAGCTGTCTCACCACTGCCTTTGTGCAAAAGAGACACATGGAGCGAGGTAGGAGGAGGGGGGGGGGCTCATGTCCTGACCAATTACTGAAATATTCAGTTGAAGAATTTACATAATAAATGAAGCAATGAAATATTGATATATTTGCCTGGAATGATGTTTTACTCTGCACAAACATGCATCTAACAATATGTCCACATGAAAGCAGAAAAGAGCAACACTAACACACATTCTGAATGTTGGAAGCTGATGTGACTTTTATGAATGAATAAATACATGAATGAAAGAGGAAAAAAAATCTTTTCTCAGAATATGCAATTTAATTAATCTTGGTCTAGAAAATGGTCACTTCAATTGCTGTCAATTGTCATTGTTCGCTTAGCAATAGCAATTCCCATAGGGTACGAATATTGGCCAATACTCAACATTGTTTGATTACTTTCATTTTTGTTAACTCTTTAATTTTAAGCAAGTTAAAAACTAAACTTATTATTTTGCTGATAACTTAACCAGCTAAGATTGGAGCAGATGATATATCAGGATTCCCTCCCAGTCCCTCGTCCCTTCAAAATCACATTTGAAACTCTACAGAGAGCGAAGTGTGCAAATGAAACACGCTGAGTATTTGTAGTGCCACAGTTTGTTTCCACCTTCTCTCGTTACGCTGTCAAAATGTCTCCCTCAAGCCTTCTCTTTTTGAGCTCCGCAAAGACTCTAGAGGTACAATGTTTGCTCCACGTACTTTTCATTTTTTTGTCACCCTCAGGTAGCCGCCGTACGATGCACAACGTGTGTCTCTCCACTGACACCGCAAGGACACAAAACATGCAGTTGGGGGAAATGTCAGACACGAAAGGGAGAAAAGAGGGAGGAGGAAAGAGAGAAGAGATGCGTGTGAAAACAACGGGAAAGTACAAGCGGCAGTGTAAGGGAGATGAGAAAGAAGTTATGAACAAACGAGGGAATACGTGAGAGAGGGAGAGAGAGAGAGAGAGAGAGAGAGAGAGAGAGAGAGAGAGAGAGAGAGAGAGACCACTGTGTTCGTGGAAGAGGACACACTCCTTTATATATTTATTTTTACACAAAGCCAGAATGTAAGTAAGTAAAGCAGCCAGCTGGGCCTCAGTCTCTCAGCAGTGTGTCGGAGCCTGTCACCACCACTGCTACCGAGACAGCTACAAGTTTACAACAGCTGCCGACTAATGTTTGATCAGTGATAAAATATGCCGAGGTGACAACACCATGCTGCCCATGCATTTGTGGGGGCCTTGAACATTAAAAATTCAGTGCCTGGCAAATATAGAGGGCCCTGATGGCCTTAGTGCTGCTGCCGCTCCCCATCCGCTCTCCCTCCCCAAAGGTATACCCGGGGATGGAGACAACTTCACAACATGTCAGGAACCATCTCTGTTTTGTGTTCACGGGGTGAGCCTTCCTCTGAGTAAATCGCCCACATGTCAGCTTTTGTACCGGAGGACCAACACTGAGACCTTCAGTGCCACACAGGCAAAGAAAAAGAATTCAACAGAACAAAGCAGATGACACTGATGGTGGACAGATACAGCAAATGTGGATGATAGAACATTTGAGTTTTTTGTTATATTCTCATGCTTCCTTGTGATCATTGTTTTGTGATGACTACATAAAGTTTGTTTTCATGTAATATTGTGGTCATGACAAAATCCAAATGGGGAAAAAACAAACATGTTCAGATGATTTCAGTTTATTTGTAAAGCTTTTAATTTAATAAAATCACAAAACAAATAGGAAGTTTCCTCGTTGTTGAAGATAACAAAATCTAAAACATGATGTCCTGTCTGGCTTTCCGTACACATGCCAAACACTCATTCAAATGTTAGAAAACTTGATGACATCGTATTATGTTTCGTAAAAGGTATTTAGAAGGTTAATAAGGTTATTAAATGAGGGCATTTTATCCTTTCTTTGCAGAGGCATGTCTAGCTGTCTGGTTGTCTGTTTGCAGTGAAGCCAACAATGTGGGCATGCCAAGGAGAGTCTCCTGGTAAATGTCAACTGTCAGAGAATTGAGGCCTCCTCATCAATCGCCCTGCCATGGAGCTCTGGGCAATGAAACCCTTCCGAGGAACACCAGAGAGATAGAGAGAGGAGAGGAAAAGGAAAGAGAACACAATGGCACTAAATAACTCAAGGAAGTCACGGTCAAAAAAGAGAGAGAGAGAAAGAGTGAATCAGATTTCCCTTCCCCTGTGACTTGGTCCTCTGACAGTTGTGTTGCCGGCAGTCTGAGCAGTGGGCAATGATTGCCAGAGTGCATTAGAGGACCTGTGTGTAATTTGACATCTCAATATTGAAATAGTAATGCATCCTCACCCAGCATAAATTGCTGCCTAGTAATTGGATTCCAGACATGCGGTACAGGGAACCGAGATGTCCTTGCAAGCTTGAAAATGCTGTGTCATGGTAGCTAGAGAGCGAGCCGTAATGATGTTAAAATGAAGAAGAAAATAAAATGGGGGGAAAAAAAAATTTAAATTTGATGTGGGTTTGCAATGTGGAAAAGATTTTCTCATCCATAGATTGTGTACCCTTTGGCAGACAGCATGCAGTATTTCCTTTTTGTAAAGTGAGGCCATTTTAGATCTATTCTGACCATTTCAAAGTCTGGTAAGCACTGTTACAGTACACAACGAGCCACGTTCAACATGTTACACCCCCCACCCCACCCACGGGCACACACCTGTGCAGTGAGCACAGCCCATCCTCTGCTCTTTTGTTCCTACTTGTTCAGTTGCAGCTTCCTGCCCACCTAAATAATTCAGTCCAAGTGAGATTCAGCATATCTTACAGCATACTTAACATGCCAAAAAGAACGACAGACAAGGGGCAGGAGGCCCGGCTTCAATTAGGTCTTTTGTTACAGACAATAGGGCGACAAATTCATTTTGTTCCAATGCCCGCTGTATTGTGAGCCATCAATTTTGTACCTGGCTCCTTCCTCCGCCCTCTCTCCCCTCATCTCGTGTTTTTTGTTTGGCTAATGCTGTTGACGTCTGTGCCCACTCCCTTTCCCTGCCTCATTTTATCGTTACACCATGAGCCTTAGGTATCAGGTGTTTTTGTGTGTGTGTGTGTGTGTGTGTGTGTGTGTGTGTGTCCACAACCCTGGGTTTTGTGTTACCTGGGATCAAGTGACGGTGGAGCCTTGAAAAGAGCCGGCTATTCTTCAGGGTCGCTGAGATACTGCTGACTAATTGGATGAGGTGTAAGTCAAGCCAACAAGCCTCAGACTTTTATGTGAGACAGGAGAGAGAGACAAAAAGAGAGAGAGAGAGAGAGAGAGAGGGGAAGACAGAAAGTGCTGAACACACGTCACTGTTTGTTACAAACACAAACCCTTTGTACACGCCTGCACCTGTTCAAATGCACACACACACATGTGCGCCATCCAAATGGCTGCGATCCACTTCGTTTATGGTGGATCATTAATTTTGCAACCACTTCTATGGTTTCCTTATGTTAGTCTACTTGCTTTTTATTTGCTCCTCCGTGTTTGTTTGCGGTTTCATTGTATACAGAAAATGTAGAAGGTAATTTATCAAAGCCGATTTGACATTGTTTGTCTACATCACTGTTGATAAAGAATGAAGACTTCTCAAACACAAAGTATATATGTGTACATATGTGCTATCTAATCAATATGAACTTAACAAGAAAGTTTATTTTCCTTTATTTATTCCTTATGTTTAATTTAGGTTGGTAGAGGGAGAAATATTTAGAGAGATGATGAAATGGTACGTGGTTAGAATAGCAAGATTATTTTTTAATTATAAGAATTATACCACAAACCGCTCTTTGAAACAAACACAATGGACCTTTAAAATTATTAAAGTAGCACTAAGATCAGGTTTTAAAACATTTAACACAAAATCATATAAATGTTTTAATAATTGTTTTGGTGAAAAATAGCAAATTAAACAATTACCGATGGCATGCTTTAAAGGTCCCATGGCATGGAAATGTCACTTTATGAGGTTTTTTAACATTGATATGCGTCCCCCCAGCCTGCCTATGGTCCCCCAGTGGCTAGACTTGGTGATAGGTGTAAACTGAGCCCTGGGTATCTTGCTCTGCCTTTGAGAAAATTAATTCTCAGATGGGCTGATCTGGAATCTTGCCCCTTATGACCTCATAAGGTTACCTCCCCTTTCTCTGCTTTGCTCGCCCAGAGAATTTGGCCCACCCATGAGAGAAAGACATCATGGCTTTCAAAGGAGCAAAGTGGCAGTTGGTAAAGGGCACACACAGGTACTCCGCTCAGGCTGTTCCTCTGGCCAGTTTGAGTGCCCTAACTCAGACTCTTCAACTTGTCTCAGGTCCCACAGTTTTATGGAAACAACAGCATGTATAGTTGACAGTGTATACAAAGAACAGCGGATGAGGTTGAGCCTACGGGTAGTGTAGCTTCATCAGCTTCTGTCCACACTGTAGCCGCCTCCAGCTCTACAACAGAGCCGGCATTTTTTAAATGTCACCGCAAAGGCGAGCATAGTAGCAGGAACTGATTATATGTAAAAGATACTCTGTTAAACGTGATGCAGGAATCTAGCCTTTGTGATGTAATATCATGAGATACTTGAAAGAAGGAGCATGTCACCAACTCTCACTTCTCCTGGCCTAAAGAGTTAGAAAAAAAGAGGCAGTGAAAAAAGCGGGGTGGAGGGGAGAAAAGGGGGCATGTGGGGTGAAGTTACAGCAACAGCTGGTGTATCCTGGGATGCTGGCCAGGATGTTAACTCTCTCTTTCACTTCCCATCTGCTTTCCTATTCCCTCTTGCTCTTCCGCTCTGCCCTTACATACTGTATATTCTATGTCTTGACCTGTCTCTGCCTTATTTAATGTATTGTTTTTCACTCTCTTTTTTTGGCCATGGATACCTCAGTAACGGCTAAGTGGTCCAGCTGTGGAGGCTATCAGGGCCCACTTCCTTAGACAGTGCAATTGCTGTAATTAATAAAGACAATTGACAAACAAACACCAATGATTCAGAAATGACACCATGAAGTCTTATATTTACCTCTCTTGTATGTCCTGATTGGTGAAACCTTGGGTATTTGTATCAGATTTTGAGTACTTGTATCAGTTTTAAGTATGTTTACATACTTGTGTGTAATAGTGGAAGTCATTTTCTTGCTTGCTCCCAAACAGCAGCTGCTATGGCACGCAGTAATCACGGTTAATATTCAGAGAAGTTGTGAGAGCACGGTTAGCAGCTGCACTCAGACACATACTGTACATATACGCAGAGGGATTTGTGTGTGTTCCACAACTTAATGCCACATTGTAGCCTTCTCTTTTAAATCATGATAGGACATGCCATATTGAATGTAATTATGATATGAACCCATTGTAGTCCCTAATGTTGTGTGCTCTATTCAGTTCAATTGTCTGCGCTTCTGTAGTGTTTTCAAATGGTAAAATCACAAAGAGGCCATTGTATGTCGTAGAGGAGACTGACATCTCCTACATTGTTAAAATAATCCCTTTAAAATGTGTGAAATAATTTCATTCACATAATCCTTAAAATCCCCAGTAAGTATGACAGGGTAAGAAATGGATGGAAAATGACTATTTATACAAGAAAAGAGGGAATCATTAAGGGTTTATCACTGCAAGGGTAATTTGACATGCAATTAGTTGTAAAAATGCCTAAAAAAGGAAGAAAGAAAAAAATAGGGTCGGCTCCATGGGCTTCTCATCTGCTTTTAACTAACTCATCTGGCCACCCTGCTTTGTTAGAAGTGCTACATGCCCTTTCTATTCACAGTGGGCTTTAATCTTGAGCAGGTAGCACAATCTTTAGAGTGGCTGTACAACTGCGGGGACTTCTTGATTCGGAGTGCTGTTTATTAGCTTGAAGCATCTGGGCGAGGATCTTGTGATTAATTGGGGTGAGCTGCCCCTGACATAACAAGGTCAGCCCTCACCAAGCCTTCTCCACTCTTTCCATTTACATCAATTAGAACTAAGAGAGGTAGAGCTGTGCCTTGGGCCAACACACACACACACACACACACACACACAAACGCACAAACACACACACAAACACACACACGTACACAAATGTCTGAGAGAGGGAGAGGACAGATTGACAATGTGTGTGTGACAGAGAGTGTGAGAAAGAGAATTATATGCAGGATATGTAATAGAGAAAAAGAAAAATCATAGATACTGCGCCAGTCAATCTTAGTTTAAATATAGCCCAGAGAGTGGCCTTCAATTCATTTAATGCAAATGAGACGTTTTGTTATATGTTCCTGTGCCGCTGTAGCCACTTAACTACTACCACTGTCCCACGTCAGCCAATTAGAGAGCCAGCATGTCACTGCTGAAAGAGAAAGCATGGAGGGAAGTGATTCTTCTAGTAACAATGTAGATTGTGCAATGTGTGAAAAGCGAGTTAAGAGCAGATTAATCTATGTGATTTTCCTTTTTTTTCTTTTGGGCATTTTTGTATGTCTTTAATATGTTCTATTCCTTGTTATTCTAATTATGCATTTAACTTTGTTATGGTGGCGGTAAGGGGGTGTTGATTATTCAAATCCATAATGTAAGCTACTGTCTAGCAGACAAGCTTTCGAATGAGCTTTCAAATCGGGAGTGTCAAACCATCCGCTGGCTTGGTCCCTGACTTTATATTCATTAGTAAATCATATTAGTGATTATAGGCTCATCAACTCAGGATCCCCTTCTGTGCCAATGGCAGCCCACCCACTCACTGAAATTATGAACGATTTTATAGAGGCACACACTCACACACAAGCACACAGTCTCAAAGCTATCCAAATACAGCATGTACAGTAGAGGGCGTTTTCTATTTCTTCAGACAGAGGGCGGCCTTGTGTCAGCTACCTCCCTCTCTTCCTCTCCCTCTCTCTCTTCTGCCTGTGATATGGAGGAACACAGGAGATCGGAAACGTGTTTTGAGACAACTCTGTCTCTGGAAGTAGGAGAAAGACCATTTCATCTTGAAAGTTTGTCCCCATACATGACAGTTATTTTTATTATTATTGATGTAATAGAGTTGTTTTGTTCTATGTATTTTATAGTGTCAGATGGTGACACTGTTGCACGACAAATAAGAATAAGCAGTTGAGACAGACATAATTTAAGGAATTCAATGATTTTTTTTGTATATGCCTTAGTTGGTGTGGTCAATAAGGATGTGATCAAATAAATTAGAGCTTTTGCTGCTGATTTTAAATACTTTCAGTCGGTTTCTAAAAAGTGACATTTATGGATATTTAATAGGTCACCTTATACTGAGGTGAAGCTGTATCACAACTAAGACAAAGAATTGTTTCACACTTGGAAGACATGGATCTTATAATTTCAGAGGTGAGTTTGCTTAAATATTGCAATGCACATGTTTGATTATCATTTTCAACAGAAACTGCACATTTTCACAGTGTTTTCAAACAGATATAAGATGGGGCAATCTCACCACGACTCATACGCCCTGATTGGGCATAACATGTAGGAACAAAAGAAGGAAAGACAATAGAACAGCTGAATAGAAGAAGGAAAAAAGATGGTTGACCACAACGTTTCCTGCATGATCAGATAAAGAGACAATACGTGGATGAACACATGTTTTCAACTGTAGATTATGACGGAGCACTGTTATTTCCTGTACGAATACCCTTTCAATTTCCTGCCCGGCACTTTAGTTTTATTACATTGATAACACGATACCATCGGCCGTAGCCATGGGGACAAACCAACGTGGCTTACAACAGAAGAAAGTGATAAGAGAAATGATGTGAAAGACGGAATAAAAGAGAGAGGAAAGGATGGGGCTGAGAACAATCAGTCCCTGACAGAAGTCGGGGTTGCAGCCATAGTTACTATTATTCAGCTATTAGTTGCAAAATGTTCTGAGGGAAACCATTCTTCAAGATGTAATTACTGAGTCATACTCAAGGCATTGTGATTAGGTTCCTTTGTGGACTCTGTTCAAATGTCCTCAGTGAACAATAGCTTTGTATTTAAAGACTAATATCACATATTTTCGGTCCTATTATGGAGAGTGTTAATGGGATTCTTAAATTGTTGAAAAGTCATGATTGTTCATAACAAAATTGTTAAGTGTTGGATTTACTTGGCATGGATTTACTTCTATATACAGTATATTCAAGGCAGATTAAAAGTGATGTAACTGAATGCTTGTGTGCCCTTGTATGTATATATATAAATATATTTGTGTGTGTGTGTGTGTGTGTTTCTCTCTGTCCTCTCCTCTGTATGTCCCCTCAGGCTTCAGTCAATGACCCCTTGTTTCCACAAAGGTCCACAAACCGATTTCCTTAGTGGCACTGCAAATTTCCAGCCAGGTCCTGATCCCCACTTAGACCAATTGGAGTCAATTTGTTATTGCAAATATAAATTTGGTAACTTGTAATATCCAGTGAGCCAGGCAGGGGAGGCCACTGGCAAAGGGCAATGCTATTTTCACTTATGACCCCTCACTGAGGCAAGCCTTTGTTAGCTTAGGCATTCAGCTGCCAATCACAGCAGAGTTTTTCATTAAATTCACTTGAGAAACTCCCCAGGTCCCAACTGGGAAGCCACCACAAGAATTCATGGGATGGGGGATTCTTCTGAAAATAACTACGGAGAAAATGCTGACCTGGTTCTCATTGCTATGTTTAAATATGTCCGTAAGCAGAAGGGAGGGAAATATACTTTGGCTACGTCATGTTAATTCAGCAGTTTCTAAAACTTAAAAGCTTTAAAGTTTGTGAATTCAATTAACTGTATAGAATTTAAATGGGTTTGTCAGAGGGTAAAGTCTGACTTTGCACAGTCACAAGTGATATTGTAATTAGCAGATATGGAACTATGGATGTGTGTCTGCAGCGTGGGGGTGAGGGGACGAGAGTGGGCAGAGGAAGTGTGAATACTTGCTTGACTCTTTGGCCTGAGGCAGCGCACACATAGAGACACACACTCTCTTTCGGCCCAGTCCGATTCCCCCTGAAGCGGTTGACATTTCCCCCAGAAGGATAATTGAGGAATAACATTTACGTTACAATTTAACATGACCCCTGCCTTTGGAAGCCCTTTCATATTACCTAGCTGAAGATGGCTGCTGACACCCACTTAGGCTGGGAGGAGTGAGTGAGTGTGTGTGTGTGTGTGTGTGTGTGTGTGCGTGTATGTGTGTCCATAGATGGCCAACATATGGAAGGTGGATGGCTGGCTTCAGGCTCAGTGATAGGATATTAGTGATGTTAGAGGAAAGAAAGGGAAAAGAGCTTATTATTACAATGGCAGAGTCAATGTCAAGAGGAGCTCCACTGACCTTTTCAAGTCTTTGCCTAGCAACTATTAAAAAATTTATCAAGGTGGGAGATGTGTGTGTGTGTGTGTGTGTGTGTGTCCACGCGACAGTGTGCACATTTGTATGTGTGTGCAAGACTCAGAAGGTAGTGACAAGAAGCAGCCGCTAAAAGCTAAGGTTAATGGATTGACTGTTACCTGTTCTCGAGGTTTAACATTGGCCCGTACACAAGGGGAATCATCCGCGGCTGCTTCAACAGCCTCTATGCTTCTGCCGGAAGGCTAAATTAACAGACCTGTGACTTGTTTGTTCTAGGAATTTTGGAGGGTTTATCTCAGTCAAGGATACAAGGTCGAGCCACAGTCTTTAATCACTGTACCTCACAGTGATGGCTTTATCCTGAGGTGGTGGGTGGTGCTTTCACTTTATGCTGCGTACGCAGTGGACATAATCCAAGGAAACAATTGGACTATGAAAAAGACATCAGTTTTAATTTTTAGTCAGTGTGTACAAACTTTACACACATTCAAGTGGCAGGATATAAATTCAAGATGTAATGTCAAATTCAAGATATATGTTAAACGAATGTACAGTACACTATATCACAATGTTGTCTGAACATAGAAGCTGGAGCAGTCTATTGATGGGTTGGCGAGGATATTGAATTAAGAACCACAGTGTCTTCTTCCACTGACTTGGTGAAACCCATGGTTAATACTACAGCAAACACTCTGGGCTGCTTTATATAATATCTGTTTACAGTGCAAGCAAACAAATTCAAGTTGTAGTAGAAAGTATGAAAAAAAGTAAATGACTGGCCATTACCCCTATAGGATGTCAATGATCCCTTGTGCATGTGAGAGCAATTTGAATCCAGGCATGGAGGACCCTGCTAATAACAAAAAAAAAAGATTGCATTTACAAAATGTAAATACATCATACATTACCACACATAAATAGTATAAAAATAGGGTTTGATTTCAAGAAAATCTTAAGAATTATAACTTAAACAATACTATTCAATAAAAAAAGCCATATAATGGCAGACAATGGTCTTCACCCTTACCAAGCCACATTCTCAAATGTGTTGGGGAAGTACTCTAACCTACTGTAGGTATTTCGATAAAAGTCATCACTGTGCAGTTGCAACAACTGACAACCCCCGTGATTTGGCAGTTAGCTCCTTTTCCCCCGTCTTACTGTATGTTCTACTATGACCATATTCAGTAATACTGATTATGTGTCTGACCATTTTATGACATCTCAGTGCTGATGTATTTAAGGCTCCATTATGAAGTAGCCCTTATTCATTAACTACATCTTTATTCTTTATTTTTATGCTATTCTTATTCCTCTTCATCAGAGCAGCCAGGCACACCGTTGCACACCAGCTCGCTCCTTACTTGACTGACTGACTGACTTCCACTGATAAATGAGAGGATTAGTGACTGGTACACTTTATTAAAAAGTAATAACAATTTTTGTTGGCATCCTTCACGTGGTAAGGAGTGCCATGAATCACAGGATATTGGCTGTCTGTATCTGATGAATGCATCGTTTACCAGCCGAGGAGTTATTTAGTAGCGGCTATTAATTTAAATCACATTTATCTTCCCCCTCTAACTCGGGATGCGGGGAAACACAAGCTCTGCAGTGGAAGGGAAGCTGAGAGCAAAGCATTAGACTCACAGAATGGATATTGAGATATTAGACCCAGGTAATTTCCTTCAGTATGTCGAAAAATACATTTTGATAGTGCTATTTGATAATGTTGCTTTAGTAGAAATAATTTTTCATGCCTGACAATTCATGTCGACTCTGGCTGCAACGCTCATGGATGCTCAGCAAAATTATTTTCTCCAGTTGTGGTATTTTGAATTAAGGTTAATTTCAGCTCTGTACCGAATTGAACATGTTAATTAGCAGTGGGTTGGCTAGATGCTCATCATTGTTAGAGTGAGCGGGAATCAAGGCAAATCGCAATGCATTCTAGACTCAAACCTTTGTAGTCTTAGCAACATCAGACACATAAATGACGCTTTACTCGTAATAAATATGTTTCTCTTACACATATTGTGCAAATCATTCATGCTATTTTTGAATAATCGTACAACGAAGTTTACTGAGCGCACACACGTATACATACTGTTTGTCATGTCTGGAAGCTACAGTCTCTGTCTATCTTTGATATCTCTTACCCACAACACCATGTCATGAAACGTTGGTGGTCCCTCATTTCCTTTTTCCTGTTAGAGGGTTTGAAGGCTATCCAAACATTTAATGGGGGGCTCACAGCCTTAGCCAGACATGTCATCAATTATTCAATGCAATAACATTGTTTCGAGACTGAATAGTTTGCCTATGGCTATGCATTTGGAATTTAGAGGCAGACCCACCTGAGCAGGAGTTAGGAAAGCAGAGAAATGATTAAATATTACACATTTTACGTTGCTGATCTGCTGGCATTCTTAAGCCCGAACCACAAGATGAATTGTTCAGAAAAAAAAACATGAGCTTTAGACTTAAGTTAGTGATGTTCTGTATTGTTCATGCACTCTTTACTAATCACAGGCCTTCTGTGTCTTATAATATATGCACATAATTCATCTTTGGGTTTTACTTCTCTTCACCACAACTAAATCTAAGTTGCGATAATTACTTTTATTGACCTAGTACTTACAAAATATTTACTGAACAATAATTAGTCCCTATAATAAGTTGTATAATAGAACATTTGAGCAAAGTTGAGATTTACAGTTCTGATAATAAGGTAATATAGCCGGTGATGTTTTACAGTGGTGGTAAAACTGTAATGAAGTCGCCTTTCAGTAAAACTGACTTCTTGGTGACCTTGAAGCTTTGGGGCCACAACCCAAATTACCAACTCCCTCACAAACAAGCCCAAGATCATATTTACCATAAGTCCGGGCTTAACTTAATTAAATAGGCAGATAGGAGCATTTAGGCTGGAAATGTGTGCACCATACAGCTTAACTATATACAATGTCATGTTTGCTTAACCTTCCTGTGGACTCCAAAGGTGCGTCTGGTAATTGAAACATAACAGAATTAGGTTACAAATGTCCAACAGAGCCCTGTGTGTACAGTAGAAGCCCATACAGCACTGAGCTTAGCACATGTTTTCATTTCATTAGTTTTTCATTTGACCCCGAATGCCTTGTGTCAATACATGCAAAACAGTTGGTGGAAGATTGTCTGTGTGCGTGAGTTAAACCTACATACTGTATATGTGTTCATTTTTATTTTCTGCCACCTTAATTTGGTAATCATACTGACATGCAAGATATTCATGAATGCAATAAGCTTGCCTATACCAGTTGCTACTGTTAATTTGGCAAATTTTAAATGGTTTGTCTTATGTTATTGATTGATGGAAGTTGACCAGACATCTCTTGAATCTATTGCCCTTGTCTGTATAATCTTGAGAGTTATACATAGTGTAGTCCCCCCCCCCCCTTCTCTTCTCTTTCCACACAGACAGCTGAGTTAGTGTGTCAAAAGTGAAGCTCAAAGAAGAAGTATGAAACGCTAAAAGCTAAGGTAGGGCTGGCTACAAAGTGCTATTGATCTTTTTCTTTATCGTTGGTGTTAAGGAGGAATGCATCTTCCCTGTCAACTTCTTTTGCCTCAAATCTTCACTGCACACAAGCACACCAGCAGTTCTCTGAGCAGAGGGGTCCCAAAGACACTCTCAGTTATTGACATTTGTGGTTTAAACAAGCCTCAGTGCTGCATTCATCTTATTTTTTGTTTTTTCCTCTTTTTTTTGAATCACATGCAACATGAGTATGATGAGAGAGAATATTAAGTTGAAGAATTGACTGTATTATACAGCAGGTCTGCATATTTGTGTGTTATGTTTCTACATGCCTGTCTACACAACCAAGCTCAAAAGCTGTATATTTTTGATTTTGTGTGGTTTGCTATTTCATATCATGTTCTGCAGATGTATGCCGATCCAGCAAATCATAGAAATAATAAGGGATAAGTAGTAATGGTTACCGGTTTTCCACTGTAACTTTGGAAAAGTTGACTTTTTGATACTGTGGGAGAGTTTGTGGTAAATTGGTGATACATATCTGTATGTCTGTCAGTCTGTCCTGATGATTAATGTAAGAGAGTTTGACAGAATTCCAGGCCTCATGTCCCTCCTGGGCGACTTGTGATAATCTGCCTGCTCCAGGCACCTCTCCAGCGGTAAGGGAAGCTGCGTAGGGCCTCCTGTCCCAGGTGAAGAGCCCCAGGGGCTGGGGTGTAGAGCCTGGAGGCTGCCCAGGTGTTCACAGTTATTACTGAGTGTCTGTCCCAGCTGGAAAGAGAACAGCACACATATCAGTGAATGTCATGTTTGCGTTCACTGTCAGGTTAAGCTCTCAGTCTGCCAGCTTTTTCTGACTGACTTTCTGCATCTTGCTCTCTGACCTTTCACATGCACACAGGCAGACACTTTGTTTCGAAATAATGTTTAACATGACATCTTCGTAACTTTCACTGCTGAGAAGCATTACTGGCATTGTTTCCTGCCGGATCCTGCCGTCCTTTTACGCATTTTTAAACCTTTTGAGAATGTGCTGTGTAAATCACACCAGCATGAGCAAATTTGTTTTTGTGGGCAACAAACCACCAGCAGTTGTTGTGAACAATTCTCACCATTTGGATTCTTTTGGATTAACCAACATGTATTATCAACCTATAGTTTTAAATTGACATTAAACAGTGCTGCTGTATTTGTACTGTGAAGGAATGAAAGCTTGCAGGGAGGCAGCATAATTTCCAGGGCGCAAAGCCAACACTAGATGGCTGCAGATAATGGAGAAAAGGAGCTAATGATCCACACATACTGTAGGCAGGGTGACAGAGCGAGAGGTGGGAGGAGGTGGGGATGTGAGGGAAGAGGCTGGAGAGAATAAAGCAAAATTGAGAGGTTAAAAGAGAAAGAAAGACCAAGACCAAAAGCAAATAATGGGACCTCTGCTGTTCAAATATATATTTGAATAGGCAGTTATAAAATACCATTAGCCTAGATCTATTCACATGGCTTTTCACATATTTAAATTAACATATACAGCAGATCATGCCACTGTGTCACATTTGAACATGAAGAGATACTACTGTTACTTATAATCAGTAGGGAGTGACCCATATCCAAAGTTTACAGTAACCATGTTGTCATGAATGTAATGGCCCAAGAAATAAAATGGGTTAGCGGTAGATTTATTATGGCAAGGCAAAAAATTAAATCTGATTTTGGTGTAGTTGTGGGCAAAGAAAAATCAAGATTTCAAATTATTTGATTTTAACAACAACTTGTTATTAGTTCATACACAGTGCAGCCCACCAATTTGTTTGAGAACACAATTGGTTACATCACGTGCACAATTATTGACTTTCTTCCTTTAAAGGGTATGGTGAATGAGATGGCCTTTGTCTTTTCAGTGCTTATCTGACAAATACTCTACAAGCACATGTTGTACAATTATTCATTCTTTCCATCTATATATAAGACCAAAAAAACTTAACAGAACAAAATATAGTGCCTGAGGTAAAATGAAATGCACTCCTGTGAGCAGCAATATTTTAAATGAGAATATAGTAATATTTCTGGGCCAAAATGGGTGGTATACATCTCTTTGTCTATGAAAAGATTAAGCAATTTCACAATCAATAGAGCAGTCAGAATACATTTTTATTGGGTGCATTACACCGCAAATGAATGGTGGAGCTTGGTAAAAGCCAATTGCATAGGTGATGGAATATCTCTGAGCGTCAATCTGACAATTGGTTACATTTACAGAACATGTAGATTAATGGTGTTCACACCGTGCCACATCTTGGGCATTCATTACACACACACACACTCTCAACACCCAAAGAAGGCTGTAGCGAGAGGAATAACAAGAGTCATTGATTATCTCTAAAAGGTGAGAGGATGATAATCTCACAAGAGGGGGAAGTCTTGAATGTGGTTTAAATATGTTCTCAGTGCCTCTGAAATATTTATCACTCTCAAATGCAATTGGTGCATTTGCTTGGCGTTTATAGCATTTACCTCTACAGCTACTGAGGGAATAAATGGGAAAGGGGGAAAGTATACGTCTTTATCAGGATTGGCTTAGACAGACTTATTAAGGACGGCTATGGTATGTACAGTAGTGGAGAGTCTTGTCTAAGGCGCAGATCACAGCATGAACATCAGTAAAGAGAGATTGGTCTCATAAACTGTGGGGTATAAGTAATATATTTCCATGGTTTTGGGACTTTTGTGTTATTTATGTGATTTCAGGGGGACTACCTCTATTATTGAGATAAAGAGGCTGGTTAAAGTATAGGTATGCTTCACAAAAACCTCTGTGCTTCACACATCTGTAAGGAATGAGAAATATGTCGCCAGGCAACCGGCTAACATGAGTCATTTCAGATTATTATTTGGATTGATTGTGTGTGACCTCTGGTGTTTTCATTGTGTTTCTATTGAAAAGCTAAGTGAAGTCAAAAAGGTTTAAACATTACAAAGATTTACAAAGGTGGCCTTTATTACAGTAAACTCATCCCATTTAAATGTATTTTAATCATGTATACCTCTTCTTGAAATGCATGTATACATGTTTTTCTCTGACGTTCAAACTAAACACTATCAATATGTGCAGCCGGCTCCCTCAATCACAACAACACGAGCATGATGTTTGGAAAGCTGTAATTGAAATTATCCAGCCAGATGAGTGGAGCTACCTGACTGACAGAATGAGGGAGGAAACTCATTTTAAGGTATATGGTCACACTCGGTAAGTGAATATTTTTACTTCCTTTTGTAAATAGGAAACTGATGCCCATGTTGGCAGCTGAGTAACAAATCTGAAAGTAGGTGCGCTTAAAAATAAATCAACTTTCGAATTTCGCAGTGCCTGTTCAATGAGTAGTGAGGGACTTCATTTTTAGATATTTGGGTTCAGGGCTCCCACACACACACACACACACACATCATTATGAGGGGTTAGGATTTGGTTTGATACCAGTTCAATTCTACTATCACTGATACTAGATTTAAAGCTAATTCAATTGTTAACTAACCCTGACTTTAGAACATAATATAAGGATTGTATTATAAGAATGGTCCACCACTGCTGTTTACACACACAGCTTTTTTGTCCTGATTTAACTCTCATTGCAAGAAACACACACTATCGATGCCTGCTATCTTTCTGGAAAACATCTTACAAAAATAAGGAAGCTTACCTGTCTGAAAGGGACACTGGCAACCCCTTCTCTTTCTCCTTTTATGGCACTCCTCCGTCTGATTATGCTATATATTTCATTTTCAATGTGGTAATTGGATTTGATACAGAGAGAAACATAATGCTAAACACCCCTACAGAGAAATGTTGATTCTTGAGAGCTTAAGTGTCTCATTTCCAAATGCTGCTTTACAGTATCCTCCACTCCAATATGAGGGAAATAATAATAATAAATAAAAAAATCTTATTCAAGTAAAACCACAAATAGATATTTGGGTTTACATCTCATTATAGACCTTTTTTCTACCTCAACGGCTGGATTCAAACCCTGTGAAAACAAATATATATTTTAAAAGATTATCAGATTACTGTAGAACAAAAACAGTTCCTTTAAACATCTCTTACATTATTTTTTGAGCATTTAATATATTTTACATTTAATACATGACTTTTAACACTGTATGAATGCCAGCTTCTTACAGAACAAAGAAGAACTTTTTTTTCCTGGTCCGTGATCAAATATCACAGTAGAATCTGTATACAATCAGATCAGGCTGACACACATGCTCTTTGAGGAAAGCCTAACAATCTACATACAATAGCTCTCCATGAGTTAAATTAGACTCTCCCTAAATGGGAATTTGATTCTTATTTCAGAACTTCAGAGGCATGTTCATTACATCGGCAAACAACATCCAGCAATGAGTGATCTGACATCGACAGGCTTTGTTGTTACAAAAATGCAAATACACACGATGCAGGATGGGTGCAAATACAGAGACAGCACGCAGTCTTCCTTTCAGTTCAAATTAAGGAGAAGGCAAATAAAAGTGGTTCCATCGGGACGTGTTATTCTCATCTCTGAGTTTATCTGGGTAAAGAACTGATTGGAGCAGCTGCATTTAGACAGAAATAAACAGAGTTATGAAGAGATTGTGATACAATTGTATTTGGGTGACACATCACTGCATCATTAAGCTTCAAAAACAAAGTTTTGGTGGTTAATTACTGCGGTTGACTCTGTATAAATTGTTTTAGCAGGATTGAGGGTTTCTCCCAAACAAACATTCATTCCATGAAAAATAACAATGTTCATCGACTGCAGCATGGATTACAGAAGCCAGAAATACTTCCTGTGACCTGAGAAATATGTTGTGAAATTAACATGTGGTTGACACATACAATCAGCCTCATAATGATAGGTCTTAAGGAATGAAAGGCCCTTTACGAATGACTTAACCATCAATATTTTACTGATAAGTCATGAAGTATTTAAATGTCAATTATCCAGCTGTTGGTCTCTGAAGTGTTAAGTGTACAATTACATATGAATATTACACATGCAATATATTATCCTAAGGCATATCTGAATTGATTGATCTTTTAGTGTGATTACATGTTACATACATTTTAAAATGTTCAAAGTATGCACTTTTTTGCATTGTAGGAGGGCTGCATTTTCAAGTTTTGACTGCATTTGAAAGTTTCTTTCATCACTTGAGTGCAGATCAGTTTGTATTTGCTCTGTATTCAGGCAAAAGTAATACTACAGGGACCAACGTATTTATCTCCTGATGTTGGAAGCAGGGCTCCTCTAGGGCTGGCCTGGGGCCTGAGTACCAAAGAACAACAAAAGGAGTCCGTTGTTACAGTGCTGGTAGCAAATGTAGGAGGCATACAAGCCACAGGAAAACAGTTATCTGTGGATGTAGCAGAACTTCCTAAGCATTTGTAACTTTTTCATCATTGGGATATTAGGTTAGATAGTAGTTTATATAAAAAAGACCAATTCCATTCATAAAATAATTCAGCATATTGTAAATCAAATGTGAGCTTGGTGAATCTAGGTCCATATTTACAAATGAAGTATTATATCCAAACATTTTAAATTACAAGTGGCCATAGTATTGACCAAACAATCACTGTATGCTTCTTGTTTTTGAGGAAAGCCCTTAATGGCTCTTATAGGCATACACAAACCTTTCCCACTTCACACGTGGCTGCCTAGAGAGATAGGGAATCTGCCTTAATTCATCATCATGGGACTCCTATCATGCCCCGCGGCATAATAATACAGTACGCATATGACCCATATGTTAATTAATGATATATTCTTTAATATTAACATGCTATGGTCACAGTAAACGAGGATCCAAGTTAATTGAATTAAGTGCATGGCTTCACATTCCTGTGGTTATGTTTCAGAGGTTCCATATAATTCTTGGTTTCTCATCACCCATAAGTTCATACACCTCTGTGGTCGGTCATCACCACTTCATTTATTAGAAATCAAAAAGGAAGAAAAGATAATTAGCATAAATGCATTTAGCAGAAGGACTTTCTGGAATCGTTTGCCCAATGAAGTTTTCCTATACCTTTACATATATATATATATATATATATACAACATCAATGAGGAATTCAGTGGAATAAAACACTTTTCTTATTGAATTCACATACAAATATATGTTTTATTAATCCCGAATTAATTAAACTCAACATAAGTTGTTCTGACTTGGAATCTGTTGACTTGAAATAATGAGTTAAATGACTGCAAGCTCTCTAGAGGCCGCTCTGTTTTGTAGTTTGAAGAAAACATACGCAATGGAAACTTGCTGTTTGTCTTTAAAACACGTAAAGCCATTCTTTTCACAATACTAAAAACAATACTAAAAACAATGCTTAATGCTGGAATAAAACCCACTCCCACTTGTAATTTAACAAATTCACTCACATCTTAAGTTGGTTGAGCTTGTTTTCTCAGTTTGGTTAACTTAATTGTTTTTTTAATTCCAAAACTCATAAGACAAACTAGTATTGAGCTATTATTTAACGTTTGTGTTGTCCTCGGATCAAATTTGACCCCTTTTCAAAATGTCTATTTCAAAAATATGGGTTTCTTTCAACCAAATTGCCCAAAAATAACATGGATAGTTCCGTACATGAAACAGGTTGTAATTATGCATCAACATACGTTCCTCTGATCGTAAATAGTAGCTAAAATAATTCATAATTTCTGGGTCTTTTAAGAAAACATTTAAGCAGAATTTAATATGAATTAGTTTTATTGACCATGACTTCCAAAAAAAATAAGTGTAAAACTATCGGTGTTAAGTTGGTATGAAGTCGGCTAAGAAGATGTAACACAGAATTAGGTGATAATTTATACTTTTTATCTTAATAAAACGGGCAAAACAGACTGGGTCCATTTTTACCATGGTTGAAGACAACACAAGGGTTAATCTAAGTTCAGGTAACTCACATTTTTATGACAGCAGGGGAAATGTCAAACCAACCTAAAATGATTCCCAATGAAGAAGAACTAAGCACTACGTCTTTCTTTCCCTGTGTCTTTTTCTCCTGAGGCATTTCCTCAAGCTCTTCCAGCCAACAACCCCCTCGGCACCAATCTAGACTCAGTCTTCAACTTGATTTTACACTACACTTCTTCAAAACAAGATCCTGTACAATTGTTCGCTTTGTTCTTGTCAAGTCTCTTATATAAAAACCTACCTGAATAACCCTTTCTGACGCAAATGACCTGCTTTTTCCTCAAAAACATTTTCACATTTTGGGTACCCTTTTACAACAGAGTCTAGGATGATTGGTCTTTTACTTCTTTCCACTGTGATGTTTGAAGGACGGCTAATTCCTATTAGCCATGAGAAGTTACATGAATGATCCTTTAAGCCAGGTGAGGAGAGAGAAGGACAACGATGATATTCCGACACAGGTTTTAGTTTCCAAACCGTCTCGTCTTCTCTCTACGTCATGTTAACACTGCTATTTGATGCGCCTGGCAAAGTAGACATATTCATTACAAGCAACTAGTACAGCTTCTAACACCCGTAGCTAAGACCCAGGCCCGGGTAATGGAGCAGGGAGAGGCAGAGAATGTCTTTTTGTTGTCTAAGCACTGTCATTATAACATTTAAAGGACAAAATAGGATTGCATGACTTGTTGGGGCATGGTTACAGTGTCGGCCATCTTAGATAGAATACATGTGGAAGGCTCATACTTCCCATAAATCCCACAGGGATCAAGTTGCACATTGAGGACACCATGTGACAATTCCCGTGAAAGGTCTAATCTTTATTTATCTTTTCTTTTAATTTCAGAGCAAACTGGTCCATGGTTTGCTACAATTACCACTTTCTCTCATAAAACCCCATTCATTTTCCACATCCATTCTATTCTTCAGGGTCAAATGGGAAACGGAGGCCAATCCAGCATGTACTTTTAAGAACAAGGGAGAGAAAAAAAACACAAATAGACCTTCAGTCCATCAAAAGAATTAGAAGATTTTTTTTCTTTTTATTATCTCATCACAGCCATTAAAATGTGTCCATGGCTTTGTTGTATTTAATATTAATTCATTAGATTTTGTTCACCTGCACTGTTCTTTTCTAATACACTACTAAGAAAATCAAGACCCAAACACGTTAAAACAATTATTCATGGGCTGATATAGCAGCATATTTTCCCCTCTCCTTTGCTTCCCCACTGAAAACTGCATTTGTGCATATCTATGCATGGTTGGTCAGCCGTATAGATGCTCATCTGTGTCTTTCATCAACTTGACAGCTTTTTTCTCCTCAGGAAGATAACATTTATTATAAGCGTAAGCAAAACATATTGGCCCGGAGTAAGTTTGTGGCACATTCCCGCACCTCATAATCACGCCTGTCTGTGGTTAAGTATACCCAGTGATCTATTGACTCCATTTTTATTCACTGCATTTCTACCCTGCTAGGTAGAGGCAGTCAGTTAAGCACAGAATGCAGAGCAGCCATAATTCATAAAATAGCAAGGACCTAGTAAGAGATGTCAACATCACCAAGTACTCGGTGATTAATCAGATTAGTTGTTAGCTAAACATGAATACAGTATACATATTCAGAAAACAGTAACTCTATGTATGGCAATAATAAGACATTTCATTGCTCTTATATCTGATTTGAATGGCTAAATACAGGATAAATAAACAGTATAATTGGTAATTGTGATTTTATGCATAAAATAATAAATAATACTAAGCCTGAACTCGTATGCCAGTGATCTGACGTATCTTGACTCTTCAGCATGGTTCTGGTTGTACTTTGAGTTAACCTTCATAACAATCAAAGTTATTGTTCTTTTGTGTTGGAGGAATATGCAAATCACGCCTTGAGAGAGTTGAACCTACAGCGAAGAAAAAGATAGAAAAGAAGAAAAAAAACATACACAGAATTCACCAGGAAATTAATGTTTTATTAATTATGTTTAAGATAATAAAAGATAAGGCTAATTTTACTCCTTTTCATAAAACAAATACCAGGGAATGATATCTCACGGGAGACACCACTGCGTTCTTTAATTTATCATGAAATTAGCTTTTCTACGCTAACTGCCGTCGTGCCACGGGACTTCACTTTGGGGTTGTGTTCTGTTCTCATATTTTAATCACTCTATGGGAAAATCACTCTCTTGCCCCCAGCATTATGCTAATATTTATTTTGGTTTGTATTACCCTTGTGTTTACAGCAAATACGCTGGGGTCAAATGAGAGTCAGTATTTCTAATGTGATCAAGTTGCATGCGATTTTTCTTCATTTTTTCTGTTTATTTACAGTAGACTGCACCCTTAAATAACATGTGGGATCATGAGCATGCTGTGACATTTGTTGCAGGTTGGGATCATTTCTTGAAGGCATGAGGACAACAAGAAGTAGAAAACAAAGAACCGACAAGCTACAGTATGAATTAAAACAATGGAAAATTGTCCTGTGGCGTTTTTTTTTTGTGTTTTTTTACACACTCGAAAAAAACATAATGTTTTGAAATAGAGGAGTGTTGCCAGTTTTGCCAAGCCAGTATGCCATATGGCTTGTGCGGCTACGTCTCACAAGTGCCCCTTGTCGTCCCAGCCTAGCAGCTTTCGATTACCTAGTTGTGGCAGTTCCTCTCCCAAGCTGCCACTTCTTCTGGCAGATTATAATAAAGATGACTCTTTCACAGTGTGAACTGCTCTCCAATGGCTAGGAAACCAGACACACACACAGACAGACACACACACACACACACACACACACACACACAGACACATGGAGAGCGCAGGCACAGCACACACATAATACACACAACTGTAATTCTCCTCGTGCAAAATACACATAGACATCATACCGTGTTAACAGCAGGCTGAGGCTGAGCAGGTCTATGTGGTGACTGACTGATGAAATGTGAGGATTAATGGATATTTATATTTCATTATGTTTTTATACTGGCCACAGAATAATGTATCACTCTCTGGGAGATACTGAAACATATGTCAACCCCTATCCACTTACGGATATGATTCAATTTGAATTTAAATGCCTTGATCAAATGCTATTAACGTCTAATGCATCTTCCAAAAAGACAATACAACTGTCCCAGATACAGGGGCACATGTAGGGTTGTAATCCAGTTGAGTCATTTCGGTTGTGTTGAATGACAGACCAAAAGTGATCACTGCAGGGTGATGCAATGTGAATATTATTACTATTGTTATTGTTGTTACTAAACTGAAGGAAGTAAGTTGTAATGATGGTCTGTTAACTTAAGGTTATATTAAGAGCAATTAAAGACTGTTTTCATTATTGATTAGTCTGCTCATTATTTTCAGGATTCACTTATTAATTTGTTTTTAGGTCATAAAAAAGGAAAGAATTACAATTATTATAAGTTATTATCTTTAAATTGCATGGTTTGTCTAATCAACGATCTAAACTCCAAACATAGCTGGTCTACTATCATAAAAAAAGAAAAATGCAGGTGTAATTTATAGACTTCTTTGCATTTGTGCTTAAAAATTAAAATAAACAATGTCACTATCAAACTAACAAAATTGTTAAGATACATCTTCTGTGGACCAACTAATAGAATTATTGACACATGGTTTATCTGTAGTTACATTCACCTAAAAATATGAATGTATACTAATCACAGCATGCTAATAATCAAAGAAAAAATATTTATTCATATCATGTCTGATATATACTTCCACTTCCTTACAGTATGTGTAGGCTTTTCTACAAAGCAGTGTGCCTTGGATTGTTTGGGAAAATCCATTACTTTTTTTGAGGATAGTACCCATAGTGGTGGAATTTTCAGAAACACCATGTTGTTGGTACGATGAGACTAAAGGTAAGGCTCAGACGACATTAGGTCATTCATATGTCACAGGTCAGGAGACGAGAATATTCAGCCAGTCTCTAATAACCAAATCTGTTCATGTATACTTATGTTTGTCTCTCTACAGATTCAGAGTCTACGTGGACAGCTGCATAATAAGGAAATTCTTTGTTTTAGGAAGTCTCCTTTTGGAACCCGGTGGGCCAGACACACTTTTTATACTTCCCAGCAAGAGAGATACGCTTAACTAGGCTTTAGCAGTTAGCATCTGTGTTTAGGCGCCTGGAAAGTCCTTGTTTAACTTTGGTTCAGCTAAACGTAACGCCTCAATCATGAGTAAAAATACACCTTCAAGAAGACGGGAACTTCAGAGAGTTGGGACGGCACTGCACAATAACACACCGGGGTCAAACTGTACTGCCTGCTCAAATGTCTCCTCAACTGATTGTTCATTAAGTGCTTCTGTGTAAGGCATCAAAACATCCCGAATCATCTTCACATATGTGAATTGAGTTGTGCTGCGTCTGAGTTTTTCCTTAACAACATGCATCAGGAGTAACTGCTTTGTGTTTCCTCACTGTTGTGTCCAAGCAATGTGTCTTTCATTGTTGATGGGATGTTTTCTTTAGTTAAAAAGGCACATGCTACTTTGCAGCTAATTGTCAGAAAGCCAAAAATCCCAGATCCTCTTCTCCTCCACCCACCTATCAGCAACAAAAGGCTCCAATCACTTGCCTAACCACAAACAATAACCGTGGGGTGCATTAGTTATAGCCATCAACTTCCTGACTGAGGTAACCTGCCACCTACTACCCTAAATGACTCACCTCAGTGAAAGAGCATCACAACAGCCGGAACAATATGCTTCAAAGGCAATGACAATAGCCATTCTACATCCATGGCCTGTTTGTGTGCTGTGAGTGTGTGCGCGCTGCAGGTTTTGTTCAACCCGTCACACTACACTTGGCTCCTGGTGTTGCCAGTAATCAATACAGGCCTTAAATCACCTACTGTTACCGCCTCCCATACTGCCTGTTTTGTCCCTGACTTAATAATGAATTAGATCCCCCATCAAGTGCAGTGGTGACTCTCTTTGTAGCCTGTCATGACACACACACACACACACACACATTCACATACATCTAGTGGATGCATATGACACAAAACCACACAAGTATTCTTTTTGCACCCTGTGTACACAGAAACATTAACTTTTCTTCACACATGTGCTTTAATGTTGAACATGTAAACATGCACTTTTGAGGGGCTGACCACATGTTACAAGAGTGGTGACGCACACACACGCACACCCACACACACACACACACACACACACTGCTCAGCCAGTCAACATCAAGGGTAACATTTCTATTGCATTTGCTAATCACTGATCAATAATTCAGAAGCCCCTCTCATCTTGAAGGGTCCCCAGCTTCCTGAAACATATGGCAGTTGTATGTGTCTATGCATTTGCATGTGTGTGTGTGTGTGTGCGCACACCCTTGCCTGACATCTTTTTATCTGCTGTTCAGGTTACCAGCTCCTTATCACAGAGGCCCGTCTGCTATGATGGCCAAACAGCAAAAGGAAACAACTTGGTTGAAGTTGTTTTCAGAACATGACTTTTGTTCCTTACCTCCCCCAACGATGTCACATCTAACGATGGTGCGTCTCATGCCAGTTATAACAGCCAGCCAAGTAATTTGCTGTGTAAGTCGACACGATGGTTATCTGCGTACAGGGCACCTTTCATTTCCTCCAAGCCAGGCATTGCCTCGATTCATGCTGTCGTTATCTTTCTCCCTGGGTCTTTTGGTAATTTGTCCAGCAAGGGTTGACTCACTAAAGGTCTCCTGTTTCACCCTCACCACCCACAACCCCAACCCTCCTTTCTTTATCTGAAGAAAATTCTGATTAAACAGCTTGTGTCTTTTATATCCCTAACTTATGTATCTTAAAAACTTTACTTATCCACTTTTGTCTTCTGGTCATTTCTGTCTTACTTCATTCCTTATGTCAGTGGTTTCTTCCTAAAAAGGATAAATTGAAGTTCTTTCAGTTCAGTGGCAAACAAGCTACATCTTGTAATGCTACCAAAAGTGCGGACACCTGATGTTTATTTTAACAAAGGACGTTCAGGATCTTATGCAGCAAGCAGTTTTGGCAGACAGTCTGTTTTGTTGTGTTGTGTGCTTGTGCTTGCCTATTGAAGGATGACTCTTCTCAGGCTTGCCTAGATCATGCTGTGCGCATGATAAATAGAGAGATGGTCTTAGTGGTTCATAGGAGGTCCAACCGTGACCTTGCAGCCCCCCTGTGGTACTACAGTACTGCGCTTTGTCCTGGAACAAACAGCTATAAACAATGTGTTATAGCAAATATTTTCGATGAGAAGCTTGATGAGAAGAATCAGAGAAAGAGATGACATGTTACATTTGAACAGTCCAACACACAGGAGATGTTTGATCCAACTTCTTACTGTAAAACATATTGACAAAGAGAATATTTCTGCAGTGGCAAAAATGGATTACATTTTTACGTATTAAAACAGACCAATCATAAGTAAAAGGGAGGAAAATACTACTCACAAATACTACTAGTGATAACTACTACTGACGGTGTAAAAACCAACACTTTCTTTGCAACAAGTGATTGGTCACGAATAATTAGCGTTGATAAACGTATAAGGGGATAATCACCAACCTCCTAATGTGATCTCTTTGGATCACTGCTTAAATCACCCCACAGGAGCAGAAAAGAAAGAGGCATACGAGTACAGAGATATGAAACTGAAACTCATCCCTTATTTATTTATCTCCCTCCCAGCTTCTCTCTCTTCTTCGGCTAATTCTAATGAAGAGGCCTCAAATGACTTCATTTAGAGTGAAGTTAATTGGGTTTGGTCCTACACGGCTGCACTTCCTGCCTGGATACTTTCCTATGTTTCCCTATAAACAGAGAGGAGGGAGTGGGGTGCAGATTATGAAAGAAAACAGATAGAGATTGAGAAGAAGATAACAAATAACAGAAAGACGGGGCGTGAGATGAGAAAATTAAAGTGAACAAGTGAGTGAATGAGAGGAAGTGACAAACGCGGAGAAATAGAGATGAGTAAGGGGCTGGGGGCCCTCATATCAGGCGCGTCACCCCCGTTATCCCAGGACTGTAATTAGATCTGGCAGCCACCCCATAATGATAAATGCTGGGATGATGAATGGAAATGCAAATGTGTGTGAAGTAGCCCTAGCCATCAAAGGGGGAATATCATTAACACTTTCCTCTTGTCAAATCCATCATTGTCAAGGGTGGCTCCCAGCGTCCCCCATGTCCCACCAGCTACAGAGGGCAGCTTAGGAGTTAAGGAGGAGGCAGTGGTAAATGCAGCAATGAAGAAGTGAAAGAGGAAGATAGTACCCTTCCAGTCTTATTCATGCCTGCAAGACTTATTAGTGGCCATTGAGTGTTATTTCACATTTGGGGTGGCATATTTGATTTTTACAAGACCATCAAATTAGGCAGGGGAGGAGACAAAGAACATACATGTCTGTGCCTAAGTATTGGTTATGCTGATGAATGGGCAGCAAATAAGAAAACAGATTACAGAAAATTTGGGGCAAGATGGAAAGTCTACAGCCATGCTACATGCACCGTGAAGCTGTGGGCGCAGATGTCTTTTGAGGTAAATGCTATTGTCAGCATGCTATGTTCACAATGGCATATAACTACAGCACATTTCAAGCTGTGCATTACAAGCTGCATCAATGCAATGAAACACACTTTCTGTTTCCTAAATTAGTAGTAATCCAGCACGTTCATACAGTTCACAATGGTGGGTGAGGGCTTTAAAAGTTTTTAAAAAAGTGATGAACTTCAGAGATCCATGCATTCAGTGTCCAGTGCATGTAAACTTTGAGACGAGGCATGCATGTATAAAACATCAAGTACAGACATTAAAGTGGCAGGATTTGATTCTGAAATAAAAACCTAGTTTCAGTTCAATATTTTTGCCAGCTGCTGAATATGACATTTAAAAGAGAGACTTGTTAATTAAAATGCCAAGATATCTGTACTTAGAAACACACTCAATCTTCATACCCTGGGAATTAAGGATTGAAGTCAGGTTTGGTGGTTTGGATTGTGAATTTAAAAGTAGCATTACTTTAGTTTTGTCAGCATTTAAACCAAGTTTTAAATCATAAAGATTCTATTCAACTGTGTTAAAAGCAAGATGTAACTGGGAAAGGGCCTGGACTGGGGTGGGTGATGAGCAATACAGTATAGTGTCATCAGCATAAAAATGAAAATTCACATTAGACACGTTGTGATTAATGTTATTGAGATAGAGAATAAATAGGAGTGGCCCCAGGACTGACCCCTGAAGCACGAATTGCTGACATTTTGGATGCACATACTTTCACATAATCTGACTAATTTTTGGCTTTCTCAAAATCTGTTGCATAGAGTTCACATCTTCATATTCCTAAATTACAGCAACATCACCACAGCAACTGCTAATTAGCTGGGGATTGGCAGCTGACAAGAGCAATGCAAATATCCATGGAAGAAACAACAAATGTTTGTCTCTGTCTCTCTTTCTGCAATCCTCTCTCTCTCTCACTCTCTCTCTTGCTCCTCCCCCCACAGACACCTGCTACCTCACTTGAGCATCTTGTTCTCTGCCTTTGCCCACTTTGCCAAAAAAGAGCAACCACTTCTGCATTTAGGGCAGCCAGGCCTTTACTCACATTATACTGGATTAGATTACAATATATGCATTTCTGTGTCCAAACAACGTGTGTCTATTGCAAAGCTAGCCATGTGTGTTTATGTGCTCACATGTGTACCTGCTTCATGTTGGTCTGCATGTATGTGCCTCTATCAGTCAGTGAGGGAGGGTTGCAAATGACGCATGTGCTTTTTTTTAAAAATACAATAACTAGATGGACCACTGCGTCACAAATCCGATCTAATTACCTGCTCAAGGACAAGTGTGTAAATTGAGTTCCTCTTACATTACATCTTACATTAGACACAGCAACAAACACCCCAAAGTATAATACAGGGACACACACTGTTCAGATGTGTCACACATTTGTCTCATTCTCTATAGGTAATGGAATAAATAGAATCGTTTTGTGGTGTCAGTCAGCATTGTGGGACTGCACAGTGTATATATGTGTATGTATAAGTGGCTTTTAACTATTAGGAGGGCTACATTTTAAGCACGGGAAATTACAGTATTAATGTTTAATAAAGAACGCTCATGACTTTGATAAAAAAGTAAAATACGTGACAAACAGTCTTGCCAATGTTCCAAAAACAAATATTCCCATATAACAATTTCATTGTACATGTTTACTTGGTATTTAGAAAAGGTCAACAATGAACTTAAAATGGATCTCCACAGTGTACACACAGGGGCACCGTGTGTAAGTAAAGTAAGGCCTTATTTTAGTTTCCGCTATTGTTTTGTCTGCATGCACTAACCTCTAAACACTTAGACAAATGTTTAATTGCGACAAGGAGGTGGTGGGGGGTAGAGATGTAAATCAGCGAAGCAAGCAGTGGTGTCTTTTACAGGGGTTGTATGAGCCAGGGCAGCTTTGTCTGACACCTTGCACTGAATTATTGAATAGAGGAGGGAAAGAAGCAGAGAGGACGGTGTGACATTAGTGCTTGTTGTTTTGGCTGCTGCTCAGCCTAGCTTATAGCTGGACTGAGATGACGTGTGTGTGTGTGTGTGTGTGTGTGTGTGTGTGTGTGGGTGTGTGTGCTTAACTGTCATGCCACTGTCAGGTGAATTGATACATACTGTACCGGTACAGATTCTGTCCCAAATGATGTCCCAAGGGTATTTGAAATCCAATTCAAAATATGTTGAATTGCTAAAACTGTCTATATACTGTCATATAGTAATTTCCATGCACTTAGTACAATAAATACATGTGATAATGCACATTGTTAAAATGCTTGGAAGTTTGAAGCAGGTTATTTAATGTGAGAAACATGCACAACTATACCAAGACAAATCAACAAGAGAGTGATGACACTTGGATGAAAACGTGTCTCTCTGTCACAGACCCTGCTATCCCTTTTCCTTCTTTGACCCAGACACTGATCTCATCTGCAGTAATAAGTGGGGCCTCTTGGTCCTAATCAAATCACTCATTAACTATTTAGTGGATCAAAAGGTCAGAGGACCATTGTTGCTGCATCAAACATCTATGGCAACTAAAACCCTTGAATTAAACAGACATACTGTACACATGTCAATGCAAACCTCAGCAGGAGCAAGCAAAGTCATGTACACTAGCGCCGCAGATGTGTACATGTACTCACTCGCACAGAAAAGACACATATACTTTGATGAAGCCAAATTAGAGTACAAAGGTGGGGGTGGTTGGCTGGTGTGCAGCTTATAAATAATTTGGTATTCAGGCGACTCTGCTTACCGCCCGTCTGTCGGCGACTAAGAGGTCATCTGGGCAACTAGCAGGAGAGCAGATCAACATCACTCAACCAAAACCGGATTAGAACTTTTATTTTGTGATGGGTTTATGTCCTGATTATTTAATTTCCAATTAAGGTGATTTCAGCTAGCACATTGTTTTACAAGCTATGTTTTATGCTAGATGTTTCATTTAGACATTTTTTTCTTAGTTGTAACTCTGGTTTCTCTGTTCATTTTTACTCTAAAACATGGTTTTATTTTAAACAATTGATTATCAGTGGTTTGTTTCCATTGTTAACCCACATTTTCTGTCAAGGATGGCACGTGTCAAAATGAGAAAACAGAGGCTGACTGCAGACACATGAAGCCATGTCCTTTGCACTAGCTCTTTTAGAGGGTAAGGGATTGTCTCTGGTCACTGCACTGCAAGTATCTCACTGTCAGGTATAGTTTGAACTGAACTGACAAGGTCTATAGTACAGTCATTCACCTGTCCAGTTTAATGTGCGTGTGTTGTTGTTGGTGTGTGTGTGTGTCTCTAGTGCAAGGTGAAACATTTCTGACACAGCAGAGGGTTAAGAGATGCACACAAGAACACACTGTACTCTATACCCCTTATGTCTTGTTTGTGTTTAAGAAAAGGACATCTTGAGAAGAGTTTCTGATGGACCTATCCTCTGTTTAAATCTTTCATGGACAGATGTCCACTGAGGTTTGCTGCAATGTGTCCTCAGGTCATAGTCTGAAGCTAAACACTCTCTTACTGTAGGTGGTCACTGCAGTATTACAATGCTTCTCCTTGTCCGTCAGCCCCTCTCGGCCCCAGAAGAATGCCCCGTAATGGAATGGGCTGGCACCTGAAAGACCCAGGAGCAAAAGTGAATAACAGCAGAGGAAATTAAGGAGACATGAAAAACCATTTGTCATTTCCAATAACAGACCATGTTATGACCACAATGACCTGTGTTCTTTGTTTTTGACCATGACTTATTTAGAGTTAGAGTTGTTATTTGATGAAGAGATGAACTTCTGTTTGTTGACAGCACTGCTATTATTGAACAGTTACTGTTTCTATATGTCAAGACCAGAAATATAGACACAGAAGAACTGCTTACCTGTACAGTGTGATATGATGCAATTCAAATGACCAAGTAACACCTTAATTCAAATATATTTTCTTGAGACTACTTCTTATTTTTGTGTGTTCACGCTGAGGCTGACGTTTTTGGTGGTGTTGTATTGGATAACGTAATATATATTTGATTTGATTTTGTTTTCTCTTTGTCCAACTCTTTACATATATGGACAAGTAAAATATAATTTTATTTGAGTCAGGGTTGATGGTTTTACTTGTGTTAATGATGTGAGACTGCTAGCTGGCTTCTGTATTTTGCTGAAACGTCATTTAAATAAAAAATTGAGTTACAAAATGTATAATTTCCTAGTTTATCTGTGATAAATTAAAGAGAAGGGTTTTAGTCTGAGATTTGTGATATATGATGCTGTGTAACTTAGGTTTGAGTCAATGTATCCTTTTCAGCATGCCCTCAAGATGTTTTTAAATAATGTTAATATCTGTCAGTGATCAAATAAAAAACAGAAATGACAGTGTAAAAGAAGACCCATTTCTACTTTACTGTGTGGACAACTGCTTAGCAACACAACCCCAAATACATACAAACACACAGACTTAGATCCACACACACAATAAACACTCACAAACACACAGGCACACTCCCATATCTCCAGGGTTTAAGCTTTGATGTGACGCCGACTTAAGCCTGCCAAGAAGACTGCATCAGGGCCTCAGCCAAGACTCTTCACCTGCAGCTACAGACATCTTGTCAGGTCCCAAAGATGTACACACACACACACACACACACACACACACACACACACACACACACAGTCACTCTCTCGCCTTGTCACACAAACACTCATTATATGGCTCTGCCTTAGATCTTCTACACTGTAAGTCCACTGATAAACTAGTTGAAGCTTTGTGTGTTTTCACACACACACATGCACACACACACACACACACACACACACACCCTAAATATTCAACACCTAGGGGCCCCTTAAATGTAGTCACCTTTTAAGCTTCACACATACACACATACACACTGTACATACCTCCTATATGGGGCTCTACTGTATATCCTCTTTTCTAGGTGCGTGGATGGGATATATAAAGGGCAGTGTGTAGCCCTGAGGATAGGACCGGACAGTGAGAGCAACACAGCTCAGCATGTTTGCCGCAAATCCAATTATTACTCCCCACCTTTGAATTCAGGAGCGGATCCACAGAGTCCTAAAGCAATTATGAGACTTGGTGAAGGAAGGAGGGAGTCTCACAGAGGAAGAGCAAGAGAAAAAGGGAGAAATTGGTAAACAGGATAACTGTATTGTTTTTGGTTCACACCGGTGTCATTGGTGCATGGCCACTGTTATTAGTGGTGTTCCCATGAATGCTAAAACGTTTTTGTTTACCCACATTTTCATACATGTATGTGAGGGTTTGGATTTAACCCATGCTTTATTGTATTATTTTGTACGGGAAGTACCAGTTGCACTAGTAAGTGTAGTCAAATGTCTAGTATACGGCATTTTTGCTCCCTGCTGCACAACATGCAAGAATGTGTGAGCAGAAGGCATCAGTGCCTGTAGACCTCCCAGGGAAATGTAATGTAATGTAAACATTTACCTTGTGGAGAGATGTATTGCACCAGGTAGCACAATTGTTGTTTACCACCAGTAGTCCCTGGGCAGGTAGGAAAAACAAGTGAAATACAAAACATCACAATATACAATTTAACGAACACATTCAAATTCACACCTAATTTACAATAATACAAATATGTGCAAAGTTGCATCAATACAAATATCATAGGCTCTATTGTTCCGAGATCCTAAAATCAAGTCCCACACTCCTTCCCAACAAAGCTATGCATTCAAAATCTTAACCCACCTTAACACTTTAAAATCTCTACAAGTTTGTTGTGACAATGTCTAGATATCCAAAATAGTCACCTACCACCTACCTACCTACCATCTACCAGCAATCAAAAAAGGCAAAATCGCCAGGTTAAAAACACTGTCTCTGTCTGACTTTGTTGGACAAACACTGGAAGGCCGCATACACATCATGCTAAAAAGCTTAGGCGTTAGCTACATGTTGCAATAAAAGGTTAGAATCCTCAGCCGTTGATGATCCATTTAAAGTACAGATGAATAATCTTTTGTTGTAACTCATCTGTGTAATTTGTAGACGTCCCTAAACACTCGTCTTACTGCTGGTAGCAGTAGCAGCAGAGAAGAAGCCTGGCAAGAGTTATTTAAATAAACTCCTGGTGTACTTAAAAACTTCCCAATCCATAATTTTTACGAGTACAAAACCTATTTGTAATTCAGGCATTATTAGTGGAGTAATTCACAAGATACACATTTGGTTTTAATAGCGCCTGCACTAAGCTAACCAGCTGCTAATGCTAACTTGCCCATATTTCGACAAGGTGGAATAAGCTTCTGGGGCGTTGTTTAGCTCGAGGTCATGGTGTAAATGGTAGGGTGACCAGACGTCCCCGGTTTACCGGGACAGTCCCCGGTTTTGGTGACCTGTCCCCGGCTGGATCTGTCCCCGGAAATGTCCCCGGTTTTCATTGTGACTGACAGACCCGATATTGGAATGAAAGAAAGAAAACATTGACCAAACGTAGCCGATAGTCGCTCACCCAACACCCGCAGGCTCCAGACAGCCAGAGCCAGCCCTGCTCAGAGCTCAGAGATGTTTTAGAAAGCCGTATTTTACGATGCTAAAATCACTGATTATTTACATGGAGTCTGGTGGGTTTAGCGGACGCAATTTCGCAGACTTTTATGTTTTAAAAAAGGATCTTAATCTTTAACAGAAAGGTCGACCTCCTTAGAAATCCTTTCCATAATGTTATCAGACACTTAGAATATTAATCTGAGTCTGTCAGAAGCAAAACAAGCACTTTTATGAACGTAAATACAAGCTGGACAATTATCCTATTAACTTACATTGTCGCTTGTTTCTCTGCTGCCGACTGCATCAATGTCAAATTAAAATATTTCCTCAGAGTTGTAATTGTATCCGATACTTAATGAGCGGTTGCAGAAACAAGCCTGAAGCAATAAAGCAAAAGATGTCAGATAAATGTAGTTCAGTAAACATTACAACATTATGAAATATTAGGACTTTCTTTCTTGAAATATTAGGACTTTCTGTCTTGAAATATTAGGACTTCACTGTTAGACTTTTTATTGTATTTTTGCGGTACATTACAGTAGTTACAGTAACTTACTGGCAACACGTTGCCAGTAAGTTACTGTAACTACCCGATTACAGTATCATAACTGTACATGTTTTTTACAGTATTATACCCTTACAGTAACTTACTGGCAACACGTTGCCGATTACAGTATCATAACTGTACATGTTTTTTACAGTATAATACCCTTACTGTAATTTAGTTTTACAGTAATAATACCCTTACTGTACCTTAGTTTTACAGTAGTAAAAATACCCTTCCTGTAACTTAGTTTTACAGTAGTAAAAATACCCTTACTGTAACTTAGTTTTACTGTATAATACCCTTACAATAATCATATTGTAATTACAAATTGCTAAATAATACTGTAATACTTGCTGTATTATAGTTTTACTGTAATTGTGGTTCACAATATATTACACTATTTGGCATTGGCTGTACAAACAATTTTAAATATTTTACATAAATGCTTTTGAATTTAATAAATTCCAAATAACTGACTTTAGCCCATGTACAAAAGTAATACATTTTTATTTTCAGGTACAAACATCAGGAACAAGATATTTTTAACTCTGAAAGTGCAAAATAACAGAAAATTGACATACAAGCGATGCTAAAACAATGTCTAAATATGCGCCAAACACTGGGCAGAATTCAGAGGCGAATACATGTCTGAACAATGTAGTTACTATTTGAATTGATTCTCAAAACGAAGTAAACATTTTTTAAATCCCCCAGAAATCTAAATAACCTGTATTTGCAAATGTATACAAAATGTGGCGTGTTTGTTACCACAAAGCTGAAGTTGTTGGGCTTTGGTTGGGGAGGGGAAGGAAGAACAGTCTGCTTAGAAGGATTTGTGAAGCCTGGACCCATGGTACTCTTGCTTGCTCCACATCTTCTGGAAGGTGGACAGAGAGGCCAAGATGGAGCCTCCAATCCAGAGATGCTCTGGTGGGGGGGTCCATACTGGACTGTATGAGAAGCAGAGAAATGGTCATGAGTTTATCTCATCTAAACTGTTAACAGACTTACAACTTGTGCAAAAACAGAATATGACAGTATACAAAAATAGTCACCAGTAGTGAAGTCCCCAGATAATTCAAAGGTTCTTTCTACTTTCTTTTGCTGTCTGTCGATGGGTTTGGTGATGGTGATTTCTGATCTAACTAAGGATCTTCCTCTTTAAATAAAAGGTCAATCTCAGTAAGGATCCTTTCCAAATGGTGTCAGAAACTTAAAATAATAATTTGACACCATCAGTGGCAAAAACAGAACTTTTAGTGGACAAAATTGACGACGCACATTTGCCCTATATGATTACATTAGAGCCCGGTTTGAAAGCTGCAGGTCACAGTGTTTTCGCTCAGTAATGGACCAACTTCAAACATTGTTGTTCTTATCAGTCACTTTTATATAAAAAAAACTAAGATAACTTAAATTAAAACAACACTTTGTAGCTTTTGCTGCATAACTGTGACCTCTGCTTACACAAGTGGTAAATACAAGATGATTTAGTTGTGTCAATGTTGTAGCAGGCAGGGTCCGTAGCTGCACTACTTCATCGTACTGAGTAATCATTTTTTTGATGTTAACTATATTATATCACACAAGAAAATGCTTACCTAGTTTGGTGTCTTCCACTCAAATTCCGTGAGCCATTGGAGGAAAGTGGTGACTCTGTAGCTGATGCTCGTCACCTTTCTTCGGGCGACTCTAGTCTTGTGGCTTGTAGTAGAGTGCGGATCGGGCGGATTTTTCTGTCCGAGCCCGGCCCGCGTCCGACAAAGCAGTAACCGAACCCGAACCCGAGCCCGACAGTCATTAAGATATTTATGTCCGAGCCCGACCCGAGCCCGACACAGTTAAAATCGCATTTGTTTCTCATACTAATGACACATGTACGTTTGTTTGTGTGGAAAGCCCGCTTTTTATTAAGCAATTGTAGGAAGGCATTCGGAAATGTCAACAGATGAGCGCATCAATGCACAGCTGACTTTCCTTCGTTTTCAATAGTTTTAAAATCTCCCTGCGGCCAACTTCTTTTTAACATCTTCCATCGTTGCGCTGCCACATGTAGCTTAATACGCACGTCTTTTCGTTGTCACAGCACACAGGAAGACGGATGTTAGGGGTAATATTTGACATTTATTTTAAGCTGTTTTAAATTCAAAATGTTCAATGCCTTATTGCGCTGATGTGACCGAGCCAGACCGAACCCGAGCATCCTTTCTAAAATCTGTCCGAACCCGGCCCGACCGGGTACCGTCGGGTCCAGTCGGGCTCGGGTCGGTTATCCATCCTCTAGCTTGTAGCCACTGTAGCAGTGTACTTGGTGCCCTCATCTGGGTTGATCCTTAAGAAGAATCTTAAAAGAAAAACAGGTTTAAAATGTTCATTATCAAGAGCAGTCATCTTCAAATACAGCCCTTTATTCACACACACACACACACACACACACACACACACATATATATATATATATATATATATATATATGTATGTATGTATGTATGTATGTGTTCGTGGTTCCTGTTTAAAGGAAGTGGGACATTGCTCCTTTCCACATGCAAACCTATAGCTTGCCATGTGTTGATGTTTTTTCACATGTCTACAGAATATTCCTAATTCTAGAGTACACAGGTTGCAAAACGTATACCTGTACTTACTTTTTGTTGTATGATGATAGATTGTTGAAAGGGATCATGTGCTCCTGTGGGTCATGGGGTCAGACCTTCTTCCAGCTTTCTTCTTCCTCCTGTCTCTCTCAGTTGTTCTAGTCACTGGTTGTTGTTCTACATATGAAATGATGAAATTTTATTTTTTAAAGTGAATGCATGGAGTTATAAACACAATTACAACAAGATAAAAAAAATGCATTAGTATGCAGGTAACCAGTATAATGTAGGTAACTTTTATATAGTTAGAATAACACAGAATGTTATGTGATGTGTTAAAAGTTAATCACTATGCCATTATAAAGAGTCCTTAAACAACTTGTTGAACAATCCATCAAATTTAAGTTTAAGTGGCTAGGAAAATACATTTTTAAATTTTACTTTTCTTTTTCCCCCATAAACCATGGTAGCTATGACTCAACTCCTAAAACCATATGCTTTGAGTTACACACTCTTTAGCTTAGGTCTCATACACTAAAAAGGATGAACTATATGAAATATCACATTACAGGCAAATCTGTGCTGGACGTCACGATGGTTTTAAGTGGCCAAACCCTGAAGCCAAGGCAAAAAACTGCTCTCCATAAATGCTGAAGACACCAAAACTAGAGCTAATTGTGGTTACCATTGAATTAAATTTAGCACACGTCTTTTTTAGCTAAAAAAAACCTACCAAGATTATTTTTCCTTTCCATCCATCACAGTAACATTACTTAAACTTTTCCTGTCACCCGACATATAAATGGGTGCTTTTTTTGTGTGTTTTAAAAAAAAAAAGACATAGCCTAAATGTTAACTAGATGGGCAAATGTAAACCCTTTACATACTAAATGGGTGCCTATTTTTTGTGTGTAATGAGTTTTTTAAAACACTGACAAAAACCAACAGACATAGAATAAATGCATTAACTAGATGGGCAAAATGTAAAGGTAACGGTTTAATGTTAACTTTACTTCCACTAATATAAACGCGTAGCCTATACTAGGCCTATAACACAGCTGTAATGAGTTTTGCTTAATCATTCTAAAACACTGACAAACCAACCAACACGCTCGGGAATATAACGTTAGCATTAACCGGAGGTAATGTTAGCCAAAATGCGGCAACAGCTAGCTCAAAAGCTAGCAGCAACCGACCTTAAACTTCCAGAATATATGTTACATTGTATTTCAGGCAATGGTCTGACAGTAAAGTAAAAAAGATGTCCCGAACAGCACATGTTAAACGAGTTGTGTTAGCTTTACCGAACGTCGTCATTACAGCTAGCTAAACCACGGGCAAAATGTTAAGCTCCAACTTCCTTGGGGGGGAAGCTAGTTAACAGCTTGCTCTAGCCAAGCTATGACACAGGTCGGTAACCTAACGTCGCCGCTTGCGAAGGCTTATCAGCAGAGATTTTAATGTCACAGAATTAGCAAAGATTTATCTTACCTTAACGCTTCTCCAGCTCTCTCTGAGCAGTGTGGGTGACCGGACTCTGGTGCGCGCGGACCAATGCGGTACTCCTTTGATGTCTCGAGCCTACTTCGTTTAACACCTTTGAAGTATGACCCGCTATTCTTTTGAAGTCGTGAGGTCAGAGGTCAAATATGGCGGTCAAGCATTTATGTGATCCCTTTCTTGTTTGTCTCCACAACTCTCAATAAGTTATTTACACTGCTGAAACGCATGTCACAATTTTAAATTACCTTCACTGCTAAAAACATAGTAAATAAAATGTAAAATATCTCTATAAAATGAAATAATTTAATTTTATAGAGATATTTTATTTTTCCATTTAATTTCTATGCTTCTATAACATGAACTAACAATTTTATTTAAGTCTGTCTTATTCACCTACAGTAGCACTACTGCTGTTGTTTTACAGCAGACTACCGCAAATTCAAAAAATACAGTAAATCACTGTAAATTAAATGTTACTACCCATAATGCAATGCATATTACAGTAATGAACCAGAAAAGAAAGTTATGGTATTTTACTGGGCATTTTTGTGGTAAGTAACTGTAGAAATACAGTAGAGTCTAACAGTGTACCGCAAATTCAAAATATACAGTAAATCACTGTAAATGAAATGTTAATACCCATAATGCAATGTTTATTACAGTAATTAACCGGAAAAGAAAATTATGGTATTTTACTGGGCATTTTGTGGTAAGTAACTGTAGAAATTACAGCTAAGTCTAACAGTGTTTTTATCTTAAAATATGATTTTTTATCTTGAAATATTAGGACTTTTTATCTTGAAATATTTGGACTTTTTATCTTAAAATATGATTTTTTATCTTGAAATATTAGGACTTTTTATCTTGAAATATTAGGACTTTTTATCTTGAAATATTAGGACTTTTTATCTTGAAACATTCCCCTCTGAGGTATAGTGGAGTGGAGTATGAAGTAGCAGCAGGGTGAGTCTAAGATCAGACCTTTTTTGGGGGGGGGGGGGTGCTCAGCCCCTAATGAGAACAGCTCTAGGTCTAGTGTCCCCGTTTTAAGTTTTACAAAAATAAAAACATGATGTGTTTTGGAGGTACACGCTTCTGAGGTAAAAATGTCCCCGGATTTTGTCTGAGAAATCTGGTCACCATAGCAAAGGACCCTAGGGTAAAATTACTCCGAACCATCATCTTAACTATGAATTAAAAAAAAAAATTGCCTCTGTGTGTTTTTGGATTTGTAAACCAGAACACCCCCTGTTGTGAAAAAACCACGAGCTGTCTTGGCAGGGAACAAAATAGAAAAATTAAGCTAGGCTCTGTACCGTCTGGGCGGGATTTTAAAGAAACTGACTTGCTAAATTACCCAGACTAAGAACAGAACAATTCATGTGATGACTTGCTGTTAAGCCAAAGACAAAGCAAATTCCTCTATATAGACAATATTCCACATGATCCCTATACAAATGTATTATACCATGTAATTGACAACTAGAGGTCTTATACAATCAAAACTATACAACGATGGCACCACATATTGCTTGCGCTGCATAATCCTGACAAGCAAGGGTTTGATGGCGATGAGACTATCATTGTTGAACAACCCTGAGATGCTTTGAGAGGGCTCCTAATGCCTCTACTTAAAATGTTTGACTTGGCACCTTGTCCTCTTTCTGACTTTCCTCGCTGGATTTACATATCAGTTGGGAGGTGGTGAGAAAAGATGAAGAAAAAAAAAGAGTCAGACAGAAGAGTATTTTAGAGAGATTGGCAGCGCAGGTACATCAGATGATCAATCACAGTGACAGAGCTGAAATAAACAGACTGGAATGAAGATGCAGTGGCCTGTTCAAGAGCCCGGGAGTTTCTCTCCCTGACGCTTATCACTTCTGTTTTATCTGTCACTGCTTTTCTTTTCTCTATTCCCCCCCCCCCGTCTCCTTCTTTTTCTCTCTCTCTCTTTTAGTGTATCTGACATAAGACATGAATATATTATTTTTCTTCTTAAAATCAGGTTGAGCTTACATGCAAGGACAGTTAAAGTCAAAATCAAACCTGTGCAAGTAAAATTGTTTTTATATCTCTGTGGGTTTTAATTGTGATTGGCTGATAAATCCTATTTTTGTTTGGCAAGCAGATATATAGTAAATGTATGCACAGTTCTGGGTTAGGTGTGTGATGAACTGTGCAACTGTTGATAGTATTTGAAGAATTTCTCAAGCAATGCCAGCATTTTACAGTAGTTTGTATATGTAGAGGTGGCATACTACTCGCTTCAATTAATTGAAGGGCTTAAGTGATATATACTGGCTCCAAAATGTAAGGATAAAATCATTAAATAGCACATCCAAGTTTATTTTAAAAAGGATAATGGGCTTTAGGACTACTACTGCTAAAATGTTATATTTGTTATAATGTTACACTTGATTTTAATTATTTACTGTAGCAATACTGGATAGACATTCAAAAACGTGACGTGCCAGAAAATTAATAGAACAATTATAAGAATGTAGAGTAATCGATATTCCACAGACTTGGTTAAGTGGTGTTTTTTTCTGATTCTCAGTCCCAAGTGAACACACATTGGTTGTGTTTCCATGCTTAAGTCAGTTTCCAACACAGGTCATTGCAAAGGCAGGGCTGGCCGCTCGTTCCATGCACACCACTGACCACAGGGATCACTGGTGTGTGTGTTCGTGAGTGTGTTTGTGTGCAGGCCGAGGGCTGGCAGCTGCAAAAAGCTGTGAATGCATAAGCCATATTCTGTGAGTGTGCCTGTGCGTGTGTGTGTGTGTGTGTGTGTGTGTAGCACTGGGCTGGGCTGGATGACTGCTGGGAGTCTCATAAAGCTCTCAGTTTGATGACCAACTGAGCAGTAAATTAATTAATCATCATTTTATGCCTCATCAAGTGCTTTGCCCGCACCTCGCCACGGGAGCCCATCCCAATTAGCCAACAACGGAGCCAATTGTTTTGTTTAGCTTAGGTATGAGAGAGAGAGAGAGAGGGTGAGATAGATGGAGATAAAGACGAAAAAAGAGAAAACCGAGACCACACGAAAGAGAGAAACAAGAAAGAGTTTGCGAAAAAGTGTGGATTGTAAAGTCGACACAATGACAACAAAGCAGTTTCTCTTTTTGTGTGAGTGTGCGTATGTGCGTGTGTGGTGTGTGCGTGCATGCGTGTGTGTGTGTGCAAGGAGGAGGGCAGAGGAGGATCTGACAAGCTAATAAATATGTCATCTGTCTGTGTCAAGAGACTGCAGGTCTGCAGACCTGTAAGTAACAGAGATCCACTGGCCAAGACAGGTAGGGGAGAGAGAGAGAGAGAGAGAGAGAGAGAGAGAGAGAGAGAGAGAATGTGCTTCTGCTGCAACATCCTCTGTGACCTGCCCCCTGCAGCTACAGTAGTTTATTTAGAGCCAGGGCAGATGCAGAAGTGTTGAGGCAGGAGGTATTACAGTGTGAGCGGGCAGGTGTTTGTAGGAATGTGAGTGGAAGTGGGGTGGATGTTTTCTTGTTCAGTGCCATTTAGTGAAATGTATTTTCTCCTGGATTACATTTGTTTTTTGACATTTCCCAAAAAACGTTTCTAATCAAAGCCCCCTTGGGGAAGAGGTTGGGGTGGATGGATGGATCAAACAAATAAGGGACTTTCACCTTGGACAACTGTTTGTCTTCCATGTGAAACCAAAAAGTCAGATTATTTTAATTTCTCACTTTACATTAACTGACGTACATTACCGTTACGTTGTCAGTTTTTTTTTTTATTCACAACGTTAACCAAGTGTTTAAAACTGTGTCCGTTACATGGACGCGTAATCTGAGAGAAAACAACTTTCCCAAAGACGTTGCAATTTCAAAAGCTTCTGCTTTATTGATCATTATTACACAAAACTATTTTATTTCTAGTGTAAAAACAGCATTAGCTCCTCTTGTTGCTGACATATTCATGCTTTTAAATTATCAACACCTAAGTACATTGGGATGCTTAGGTACAATTTTATACCCAGTCTTTTTAATTCCCTTAATTTAATTAAACCATTTCGATTGTTTTGATGTTAATAGTTTCTGATTTATAAATCATCATCACACAATAAATGGTCAAAACCTGTCTGTTTATTTTTATTTGTGACCAAAAAACTGCATAAACTCCTCTTGCTATTGAACTATGAAAATAGTAATTTCCCCCATGGGAATCAATAAAGTATAACTTTTTTTATTCTATTTTTTTTATTATATCAACTGTGCTAGTTCCTCCAAATTGCAACTAAAAAACATTTCCCGGTTCAGTGATTAGGTTGGTTTTCTTTAGCACAGTGGCAAGTATGTGGAGAAAAAAAAAAGGTATTATTGTAAACAATAAGGACAGATGTCCTACAGTCTAGCGGGACCCGGAGAGGCCTATGCCGGGTAATCAATTACATTTTCACCATAAAAAAGTAGGACCCATCATGTAAAGTCCTGTCCTGGACCATTGGAATACTCCCTGCAGACCAGGAAGATGACACCACATCATTTTACCAAGCCTCTGTGCAGGTCGGAACTACTGGTCCCAGGCTGACGTGAGGGAAGCGGCCTGTGTAAAAAAAGCCTGATTGTCACTACACATTTTAGTAATGGCTGACAGAGAGGCAGACAAGATGACATTGTGGCAGTGCAGCCAGGAGGAAGCCAGCAGCCACGCCAGGGGCAGGGACGGCGGGGCGGATAAGCAGATGTTGTTCATCACCCAGGGGTTGTGGGGGTTTACTGTGTGTGGGCTTGAATGTGTGTGTGTGTATGTGTGTGTGTGGGTGTGTGTGTGTTTGAGGAGTCGCGAGGTGGAGGTGGTACATAAGTGTATAAGAGTGAGCTTGTATGTAACTGTGTGCTTGCGTGCATGTCATAATGTGTCTGTGTGCATCAGTGAGTGAGTGCTTGCATGTGTGTCCCAGTGTGTGTGTGTGTGTCTGTGTGCATGTGCAATTGTGTATTCCAGCATCCACAAAGTGCTTGAGGGAGAGGCACCTACAAAAGGCATCTGGCAAGGAGAGCCAAAACAACAAAGGTAACCTTGCCTCTAGTGATGTACTCTGTGTTCAGCCACTGTAGTGGAGGAAAGTGTGTGTGTGTGTGTGTGTGTGTGTGTGTTTGTGTGAGAGTGAGTTTTCATGGCCAAGGCTAGTTTGTGTACTTTATTTGTCTCTGTGTATCTGCAACTCCTTCGGGTCAAATTTGACCCGTTGTCTAAATGTCAGAAATATGGGTTTCTTTTTAACTACTTAATTTTGATTACATAGAAATAACACGGATGTTTCCATACAACGGCCTTCGCAAGTACAACAAAAAGCTATACTTTAATTTCATTTTGTGTGTATGGTTAAATTTTTTTGCATTTGAAAAAAATAGAATTTGAAACAGTATCTCGACTGAACATTGACATGCCATTCTGTGATTATCCTTCCTTTAATATTAGTCTAAAAAAACATAATTTCTGCTTTTTAATTCAAGAATGATGTATAATTTCCTATATATGAGGTTTATTGACCATTAATTCCAAAATAAGTGTAAATCTAAATGAGTTGGTATTATATACATAGTATTGTCATTAAATTGATATATGATGCTTGCACTGCAGTGATGATTGGTACAGGATTGATGTATAACAGGTTACTTGTTAAGTACCATAGTGCAAGTAGATTCAAAAATCCCCCAATGTGGAAATTCACAAGTACACGCATAGTCTGAGTCATTCTCAAAGAGCATAACTGTGGCAGAGTCACAGCTAGCCGGAGGTATAGTTACAGTAGACTAATCCAAATCTGACATTAACAGTATTATCTACAATACTCCTGCAGTGTGTGACTGTGTGTGAAGACGCACACAACTCTGTGTTAAATACCTCTAAGAAGGCCTTACAATTGACCCAGGTTTAAAGGGTTAGAAAGCACTGCTCGTTTCATTCATCACTGACCATAGTGTGAACAGGAAACAGTATACCGCACACAAACAGGGGAAGAATTTTGTAGTAAAAAAATAAAAAAAAATAAACTGATGCTTCTCATTTTGTTAAATTTAAATTTGCATAGACAGTGTCACTTGTTATTAGCATCACATGGAACAATTTATGTAAACAAAAGACCATTTCATTGATGTATGCAACCCTTCAATTAAGAAAATACCATTCCAACCTCATGACTAAGGAACACTTGAAGATGAGATGTATTGTTAAATTGTAGCAATCTTCCTCTTCGGTATTATTGAAGTTACTTAAACCTATACTTGTTTGTTGATGTTCTCTATCAAGGCTTTGCATTTGGATGATCACATCAAATGATTTTGGATGGCAATCACAGTAAATACAGTGCAAGATGGAAGGCTTATGATCATCACAAGTTCATCAGAGTTTAAACTGGGGCAATTCAATTCTCCATCATCATCCCTGAAGTTTTAATATCAGAGAGGGTGTAACATGACCCTCATCAAATATCATCAAATGCTCCAGAAAGAAATCTGCTCAAGATCACATGGCATCGGAAAAAAGAAAAATCATTTAAGAAGTATGGTTAAAGAAATCAACACCTGACACTTCACTAATTGGCCATTTCTGATTTCAAAGAGCCCCACTCGAGCTCGCACCAGTCATCTTCTCCTCACAAAGACTCTGATTGACAGCCGGTTCAAGACAGAAGTTGTGGAAATAGCTCCTCCCTCATCCTTTTCATGTACCTTTTATCGCCTTGAGAATTTCTCCTGCTAGAGATGAATTTACTGTGGAAGAAAAAAAAAAGGCATCTTTGCCATCTGAGCTTATCTTTCCGTCAAATATCCTGCAGGAGAAGTGTTGGTGTTAGAGCGTGTGCAGGTGGGGAGGTTATCAAACTGTGGGTGTGAGGCAATGTTCGACACAGTCAAACTACCCTGATGCCCTGCGTAGTGATTTGTCAAAATGAATTACGGTCAAGATTCTTATTCATAACTTTGTAGTGGGAAAAAGAAGTCAGTGCCTCTGCTCATCTGCTGTCCTCTCTCTGTAACTCAGTGATATTTAAAATGTGGAATCAATGTGTCAGTAGAAACTTTCACTTAGATTCATGCGTTAATTATTGTACTACCGGTGTGGTATGTGTATTACAGTACTTTACTCAATTAAATACATTTACAATTGAAATCAATTTGTATATGTGTGTGTGTGTGTTTCTCTCTCTCTTTCTTCTCTCTCCAGACTTCTGTGGTGTTTTTTTAAAAAACTTCTCAATGAAATGCGCTGAATTCCCTCGCAGGCAAAAAACATCATCTCAGCTGCAGGGGCTTTGATAAATCGCTGGCCAGGTGCTGCTCCAATTTGTCTTCATCATTAATTTTTACTGGGCTGTAACCTATCTGTCATTGAGCAGAACCCCTAAGCAGAGGTTTTGATGTGTTCACGTGTGTGCGCACTTGCTTAAACCTCTCCATTAATTGAAAGTGCCTGAGGCGCTTGGAAGAAAAGTGAACTCGAAACACCTTTTTTTCTATTTTAGTTCTCTTTTGTGTGTATTTTGAATGTTAACCATCAAGGGTAACATTTTTACTGTCATGATTTAGTCACCTTAAGCAATAAGACACAGTCACACCAGTATCATTGTTACATTTTACCAGCATTGATCCAATGCACTCAACTCTGAATGTGTTTGCGTTGGGTTGAGGCATGCAGGTGATATGGGGTGAATTACTGTAAGGTAATGCCTTACAGTAATTCAGTAATTCATAAATACAGTTTTATATTCAGGTGCTTAAAATGAAACTGATGTGTGTGTGTGTGTGTGTGTGCGTGGGTGCGTGCATACATGCGTGTGTGTGTGTGTGTGTGTGTGCCACGTTGTCAAGGGTTTGGTTGTGTGTATCTGTGTTTGCGTATCACAGAGATGGAAGAGGACAATGGGATGGTAAACGATTAGTGTCTCTCACATACACACACACACACAAACAACAACCACACACACACACACTACTTAATGCATGCCTGCAGACACACTTCTGGGTAGCTAGGACTCTATGTTATCTGCCCCTGCCTGCAGATTCTTAGGAAAAACCTAATTCCCTAGGTTGCGTGTGTGTTTGTGTGTGTGTGCGTGCATGTGTGCATGTATCTTGTGTGTCAAGTAAAGGCGGAGCATACTGTTATCTGCCCCTGCCTGCAGATTCTTGCACCCCTAGGTTGCGTGTGTGTTTGTGTGTGTGTGCGTGCATGTGTGCATGTATCTTGTGTGTCAAGTAAAGGCGGAGAGGATTTAAACAGCATACTGCTCTATCTGCATTGCAAAGAACACGTGGTAATTGATAGTGAAGAAGCAGCAGAGGAAGACAGAGAAAGGGTGACGGTGGACGGGTTGGCACATGGGACGCCGGGTGGATGCTTTCTCAGGCTGGATGGTTTTTGTGTGAAGAAATAAAGAACACAGATCGTTCATGCTATTCCCAGGGCCTGTATCAAAGTGTCACATTGTAAAATAAATATAATAACATTCCTAAAATGATCTCTCTTTGCTGCTGTTATCTTTTCTCAGATGCACATTGCAAAATAGAATGCAATAACTAGACAAAAATAGAATGCATTATGTACTTGAATTATAATGTAAGTGAATGCAATATACTGTATATCACAAGATGTTAAACCTGGAGGGGGAATAATGTGTTCAGTTTGAACTTTGACTTGCTAAACCCTTTTTGTGAATATTTATAAATATTCAAAATCAAAAACTCCACCGCACAGTGTGGTCAGATGATCAAAGCATAAGACATACAAGCATGTCAATTATACATTATACATGCAAACATTATCAAAGAGACGACATGGCAATATATGATGAATTCAAACAAAGGCGTTCTTCCGCCACTCTGTTAATCGGCACTGACGCTTAATGAAGTTTTAATTTACACCTAATCAGATCTTGTAAGCCATGCCCAGTCGCCTCGGACCGTACAGGGAGGCAGCGGGACCAAAAGACTGGCTCCTCAGAGACGACCACTCTACTCTCATTAATGTTCAAAAGTCTCTGTTCTTCCTCGTTGGCACAGGGCTCTTCAGATGAATGCTTTAAATAAGTCACTGTGTCATATGAATTTTATTTCTATGTCAGAGCCTCTTTGTTACACGCTAAAAAATGAAATTGACATGCATGTAGGGCCATCAGCTGGATTTAGTACGTCAAATGTTTGCACTGAAACCAGATCGGATATCAATAATTGATGGGTTTACTTACTTTCCACACATTATTCTCCTGATGTTTGACTGTTCATGCATGGCCGTCAAATGAAATTAGAAGATAGGAAAAGGTGGCTGACTTAGTCTGAAAAGTATAAAGTATAAAAGTTATTGACCATGTAAATTGTCTTATTTGACAGTATGTTTAGCTTAATAGCTTGTGTTCAACATAAACATTCCCAATTCTCTTACAGTCATTTGGTGCCTACCAGTTTGTGATGTCTATTAAATAATAAAAGAATGTCATGTTATTTCTATAGTACTTACATTTTACGTGTCCCCTTGGAAATTAATAGCCAACTGTTTGGCAGCATGGTGGCCCAATGGTTAGTACTGTTGCCTCAGAGCAAGAAGGTTTTGGGTTCAAATTCTTTCTGTGTGGAGATGGTATGTTTACGTGGGTTTCCTCCAACATCAGAAACATGTACTAGGTTCTCCAGTCAGTGCCCCTTGAGGCACTGGCCCAGATCTTGAGTTGGTCCCAGGCATTTTTAATGCCCACTGCTCCCTTGAGAGATGGGTTAAATGCACAGAATGAATTTCGCTACATGTATGTGTATGTCTATTATGACTCATAATCATAATATTCTATAAAAAAAATAGTAAAGCAACCTATGTGTAATTATTAATAAAATAGCACTATACACAGATATCTAGGTATGAATGCTGAATGTGAAGTAACGAACCACAATTCTGTTTTGGGAAGTGTTCTGGTTTCTGTTTGTAGTCCAAGAAGTATTGACCAATCATGTTTGATCAGGCTTTGGTTGTGTGCGGGTAAACAGCCTGTGTGGAAAGCAAAAGAGGAGGAACGTGGAACATGCAATCTCGAACCCATCGGCTATTAAATGACGATTTTTTTTTCATTTGATTTTTCAGTATTCATATTCAGATATATAGATATATTTTCATAAAGACTAGCCAAAATGTAAACTAGGCTTGGGTCTGGTTGCTCATCGCACCGTAAACAATGGCTGGCTTACGGAAGTGGAAGGCTTGGCCCGGATATAGGCTGGCTACACCATCAGCCATTGCAAGACGGAACCATCTTCAGACCAATAACTAATGCTTCCCAAATTTGTGAAATCAGTAACATCATAACCAACCTCAATGAAAAGTAACCCATCTATTTGGAACATACAGTGTATATTAGTATATATTCACAATATTGGACTAGTAACAAGTGCTGGGGCAAAATTATACTCTAATCTAAATTTTTGTGATACACTTTTTCGACAGTACTCACACATTGTGTTGCGACGTAATACATCCCCCCCTGACCGGCAGCTGATTGGACAAACTCGTCACATGGGTCTGGCTGCTCGAGAATTTCAAACCACTGTCATGAAAGCTCAGATGGAATACAATCTCATATTTTACAAAAACAGTTGACTGAAAAGTGTTTCGGAAAACATTTTAAGCGAGAAATAGGCCATGCAGTTGCTGAATCAGTCTACTTCTACTGGATGGTTCAACAGATTAATTTACATAACGATGGGCATTTTTTCCCAATGTAGCACTGCCTTCCCTTGCTTTGCGGGCGCGTTAAAGTCACCTGACGTCACCCAAAGGAATAAAGTGGAGCGTGACGCGACAGATCTGCACTGTCAATCTTACATGGGTGTACAAGATACTCCATTCGGCCATGATACCACAAACTGACAGGTTTCTTTTATCTGTATATTCCGCAGTTTTAATGGCCTACGTTACTGAATGTTATGGATTCTTCAAAATAACTTTTCAGCTACATGATCCATATTCCAAGAGTGAAAATGCTTTCAATTATTTGAAGTGAATATCTTAATTTTTTATACACAGACTTTTAAAGCTTTGGTGAGACGCATAGTGAAGAAAAGCATATATTGTCCCCATCCCGTATCATATTTACCACTGCACAATAAAAACAAGCCAGCCTGTAACAAGTATGTGTGTGTTGAGACACTAATTTTCATCTTCTCATTTTCTTCTCCTGAAAATCATTCTCTCTTACACACTCACAACACTCAAACGCAGATTTACTCATACACCACACATTAATTATCACACCTAGGTCAACTTCTATGACTAATACCGCTGACACCTCATTTGCTGGGGAAAACAAATAATAGGAGCGTTGGAGCGGTTTCTTCCCCACCAGACCACAAAGCAAGCCTGAGTTTGAGTTTTCATTTGGCACAATAAACACTTAAGTCTGTGGTACTATCAACCTGGAAGCCAAATAACAAAGATGGGTTAAAGAGATTGAAGTCAGGTAAAGGCATTACACTTGAGGTTGCACTGACATGCTTTTAATTAAAACATCTCTGTTCCAAAGAACCTTAAGGTAAAATGAGTCATTATGTGCTGTGTGTGTTTGTGTGTGTTTGTGTGGTGTGTGTGTGTGTGTGTGTGTGTGCGTGCGTGAGTGAGTGTGTGCGTTAAGTAAAAAAAAATGTAAAAGAATTGAGTGCTTGACAATAATGCAGAGTTTTGAAAGGAGGGAGCAATATTATTAGAAGGACAATAAACCATTCATGAAAAGCTGATTGCAAAATTACATGTTTGCATGTTAAAGCGGTTCATTAATAATAACATGAATAACGCAGATCAAGTTGAGATCACTCGCATTGGAATACAGTTTCAAGTTTATTGAAGTTCATCAGTCTAGTCAAGTCGTTAAATAACTGATTTTTGTTTTTTGCCATTTGCCATTCTCAGTTTTCATGTTGTGGGGAAATCTGCACATTACTTAGAATAAGAGTGTTTTTCAAACTAAAACCTTCCACTGTTTGTGATGCATAATGGAGGCTCAGAGATATATTCAATGGCAAAGTAATCTGAATACCAAGCCTTCATATGCAGGAGTAAACATATAAATACTCTTCGTCCTTTGTTGCTATGGATTCTAGCATTGTGATCTATAAAACAACTCATTCCCTCATCCCAATCACCTCTACTTGAATAAGAGTGTTTATGTTTCCTTGATATTTGATTGTCTCTGTGGCCTCTCTCCTCTCAGAAGTGATTCAAGGGATCACATACAAGTCATATAACCCTCAAATAGTAGGCCAAATGTCCTAACTGCATACTTTCTCATGAGAGGGAGAACTCAATCTGTGTGCAGTGTGAAATCTATGATATGTCTTAGCAGGCCCATCAGCTGTGCCATTCATTCACACACTGTATTGTTGACTCAAAATAAAAGATGGGATTAACACTTCATAAAGACGAAAAGAGCCGCCAGATCGGATTCCAGTTAAGATAGTGTCAAGTGCAAAGTGTGTTCTCCACGGAAAAGCACAATTGTGGTCCTTGAGATGTGTGTTGGTAGAGGAGAATGGTTATCAAATGAGACAGAATATCATTTAACCAACATTTAAAGAAAAAACAATTAGAATGGCATTTTCACAAGGTCCCAATGTTATATATATATATCCACAGACATACATACATACATATATATCTACAGACATATATATATGTATATCCACAGACATACATACATACATACATATCTACATACATACATACATACATATCTACATACATACATATACTGTATATCTACATACATACATACATATCTACATACATATACACATATCTACATACATACATACATATCTACATACATACATATATATCTACATACATACATACATATCTACATACATACATATCTACATACATACATACATACATATCTACATACATACATACATATCTACATACATACATATATATCTACATACATACATACATACATATACAGTGAGGAAAATAAGTATTTGAACACCCTGCTATTTTGCAAGTTCTCCCACTTAGAAATCATGGAGGGGTCTGAAATTGTCATCGTAGGTGCATGTCCACTGTGAGAGACATAATCTAAAAAAAAGGAAATGTTTGACCTCTGTAATTGCAAACAAAAGCTACTGTACCAAATATTAACATTGATTTTCTCAGATTTTCAAATACTTATTTGCAGCTGTATCATACAAATAAATAGTTAAAAAAATCATACATTGTGATTTCTGGATTTTTTTTTTAGATTATGTCTCTCACAGTGGACATGCACCTACGATGACAATTTCAGACCCCTCCATAATTTCTAAGTGGGAGAACTTGCAAAATAGCAGGGTGTTCAAATACTTATTTTCCTCACTGTATATTTGCATACATACAGTATATATATATATATATGTACATATATGTACCCAAATATACATATACATACGTGCAGTATATACTATAATATTTGTTGTATTGTATGTTATGTTTTAATAGTTATTGTATTGTTTTTATTTTTGCTTTTTAACTATGCCCTTGATTTTCTTGTGAAGCACTTTATAACATCTGTTTTTAAAGTACTATATAAATAAATATATTTCAGGGAAACATATTTCTAAGAATAAAATGTAAGAAAATAGAATTAAGTGGTAGGAAGGAGGGATTTTAGCGTTTTGTCCTTCAGAATGATAAAAATGCTACTCTATGCTTAGTCTGACATATTAAAAGCATTTCTGGATTAAGCATTTGATAATAAACAGAACAGTTGAGTGAGGCATCTCTCTCTCTCTCTCTCTCTCTCTCTCTCTCTCTCTCTCTTCTGTTCATTCAAACAGAAGTAACAGCAACTGCCAGCAACACATTTTGACATCTGCTGTTGGTGGCAGTATTTCATGACAAACATCCACACTGCCTGTCTACATCCACATTTGACACGAATGTGTAGCCGTCATCACCGCTTCCACAAAGCAACTACAGGCCGGTAAGCCGCAGATCCTATTTTTGACCACATCCGATAATTCTTGCAAAAACCAGAGAGTCAATATTTTATCACAGGGATACAGCAAACACATGCAGATGCATTGTTGGTATGTTTTCCTCTTAAATATTGATTCCTAAGCCACTCTGCAGCCATCTGGTCTGTGGAGTATGTTCTGCATAAAATGCACACACGGGCACACACACACACACACACACACACACAACACACACAGACACACACACTTAACTCGCCTCACACATGTCCTTGAAAGGAGCCTTCTTTCTAAAAATGATTAACAAAACACATAAAAAGGAAGTCCAATTGGTTTTGTCCTGGACTCCAAATGTAATTGTATGTGTCCACTCTAAACCACAGCCCTGTTGCCTGCAACAATCGCCTTGTTCCACTCATTTCCCTTTGTCAATATGGCACCACTGACCACTAAAGGGTTTTTGGAGAGCTTCAAGCTGCAGATGTTGCAACAGCACCTCCTTCCTCCTATACAAGCACTTTTTTTTCGTCAGCGTAATTGTATTAGAATGCACCTCCAATCCTCTGTAACAGAAAGATGTAAGCCGCTTCGCTTGCTTTTGGAGGGATCAACAGTCTCTCTCTTAAAAGCCTTGCAAATCTGTGTGTGTGTGTGTGTGTTTGTGTGTGTGCACATACATATAGACGTTCATGCACGTATGTGTCGTATGTGTACACAGACTGTGCACTCTTCTACACAAGTTCCTTCACCTCTTACACATACACACACATGCAATCACAGCATATAAGCAGAACCACCTCCGTGTACTGTGATAGGTATAGCTGTCGTTGAATTTTGCTGAGCACAGCCAGGGCATTGCTGAGGATTGGGTTGCCCTGTCTCCACAGAGAAAAAAAAAAAGAAAAAGAGAGAGAGAGAGAGAGAGAGAGAGAGAGAAAGAACACACACACACACACACAAACATACACAGAGCCTGTCTGTCTCCACCTTGTCTTTAGCCAGTCGCCAGGAAGCAGCTGGCCTGAATATCTGAGTGCCTTTAATGAATTGAACTCTTTTGGGTGTAGGATTCAGTGATTAAATGCAATAAGACTAATATTCCTGGGTGGGTTGAGACTCAAAGATGATTGTCCTCAGAGAGAGACGAAGGAAGGCAAAGAGAGGAAGAGAGAGGGGTGTGCTTGGCAAAGTGCAGTCTCCCTGTTGTCCTTCTCCCCACTTCTTGGGAAATAACCCGATTTAGAGCACAGGAGGAGTACCATTGGAGAAAGAAAAGGAGGGAGGGGGGGAGGTCTGCTGGTGTAGAGGTGGGGAGGCAGTAACTTATGATTATGGCTTGAAGATTATGTTTCATGTAGTTTGTGATGGAGACACACTGAGGAACTTGGGGTTTGACCTTACAAAACTTAAATTAAACTAATGGCGATACAAGCTGCAAACTTACTATAACAAGAAATACAATAAGTCACATTAGATGGCATATTATCACAATCATATCAGGCTCTAAAATGATCTGAAAGGCATTGGATGCAGGCCCTGGTTTTGGCATACATTCGCTGTTTTTAATAAACATGAACTCTTCCATATCCTAGTTAAATATCTTGGTTCCTATGTCTCCACTTTGATGAATGGCTTAGAAGCATTGCTCCTAACATTTTCAACTGCCACTTTCTGATGTCTTTATGGCCCATCTTTTAATCAAGAATTAAATTAGTAAAAAAAAAGAAAATAGCACGAGGTTCTCTGACATGCCACTCAAATGGGTCACCTGATGTGATGTCATGATGCTTACTTTAAGCCTACTGTGCACTAGTGGTGCCAGGGAGGGGCCTGTGGGTGCTGTAGCTACCTTTACGATAACCATAGCATCCTTCAGAATTTCTTTTTTAATTATTTTTCAATATTTAACTGGCAGCATGCATTTGTTAATCTTAGAATATGAGGCTGAAATGTGCAAGTCTTATCTGTGGCATAATTGTGGAATTTTACATACAGAGGTGTGTTTACGCATGCCGGCTTGTGAACCTTACATAATGTATCTTTTGAGCTGAATGTCTCTCCATGTGTTGTACACTGAATGACAATGTAACTATCGCGGAGTGGGTAGTGGGTAAAAAGCTGTTGGCGCAGGTTTTGCAGTAAAAATGACACCAGCACAATAATGGGAAACTCTAAATTTCCGAGCACCCTCATTGAAAAGTTGAGCAACATAAAATTTCTGGTGCCGCCACTGCCACTGCACCTATGGTCTATGGTCGTTTCCACGTCGTTCAACTTCCAGGATTTTCCTTCTTCTGGAAATTCCGCAGGATGTCACTCTTTTTGCATGTCCGTTTTCGGATGCCCCATTAGCAGTCCAAACTGAGTTTGGCTCCGTGGCTCTGTCCGGCATTTAGCACCAGCCAAGACGATTGTGATTGGTTTAAAGAAATGCCAATAAACCAGAGCACGTTTTTCTCTCTTCCCAGATTGCTGTGTGGACTAGTCAGACCCTCCTCCGCAGCGCTGTGGAGGAATGTCTGGCAGTGCGAGACTAGTGCACCCAAATCGGCTATTCATTTTAAATTACTGTGTCCCATATCCTTCTAATACCATATGGTACAAAGTAATCTACTTGCACTTATGTGATTGGCCAACACAATGCTTTGCAAGACAGAAAGGTGTGCCAGATCTTCTGCCAGACAACCTTGCATTTTTTTTTTTTTTTTTTTTCCTGACTTTCTGTAGTCAGGTTCATAATTTAAAGTGGATTAATTTGCTTTTTTTGTAGAATACTGCAATACAAATAATCTTGCCTTGCTTTACTTTATGCCATCTTGTTCAAATATCATGTTGGCTGGCGTCCAGGGGACATTAACATGATTCATTATCAACTTTTCTTCAAAATAAGCCTACCTTATTTGGAAACAGTCACTTGATTGACTTGACTATATCCTTAGAAAGAAAGGCAGTTTCTGCACCTCACCATGTATGTCCAGTTCCAATGTTCAGTGCCAATGCTGGAAGTACTGTAATAGTGCTGCCCTCGTGTAGCAAGGTGCAAAAAGTGTGGAGGTCGCAAATTTGCATTTACGAGGATGGCGAAAGAATGTACCGCCCTACTCTGCCTCACTGTGCATCTGATTGGCTTACCGTGGTATTCTTACTCAAACCCTAACCAATCCAATCATTCCTTTGCATTCCTTGGAAACGCAAATTCGCGTGGAGGTCAGGTTGGTGGATGGGCATGTAGCAAATCAGACTTTCAAGCAGGAGACCAGTTTTTTTCTCCCGTGACAATGTTTGTCTTATTCGCAAGCTTTTTAATGTTGATGCCTAACCCTAACCAAGGGATTTTGTCTAAACGTAACCATACCCTTACCTGATCTGCGGTTTTACAGAATTGTCCAGTGCATTCTTGTGTTGGTAATACGGTTGTTTTCAAACATTGCTCATCTTCTTTCAAAATTAACTCTTGGATAGAACTTAACCTGATAAATGTCTAATATTTGGATTCACATGAAATAAAAGGCATCCTGCTAGTCTGTTATTCAGGTCATATCTTACATTCAAAGCAACTGGAGTTGCTCTTTGGTCTTAAAAACTCTTCCAAGAGGCTTCTTCAGCTGTCTTTGATTTATTACATCTAGATACAATTTGAAGTGATGCAACATGCTAAAAGAGTATGCCTAAAATGAACATTTTGACACATAATATATAATGCCTCGAACTGTGCCTCAAGGCATGTCTTCTGGGTTGTTTTCATCAAAAAGCATCTTAGGTTGCATTTTTTCTCCATTACATTTACATTGAATGCTGTTTCATTTGCACACTATCGCATTACTCAGTGAAAGTAGCTTAGGTTGAAAGCTGTAGAATCAAATGAAAAGTCATGACACCAAAGTGTACGCTTAAAGCAAAGCTTCATTTAATTAGTCGACAAGTCTGACAGATACTATTTAACATGAACCACTTCCCTGATATGTCTCGCAGAGTACGTGATGGGGGAAAAAAGGTTCAGAGCAGACAGATTGAGCTCGTTTAAAAAACACTCCAGACAGACAGGAAGAGAAAACCAACGTTTTCTCATGTGTGCCTCATCCACTTGTAGAATTCACTGAGCTTAGAAGCTGACAGTTTCACACTTCAGGATGGAGGTTTAACTGAGTGTTAACTGCACTAGACGCATATCGCAGCGTGTAGACAAGCAGTCAAATACTACAGATGGCAACACATAAACACCTCCACGAACACACATGCAGTCATGTAAAAAAGTATGGTAAAAAATGTAACAATAGGTGTCACTTGGAATTAAATCATATGCTGGGTTTTGAATAAATCATGCAAAAGCACTGCAATACATATAAAATAGATGTTGAAAGTTTCCGTTGCAGGATTGTTACTCTGTTCTTTCCAATCTGTTTACATGTTTGATATATTTTACATTAAAATTGTATACATAAATTATTATTTATTCATTTACTGTAGCACGAGTATTAAGTCACTCAAATCAAACGGTTTTCATTATTTTTAATCATGACTAGGTCTTATACTAACACAAATGGGTGAAATACTGATGCTTGGTCAGTGGCTAAAATCACCCTTTAGCGTCTGTAGAGGACGCACTGGGCATAGCAGCAGCTCGGCCGCGGCACTGTAAAATTACGTAGTATTAAGAGGGACAATGGAAGTGGGTAGTATGAAAGAACAAATATCTGCGTAAGCAGGTTGTTTGGGGTGGTGGATGGATCAAACAACACAGGCCTTTGGTCCAAGAGCCCAGGGTTCGTGTCTCGTTCTCACTGAAACATGCATTTTGTAACCCCACCCATCTTTTCCTAAACCTGTCCTAAAAACTGTCCTGTTCTTGTGCCACATGTCAGAACATAAACATACGTCCCAACCCAATGTGTCAAAAAGTGAGGCCAAGAGTCCCGACCAAACGCCTATAAATATGACGCCAAAGAGCTAAACTCTAGTCCCGAGAGCGTCAAATAGTGGCGGTAAGACTCCCGACACAGAGCGACAAAATCTGGCGCCAACAGTCCCGACCGAGCGCATCTAAATATGGCACTAAAGGAGACTTTTTGTGTCAATAACAAACGGCAAAGGCACCTGACCAAGCGTCGCTTTTTGACGCGATAGGAGTGATAATGTGTTGGTGTGTGTAGTGCATGACTCTACTGAACATATTTAGGCTACTGTAGGCTACGTGTGCTGCAACATGAGTGTGTTACCAAATGACAGACAGAGGGAGATTGGTGGAACCTATAGAACAGTAACAATTTTTGAGTGTTCTGTTTTATGTCTCGTGTCATACACATGGTACACATGTACCCTCTGATTCTGAAATTCAAATATTTCTTCATATTTAAATTGTCTTGCATTCCATTGTTGTGGCCTTTACGATGAAATTCATACAACTAAACAGGATGTATGATTTACTGAAATGTGGGAGGAGCGCTGTAGTATATTCACATGTGTCAAGATGCTGAATTCTTTAGTGCCCAAATGATTAGCATGCTGTATTTTATTTGTTGTACAGTTGCTGTACCAATAGTGAAAGAGCAACTATACTAGGACAAACATAACTTCCCATTAACACATGCAAACTTGCAAATAGAAGCATGTGTGTATATTATGTTTTTACTTGTGAGTAATAAGTGCAAAAATCATTCATACAGACATGCGATCACACAAAAAAAAACTTTCTCAAAAAATCTTTTGCACCTCACCTTTTACAGTCGCCCATACAGGAGTTTTCACGGCCACTTCCAGTTTTTTGCCTGATTTACGTACAAGCCAAAGGTGCAGTCCAGTACTCTGAAGTGTTTACTCACCACAGGCATTATACATAACTGTCAATTAGGAGTGGAAGTCAGGGCTCCTAATGGCCTTGTTTAGAATGTCGTGTGGACAAGCATTAGCGTCTCTCAGTCTGAGGGAGAGTCTCTGTGTGTATATGTAGGGAGTGGGAAGCATGTGAGGATCAGCGTGTGTGTGCGTGTGTGTGTGTGTAGCCTTGTGTGTGTCAAAAATCCTGCACAGCATACTCCCCTTGATCATCCAGAGTAGTGAACATTTCACCTGACACCTTTACGAGAGGACAGGACCCCAGACTCATTTTTAAAGCCCCCCTGTCCACTTTGATGTGCGTTATTAAACACACCTGTACCTGATTTGTACGCCACACTCTTTCGTCTCTCACTCTCCCCTGAATGTATGTTCTACTCACGGTTAAGTCTGGACATCAGCAGTATTTATGGTTAGGTCTTAATGGGTGGTTGTACCATGAAAGATATGCGTGTCAGAAAGGGTGGAATTAAAGAAAGGGTCAATTAAAAATGGTTTGCTCACATGTATTCCCTCTTTATCTAATAAAGGCGGCCAATGTGCTTTGAAACATAATTGGAAGTGTTACTGATATACTTGGATGTACAATGGCTATTAAAGTTAGGTTTACATATTTGAATTTCAACTGGATAACAGATTTCTTATCCAGGAAGAACCTTTGAAAAACATTTCTTTGCGATTTTCTCTTAATTGATTGTCCATATATGACATCCTAGAATTAAGAACGGGCTCATTTCTTCAGCTTGTGTCTTTACATGTATCCGGCGGAATTTCCTGCGGCACCAGAGCAATCCCGGAAGCAGAACATCAAGGATATAGACTAGACCACAGGAGACATAAGTGGAATTTCATCCACACAGGCTGTCCAACGATACAGTATATCCGTTATTCTATCAAAGTCTTAGTTATCTGTAGCAAATTCATCAATTCTTTTTTGGTGTAACTTAACACCCCTCCACATTAACTACAACAATTACTGTTTGGAAAACATAATAAACACTCTACTGCTCCAATACAACTTTAGCTGCATTGACTTCCTGTTGGAGTGGCACACAGGTGTGCGTCAGAGATTAATGTCTGAAGCATTTTGGAGGAGAAAGGGTTGATGGGAGGATAACGGATACAAAGAGCTCATGAATTATCTGCATATACGAGCTGCTTATTTGATCAACGATAAGGGGAATGAGTCCACTTGCTCTCCAGTCTACACTCACATGAAGCCTATGAGCCCTGCGATACCATCAATTTAGCTTGCAATGACAACTAGTCCTTAGCATGGATGAACACTCCCTCTTTGGTAAACTACCATATGATAGGATTATGTATTTGATATGCAATGCATGGAATTAAACCATATCAAGATATGTTTAAATTGCCCCCTTGCTCTAAAGCAAAGGCTTAGCTAGTCCTTATACTCTACAGTAGACTTGCTAACAGAGTAAACTGTCTGTTTTGCCCTTGTGGATCAATATCTAGACCGTCGAGGGTGACCTGGTTTCTTCTGCTAACAGTTAAAACGAAAATGAGGCAAAGAGGCGGTTCTTCAAAAGGGACGGAAATGCCTCTGTACAATTGTGACTAATTGTGGCATAAATTCACAATTGTTTCATAACGGGCTTCCCAGCTTGAGGTCTGTCATGTGCAATGGACGCCTTGCTCCCATTTTCACCTACCAATGCTCTCAATCAAACAAAGAGGCGGGGTGGAAGTTTCTTTTCATGTGTTCAAAGGCGACCAGTTGCTGAGCAATTCTTCATTTTTTTTTTTAACAGAAACAATAACTCTTTTTATGGAGAACAAATGTTGACATTTGGAGGGTGCAGCAGTGTGTGTGAGTGTAAGGGGGGAGAGAGAAAGATAGAGAGAGAGAGAGAGAGAGAGAGAGGCAGGGCCTCTGTGTGCTTTAGAGAGTGCCTCTGGTGCTATTTGACAGCAGTGCCGTGTCCCCGGAGGGACCCACATGAGAATAAAGCTTGCATTCAAATAAATCAACTCCTAATGAAAGTGTTTGGGCTGAAGATGAAGGAGAAGCTATAGCCAAGGGCTATAGTGTGAGTGACTTCCATAGGTGGCTTCCAGTGGTGTGAAGGTAAATAAAGAGGTAGGTAAAATACATCAGTACCCGGCAGTTGTGTTTAAAAGGAAAACACCCAACTCAATTTAAAATCAACAATGGTTGTAAAGGAAATTCCTCTCTGAATGATTTTTTTTTTCTCCTTAAACGACTCTACTTTCACAACATGTCTGACAGTGGGACACTATGCACCGCAATGCAAACCATGAATGCATATCACAAAGACTAGTGTGAGCCTCAAAGGTTGGTTAACTGAGTTTTGGTGGGTTTACCCTCCACTACATCCCTGGTGGCAGCCAAATATTACTTCCTTGGATGAGGCAAGGGTGGGTGGGGGGGAAGGGAAGGAGGAAAACCAAGGTGAAAGGGAGTCCCTTGAGATTTGGGCAACACTCAAGCTCAAATTCAACTGGAAAATTAAGGATTAGCTTTTAGTCTGGCTGGGAGCGATGATGGAGGCTTCCTCCTGGAGGATGGGGATATTATATATTTGATCTTTGAGTATTTCACAATCTACTGTGGGTGACTAAATGTTGGAAATACTTTTCTCAATCATAGAAATTGTACAAAAAAAATACATTCGGAATGGCGTCTTTAAGTGTTTAAAATAACAATCGTAATAATCATAACCATAATAATGGATTTCTTCAGACCTAAGCTTTTTTTTCTTCTAAATTGTTTAATTAGCTGTGTCCTGAGCCGCTGTAATAACCAAGCAATGATGAAACGCAGAGGAAAGCCTGTCCGATTAGGGCCCATCACACAGCCCATTGGAGCTGGCAGATGCTTAGATAGACTTTTATGGATTGCTCAATGCCGTGCCGTAATGAAGCAGGCAGGGCTGACCCATCCTGAACCAGGCTAAAAAGCTCCAGGGACGGCCCCGCTGGGAGACCATAATGCCCGATGCGTCCCACGGCTGTATTAATCACACTGGAAAATAAATGCGTGGCAGGGCGAGGGGAGAGGGGAAAAGGGGAGAAAAATGAAATAAGTATGTCGTTTATCCCAATCAAGGTCGTGAATATGTGGCCGAGGGAGATTATCTGACCAGAATGAGGCCCTAAAATAGAAAATGATGGTCCATTTAGAAAGAATGGATTGTGCAATCTGTGAAAACTCATAATGTTTATGAAAAGCGAGATCCATCAAGCATTTCCCATCTGCGTTTGACTGAAAAAAAAATTAAAAAAAATGAGCAGGGTAAATGCAAAAAATGCCTCAGTGTCTACAGTACTGCAAGTTGGTTGTAAATAAAAAGAATGACTCCCCAAGATGTATGTAATAGTTGGGAAAACAGTTTAATATTTTCTCCTTTGAATAATCGATGTCATACCCCGCCAGTACATCTATACCAGCGCGTTTTATTTTATTTACATTCAAAGATATAAATTAGTAAAAGTACTCCTGATAACAAGATTGTGTAGTTTTGTCCCGGATGCGTCTCAAATAAAAACCGTCCATAATATATATATTTATATATATATTTACAAAACAACCAGACGATGTCAGTTTCCCATTTTTTTGCAATACAACTTGCATAAATTATAGGCATCATTTCGCCATCATTTAAAAAAATAAATATCAAATGTAGGCTATTCCACTTTGAAGTCCTCAAGTTCACTTCAGTTCCGTCAGCTTTGCGTCCCAAGACTACCTCCTTTTAGAAATCCAGTTTCACAGAAAAGGCCAAATTATGTTTTCCACACGTGATTACATACCAAAATAATATACCATGGCAAATAAGCAAACTATAGGAACCTGAGAAATAACATGTAAATCACATATAATGGGAGATCAAATGCTGGGAGATCCAGCATATGAAATTAATATCCACAATGCATAAAAAAAAAAAAAAAAAAAAAAAAAAGCTGAGATAATACAATAGTAACATGACAAACATGTGCTGTAGAGTGTCTCCGCCTGTGTGGAGCTGAGGAAGCGGTAGCAGCTTTTAATTCCGACTATATGGTGGCACTAGATCCGGTTTGGAGTAGAGGTTATGGGTTAAAACATGAGGCCAAAAGGTGGTGTCCTTACTCGCTTTATAGTCAAAGCAAGTGTGACACCTACCTGCAGACCATGGAAATAAAAATACCTCCTCAAGCCCAGGAAACACAAAGTTCTCTCAGGCTCGCTTTACCCAAAACAGCTCTATACTGCAAGTGCTTATTAAAACCTCCACTGCCTAATTGCCGGTTAAAAAAATAAATAAAAATAAAAAAAGAATAAATAAACGGCTGTAGAAGATCCTGCGGCATGTAGGCAAAGCTTTGAATGTGCACAAGGAAAGTAACCTAACCTAAGTGACATTTGAAGGTGTAAAGTTGCGCTGTGAATGCACAGAGCAAAATAACTGATGTGTCTGCTTTTGGCTGACCCTGTGAAATTATAATGATACTTAGCTGAAAGATAAGGTATGGGGCCCACTGTGCGCGCGCACACACACACACATCAGAGGAAACATGAAGAAAAAAAATAGGATTCCTGCTCAAAGCTATGGCAACAATTCTCTGCTTATTGGATTCCCAGGCTTTCACTGTGTGTGTGTGTGTGTGTGTGTGTGTGTGTGTGTGTGGGTGTGTGTGTGTGTGTGTGTGTGTGTGTGTGTGTGTGTGTGTGTGTTTGTGTGTGTGTGTCTGCGCGCGTGGTGTGGCTGATTTGGGGCCTTATTTTTATGTCTCTATATGTAGCTGTAGGTGTATACCCTTGCACTTTTATTTGCAGTATGCTTTTCTTCATCGCACCCCTCCTGCCTTCTAATGCGAAACCAAATGATTCAATGACAGACCAAAATACACATAACAATTATAAGATGATTATTCCAGAAAATGCACTGCGCAAAAAAACTAATTGAAGGCCATAATACATGTTAATTTGCTTCAACGGCGCTGTAAATATCCATCTTAATAAGTCATGTAGTCCAGTAGTACAGCCCTACAATTGTATTCATCTTTAAAAAAAAAGTGATAATCTGCAAAATTGTGTCTAATGCAGGCTCGCTTGAAGGAAACAAAAAAAGTCTTAATTTTCTTGAAACAGCCATGGGTTGACTGCTATGACACATGAGAGTGACGCAAAGAAAACCAGTTGATTTGGATTGCAAACAAGTGAACTCGCTTTACTTCCACCGTGAAGCGGCTTCCATCCCGCGTTTTTATGAAAAATACAATCTCAAAATTCAACACCAGATTAAATAGGCTACCTTTCTCAAAATGGTGATCATTTCGTTCAATAGCGCGCCGCGTCGCGTTAATTACGTACCTTTCTTTGCTTCTAAATTTGCGGATCTGAAATGCTGTTGCTGCTGCTCGACAACTACAGTGTGGTTTGGGTTATTTTTAACGAGGGGGGAGTCTGGCCTGTGTTTGGGGTTTGGGCTCGCCTCGGAGCTCAGACCCTCGTTGGCGGCAGCAGCGGCGGCGGCAGCGGCGGCGGCGGCAGCAGCAACCAGACTCACTCCAGATGAATTAGTATACCGCAGGATCCCTTGGCCCTGCAGGGGGTTGAAGTTGCCATAGTTTGTGTAATTGCTATAAAAGGGAGAAGTGTAATAAATAGGTCTTCCAAGGATGGAGGGGGCCGGGTAGAGGGAGGGGGAACTGGCAGCCGGGGAGGTGGTGGAAGACGTAGGGGGGGTAAGGAGGCCACCGCTGGAGGAGGGGCAGTTCGGTTGCCCAGGCTGCCCCGGTTGCTGATGTTGCTGCTTTTGGTCCGAGGTAGCAATTTCCGCCAGCGACCACAATTTGGGCTTGACTGTAGGGTTCTGAGGCGCAGAAGGTCTGCTATCGAGGCATGAAGACGCTTTATTGGTATGAGTGGTGTTGCTATTGACGAGGCTCCGGGCCAAATCCTCGCGCTGGCTGTGGATATGGTGGAGATGATGGAGGTGGTGGTGATGGTGGTGACCGAGAAGTGGAGCTTCTACTCCCGTTAGAGGTGACGATGTGACGGATATGGGCGAGAGCTGAGCCCGCGGGTCGTGGTTCTGGTCCTCGCCGTCCTCGTCGCATTTGTTGCCGGCCGGGCCAGAGCCCAGCTCCCCCCGACAGCTGACCTTCTCCCCGTCGGACTCTGCCGAGCACGAGTGGTCCGTCAGAGTGTCCACGTGCAGGCTGATACCTAAGACAAGAGGAGAAACGTACAATAAAGATACAGTTCATCCTATAGTTACAGGAAAACCGAAAAACACAAGGATATAGGCCTATAATAATTAAAGAAAGAGAAATAAAAAATGAAGCTATTAAATATTAATGAGCAGAAAGTGTCTATAAATAAAAACAAATAGGCTTACATAAGATACGATTTTCTAATAAAATCTGAAAACTTATCTTGTACTCAAAGAATATTCCATGCATGTGTATTCAAAGCAACCACTCATGTTGTCCAACCAACCAGGCTTGAATAAGTACGATATTAATCATTCATATCAGTTTAAATAGCAGGCTACGATTAATAGCATTTTCTATATGACAACGATAATTATTTCAATTTTTTTGCATAATTATAGAAAAATGTCATCATAATAGCATTAACAATAAGGCCACTCATGTGAACTGCAATGCTTGTTTGTCTTTTACCAGTGAGCTGCCATCAATCATGTTACAGAAAATAAAACGGTCACCTTAACGTGTCATTTAGTCCCAAAGCCTCGTATTCATTCAACAATTAAATCAATAATTAAAGTTACTAAAACATACATTAAGACGATCTCTTGCAGATACAACATTCAAACCAGATTATTAATATTTGTTTTATGATTTAATCATTTTATATACTTCCATTTTTTGTACTCTGCACCAAATAACTTGAGCAGTAAATAAAATGGGCATCCACCATACCCCTTCCCTCCCTCTAACCCTCATCCTTCCCCGACTAGTTAAATGGATCATTGGCTCGGTCGCCAGATTATACCCCACCTTCATCCTCTGCTGAAGCCTCGCTGTTATCCAGGGCTTTTTCAGAGCGCTCCACTTCTTTCCTCTCTCCGTCCCCGTCCTCCTCGTCCTCGTCTTCGCTCTTGTTCCTGGGCGCCCATGTCATCTTGTTCTCCTTCTTGAGCCTCCTCCTGGCGTTGGCGAACCATGTGGAGACCTGTGTCAGCGTCATTTTAGTGATGATGGCCAGCATGATCTTCTCCCCTTTGGTCGGGTACGGGTTCTTCCTGTGTTCCTGCAGCCAGGCCTTCAGGGTGGCCGTGGCGTCCCTGGTGGCGTTTTTGCGGTAAGCCGGGTCATTGAGTTGGTATGGGTACCCTGGACTCCCATATGGGTGGTAACTTAATGCCCCGGCCATGCCCGACGTGTGTGCGTCATATGGAGAGCTCTGGGGAAAAGTTAAAAAAAGTCATGAATCTGCGATGTGTTTTAGAGTTTTAAAATGTTTTGTTTTTGTTTTTAATATCTGACATGAAGTGGCTTGTGCCTAATTTACAAAACAAGTTTACATAATTCAAATGCAGTTCAAAGCACACACACATTCAAATATTTTAAAAATTAAATTAAATTTAATTAATTTTATTCTACTGCGTTCATCACTATATGTTTTTTTTTTGGAAACAGAACAGGTGAAAAGGGGGCTGCAGAGAGATACAAATGCACTGGCAGAAATGAATCTGATTTTTGTTATAAATCATCTGGGCTTGATCAATGACGTACAGTGTATTGTTAAAATGAAGAAAAAAACTATCAATAGTTAATGATGTGCTTTGACGCTATTAATTAAAAATAAACTGTAAATGCAAGCAACACACCATGCGTAAAAGCAGGCCGCAGGACAGAACTAATGGTTAACTAATGGTAACGATCGTTATCGGATTAACTAATAACAGGGTGCCTGTTAATAAAGCAGTAAAGGTAATAAAAAGGACATTTCAATTTTCCATAATCACCTATTAACTTCCTCATTTTCTATAGTTGCTGCTTTTTTGTTGTTGTGGCAGCCCCAATGTGTTAACATATCTTCTCTTTGCAGCATTACAAATCCCATTAGCAAATCACTTGATATGCACCTTTCCTAAAATGCTTGAAGTGCCCTGTGACATTAGCATTGCAAGGCATGCTTTTCATGTTAAAATGATGTTTATTCAAGTCAGAATAAAGTCAGCGACTTCATCCCCTGGTGACTTTAATGACTGCTGAAGAAGACAGAGTAATAGGTTGTGTTTTATTAATTTCCTATGGTACACAAATTAACTGCTTAGAGACTAAAGGCTCAAATAAAAATCTAAGTCGGTCTTCTGTTTCACATAATTAGCTGCGCGGTGAGTGTTAAGCGTTGGTCAAGCCATTACAATTTGCAGCTCGAGCTTAAAAATCCCATTTAAGCCAAAAAAGGTCAAGGATTTTATAGTAAGACCCGGAGGAGTAGGCCAATACATATGAACACATAGCAAACGTGCACTCAAAAAGAAAGTTCCCCAAGCATTAAATGATGAATGAATTATAATAAAATACTGTAAACCTGTACCGATTATAATCGCGCTGTACGCCAGTAAAATATAGCTAAACCTTGCGCACTACAGACTTTAACTCGCCGACATATTTATCTTGCTTTGTAGCCTTATCATACAGACACGTATTTATAAGATATTTTACCATGTAGGATGGGAATCCCGTAGTTGGATCCGTGGAGTATGACAGTGGGCTGGAGAAGCCTGCGCTGGCCGAGGCGGAGAAAGCAGCCGATCCAGGGTAAGGACTGAAGGCTGAGCCAGAGGACGACCTCGCCAAGTCTTCATTCCGCGGGGCAGCCAGAGCCGAGGCCCCGTATGCCGGACACGAATAAAGAGCCAGAGAGCCCGGGGGCTGGTAGAGGTAACCCTGAGGATAGGACATTGGTGAGCGAGGGATAGGTCGCCGATTCCAAAAAGGGATGAAAAAACGCGCAGGGCGGCGAGCAACAGCAGCCAAAAGAATAAACAATCAACTCAATAATCAGCCGTGCAAACAGTCATCAGACAATGAAAATAAAAAAGTCCTCCCTCCACAGGCCCCCTTACTGGGAAAAAAACCCCGAAAGATCTGTTAAAGTGCCCACATAGAGGCAATGTGGCATGCGTCTTGATCCCCTAGCGTCCGATGTTTTTAGTACGCAGCACTATGAAGTGAGGAGTTAGGGGGAAGGAGCCAGTGGAGTTTCAGACACACAGAGCATTGGGGGAAACTGGAGCTGTCACTCGGGCTCATCTGAATATCCCTTCCCCGCCCCCTTTCTGCCTCACAGAAATGGAGCCTCGGAACAAAACCAAGACTGCACACTGCAAAAAGTAGCGTCCACCCATCTGATCGGGAGTGGTTTTGTTTTAGTGAAAACCTATTTCTTAATAAAATTAGACAAATCAACCAACAGGGTAAGATAACAATGTAACTGTCGCTAATGCAAATAATTAAACCACAGCTGCGATCTGCTGCATGTGTCATTTGTTTCAGATAAATTCACCACACAGGTAATGTGTACCAGAACTTGAAATTGAGTCATTTTGAATTTTTCTTTTCTAAATTCTATTATGTCAATTCAAATCCCCAACAGCGCACTAATTGATTTTTTTATGATGGATATTTGTGCAGCGCCATGACATTAATAGTCTGACAGAGAGAGAAAGACAATGATAAGAGTAGTTCGTATGTTTTACTCAATCATCGTGGTGCCGTCGGCCAGGTTCTTTTTTTTTATTAAGGTCAGGTTGATTGTGGCACACAGCGTCTGTCTGATCGAAACTTGCACACACTCCCATAACAACTGTGCAAGAGAGAGAGGGGGGAGATGGGGAGGGAGGGAGAGAGAGAGAGAGAGAGAGAGTATAAAATAGCCAGTGCTCCACACGCAGCTAGTTATTTCGTCAGTCCAGCTATCAGAAGTGGACACATCCATGAATGTATGCGATAAGTAGGTGTGTGCGCGCTCTGGTCTGCGAGAGGCGACCCCGGCTCCTTAATTTCCACCACTTGGCACATCTTAAACACACTCAACCCTTATTATTATAATTACAGTCATCAGGAATAATAAAGCTGTAGGTGCTGGTGATAGTCTTTCCTCTAGACAGACTAACAGACCAAGCTAACCACAAACACATTTCAAGTGTTTGCGCGCAGTTGTATTAGGCGAGTTTGACAATTGTTTATTTTTTTTTTTTTTGCTCATGCACTCCGCCAGCGTGTTTGGACACTCACCTGTCTACACTGTTGTGTGTCTGTGTGCGCGGTTGGACGTGTCTGCATGCAGAACAGACCATAGCCTTGTCCTTTATTACTGTGATTACAGGCATTATGACCTCTGTTGGAGACAAGCGATACAGCACAGCATGGCGGAAACCTGAAACTGTGACAGAGGTTTTTGGAACGGGCAGTCAAGGTGGTAAATACAGAGAAGAAGAGTGGCCTAGCAGTCTTCCTCATCAGTATTCATCGGAATGAATGTGTTCATCCATCAGGTGCTTGTTCCTCCACTGCAGTGTGGTCTGACAGTGTTGTAAACAGCAACAGCACCATTTAAAGAGAGGCAGTACAGCTCGCCTGTTAGCAGGACTGACTCATTTATTTAACATAGGTATTTAACATCTTAATACATTCCTGTATTAGAATACAAAACAGTCCCATAATCTCAATTTATTGCAGTTAATAGCCAACACAATCTCCCATAATTTCATATATTCAAATCCTGAGTTAATTACAGCCATAGTGGGGCACATTTCCAACTTAGACTACTTTAAAAAGGCGTGACAGTGTTATGACTCTAACAGAATAACTATTACTTAGTTCTATTATTAATTATTAACCAGAAGAAGAAAAAAATTATAAAAAGCTGTTTAAAATTGAATATATTACCTTTATCTGTGACCATATGTCATATGTGATTGTAAAAAACAGAATGGCTGCTGACAGATTGCCATTAAAAGGAATTTAACTTGCTGGATTATTATTTTTCTATACAACAATGTATATATTTTTGGTTTAACCATATTCAGCAACTGGACGGTGTACTATAGTGATCATGATATGGATGAAACACAGAGTACAGTATTAGTATCTCAATTAGCCCTCAATATGCAGAGCTGTATTCATAATTGTTTACTGTAGTGCCAACATTTAAGTACGTTTTACATCTTTTTGGAGACACTAAGCATGTATTGTTACCTCCATTATGTGTGAGTGCCTGTCTGCTATTCAGGAAATGCCTTGTATTTTTCAGGTTGTTTATCTGGTTCAGGCAGGACTAATCAATCCCAGACGAGTAAATGAGTACTCTTAACATATATTGGGTCAAGATGTGTTTGACTGGGAGTACTGTTCGGCCCACACCAGGGGGCACTGTCTCCTCTACACACAGACCATAGGCCAACCATCAGTACTGCACCATCACTGGGAGTGAGAGTGTGTGTGTGTGTGTGTGTGTGTGTGTGTGTGTGTGTGTGTTTGTGTGTGTGCATGGCATAGGGGCCTTTTTTCACTTGTATGTGTGTAAGTGTAGGCATAATGGTGAATGTGTATGTAAATGCCTGTGTGCAGATATGCATATTGTCAGTGTGAAAGTGCACCTGTCTGCCTCTTAAGGTGAATAACTGTGTGTGTGTGTGTGTGTGTGTGTGTGTTAAACTCTGCATAGTACATTCCAGGTCTCAGTTTCAGACAGGCTGGAGCTACTAAGATATTTTAGTCCCAGCCTGATGGAGATATAGGAGATGGGAGAGAGAGGAGATTGACAGACAGGCAGGCAAGCAGAAACACAAGGCAGACAGACAGGCAGATAAAGACAGTATAGAGAGTATAGACACAGAAAGGCAGACAGATGAAGCAAGACAGAAAAGCATCAGGCCAGACAGACAGAGAGGCATACAAGAAAAAAGATGTAGTTAGAGATCACATCCTGCATGACCTTATCGCCCATTAGGACTAATAGAACTTACCTGTGGTGACTTTTAACACTGTGTATAAATATGGTATTACATTTTGCTGATGACAATGAGTTATTAACATGGACAGAAAGTGAGCTTGAATTTTTACTTTCACACAGTATGTATAAGTTAATAAAATACAACGTAAAAAAACCCCAATACAGTACACCTAACAAACAAACATTTAAAATGTACATTTGGCTCCACCTGGTGTGATACACTTAAATAAAGTTAATCAAATTACTTAGCTTTAAATATTTGCTAAAAAGAAGAAAAAAAAAAGCAGACATACTTGTAAAATATTGATGTTATATTATAAATGCATATGACCGCTTATCGGATAAAGTATTTTTTCTACATCTGCTCACTCCAGATAACTCCATGTCAGTCGTTCTATGAAAAATGTCATCCTTCATGTATGAAGGAAACAGCTATTGATTTCTCATCTATTTTCTCCACAGAATTTACCACTGAATAATGTTGAACTGGCAGAGGTTGCTTGTATTGTATTTGCTGATGATTTCTAACTGCTAACCCTTTTTGCTAGGGCAAATTGCCCGAAGTTCAATTGAATAGCTAAAATGATCCAGCTTTGATGTTATCCCCTTTGTTTATTACACATACAGCTAAATAAATATAGCTTTTTGATTTTTGATTTGCTTTTGAACTTTTGCGGTGCAGCTGTTGTGGACCTTTTGCATGTTTATCAATTGACAGTATATGACTTGCATTGGGGTTTATGTGTTAACGATGTGGGTGCATGTGGGGGCAATTTTAGGGTGGAGCTGGGTAAATGTGTAAATTCTGCATGTGTGTCAGTTTATCAGTCGAACTATGTAGGGCTGTAGGTGCATGACTAACTACAGTGGCTTGAGAAAGTTTAAACACCCCTGCTAAAGTTGATTAAAAAGAAGAATAAAAAAATGGATATAATTAAAAAAATTAGGAAAATCCAACCTTTTAAGGACACCAATTTTCTTTGTGAATGAATAATGTAAATAAATAAATGTTCTTCCTTAAAATACAGTGGGCATAAGTACACACGCCTCTATGTTAAATTCCCATAGAGACAGCCACATTTTTATTTTTAGAGGCCAGTTATTTCATGGATCAGGATACTATGCATCCTGACAAAGTTCCCTTGGCCTTAGGAATTAAAATAGCCCCACATCATCACATACCCTTCATCATACATAGAAATTGGCATGGGGTACTTTCCATAAGATCATCTCTCAATGCAAATCAAACCAGCAACTAGGCAAGCTGAAATAAAACTATATATATACACTATAAAATACTTATGCCCCCTGTATTTTAAGGAAGAACATTTATTTATTTACAATACATTATTAATTCACAAAGAAAATTGGTTTCCCTTAAAAGGTTGGATTTACCTAAATTGCTTGAATTAAGGCATTAAGATCAATATCCAAAAGATGATTTTATTCCTCTTTTCAAATCAACTTTAGCATGGGTGTGTAAACTTTCTTAATCCACTGTAAGTGCGGCTGTGTAGCAGAGGAATGGACTAGTAATGTAGTCATATCGAGCTGGTCTGAAATCAATACAGTCTGGAAATGTAGCAGTTTGATTAAAGCCTAGAACTTAGAACACTGTTTTGAGTTTTACCACCTTGAAAAGCAGTTTGTCTTCTTCTAGCTTTGAAATCATCGTAATTGTTTAATATTGAGTGAGGTGCTCTCTCATCAACTTTATAATATACAAATACACAATCAATAGTGTACATGACTATTTAAAAACCCAAAAGCTCTAAATGTTTTATCTGTTGTGGGCTAAAAGAATGGTCAGTATCCCAAACTTGCACAAAGTGCAGTGCATGTGCATTTGTGTGCTTATGTTTGTGCGTGGGAATGAAGAAGAAAAGAGAAAAACTGCATTGTGATCTTGGAGACTTAGTGAGCTATAGGCAGACTTCTTATGATCAAAACAACTCCCCAAAATTTGGAGGTTGGTTAAAAAAACAAACAGACAAAATGTTGCATGTCAATGTCAAGCACATGTCTTTGTGCATCAGTCATCACAACGATATCACATTTGCTGTATTGTGATACAAAGCACAACTAAAATTCATCCCCTTCCCCCTTCGCGTTTGTCGTGGAAATGTCTTTGGTCTTCTTTTTTTTCATACAACGGGGGAGGGGTCAATAGGGGAGGGGGCAGCTGGGGGAGGCGAGGGGTTGGGTGGCAGACTGGCGACAGGCCGTCATCTCCATCCCCGCCTGGCATCTGCCCACTGCTGCCAACCCTCTTCTAATCAGCAGCCGTCCATGTGCTTGGCAGCAGAGGGGTTTTCAAATCAGCTTCTCGCCCCGAGTTAAAAACCCTAAGCCCTATCACTTTGTAAACGGCTACCTTTAGGGCAACTGATGCAGGGACGCCTCTGATGTGTTGAAGAGGAGAACATCGGTTGCCTTGAATATGTTATGCTGCTAGCACTGTTGTTGCTGTTGTTCTTGTACTTGTTTATCATAGTTTTTTTTTGTTTTTTTAAACCAAAATCACAAAGCCGCTCCATCTTAAGGTTTGATTTGTTTAACATGCTGCTAACTGACATGGATGTTGGGAAAACAGTTTGCGGGGAGGAAAGTGAAGCAGTAAAGTGATGGGCTTGAAGTGCAGTTCCTCTTGAGAAAAAGAAGGGAAACAAGAACCACACTTGTAGTGAAACACAAGTCTTTATTTTTGCTTTATTCTGACATGTCTGAATTGGTAAGACAAGGAGAACAATGTTTTTGCTCCCTAACTCAAGGCTGGAAAACTTCTCTCACAAGAGCTGTTTTGCAAACTACTAACATGACATTTAGTGTGAACAAAGTTCTGTCTCACAGCGTGTGAGACAAAGTGACTTCAAAGATGACAACACCAAGGCGCCCGGATGGCTCAGTTGGTAGAGGACGCATGTACAGTATGTAGCCGCCCCGGGTTCAACTCCAACCTGCGGCCCTTTGCTGCGTTCCTCCGGCTGTCCTGTCAAATAAAGGCCTACATGCCCCAAGAATTATCTTAAAAAATAAATGAATAAAGATGATAACACTTGCACTGTTGCTTACAAATATGATAGCTATAAAACTCATACACATTCACGTTCATTCGTAAACAAACTATTTGGTGTGTATCATGAAGCTACAGGGCTCATTCATCTGCAGGGTGGAGGGTGGGGGATTTAGGTGGGATGACTGTTGGCTTCAGAAGTAACAAGCACAAAGAATTGGCTATGTGGAAGGAGAAGAAGAAAAAAAAAAAACACAAATTACAGGAATTATGTGCAGCATGGGTTTCAAACACACACACATCCAGACAGGCTGATTGATGAACCAAACGAGTCACAGAAAATCAAAGGGGGGAAATAAAGGGAGACACAAAGCGGGGACAATTTGATGTGGACTAACCCTCTCCGGTGGCTCTGTAGCCAAGGGTCGGGCAGATAGGGTTGCCTAGAAAGAGTCTGCTGACAGCCAGTGTCACTGGGCTTTGTAATCATTGTGCTGGACCTGATAGGGTTACTAGCGGCTAATCCAAGCTGACCTTGGTTAGGTGCCCTGAATGAGGACGGCTTTGTACAGTGGGGACAAGCTAACAGTATGACGGTGATGCTGACATATAATGTCTGCGTGGGGACTTGCCACCACAGCTCTTTTGTTGTGCTATCGAGTTGCAAGACCCAGGCACACACTCACACACAGAAAAATGTTTTTCTCTTTCTATCCGGGTGGAAGAAAGGTGGCATTTAAATTGTCACTGGGGAGAAGGTAAGGTTGTATCTCAAGGTTCAAGAGGTCAGCTCTTGTGTTGGATGGTGTTCCAGTGACTTCAAAACAAATCCTATCGTGATGAAATTTCATGTTGTATTGGCTTGTGCTCGTCTGTGTGTTACCATGTAAGTGTGTCTGTGTCTTCACTAGATGTGAATGTAGTAGAAATGCCAGCACACATCTATGACATGTTCTTACAAACCGTATCTCTGAGACAAGGCCAAATGGATACAGCAGCATTTTTTTTTTCCTCCCTCGACAGAGCATGCATTTTCACAATAGGAAAGAAGCATTTTTTTCTTCCACTCAGATGGTACTGCAATGCAAAAAAACTAACTGCAGCTAATCAAAAAAACGGTGTATATATAATGTATTCTGTTTACTTGGGATACAAATGATGAGTAATTAATTGTATGTTGACTAAAAATGCTAATGAGCTATCCCACATAAAACATGTGTGCCCTCATAATGAAATGGCCAATTACTGTCTAATACAGGGTGACACAATTAACCAGGGGATCCAATGAATTAATGCTTTTTTAAGACAGTGTCTTATATTAATAGAAGAATGGGAGACAGGAAGAAAGCTCACCAGCATCAATTCAACATCCGCATATACACATTAGCCCAACAACAAACACACACATGCACACACACCTTCAGGCTCCAACCGGTGTGAAGGCAGTAGTGAGAAGGCATCCTTGCCTTTCTTACTGCCAGGGAGAGCTGTAAACGGGAATAGGATTCCCATCCCCTGGAGCCTGCTACTAATCCACAACAGGCCCACTGCTGGATTACTGGGGACATCAGCTGACATGCCAGCGAATGCACGCACATGCACGCGCACACACATGAATACATCACACACACACATATCAGTGTGTGCAGACACGTATGCCAGCCACGCAATATGTGTAATTTACACTTACTTGCATGTACATCAGGGGTCCAGTGTATGGATGGAAGCACACAAACACGCCAAATCACACACATAATCAAGACCTGGAATGCAGCTCATGGCTTTAATACATTGGCAGGACAATATAGAGATTGCCATATTTCTACAGTCAGGAGTTGGCAGTATTGGCTAAGTCTGTCCTCTATTGTCCCTGCTGGTCTGGATGCATGTTGAAGTATATGCTTTTTGGAGTCCCTCAATGTGCAATTAAACATCTATCTTGCATTATAAATGATGCTGTGCTTTGTTACTCCTGATTCTGTAATCATTTTTCTAACTAAAGCAGTACATTAAAGTTTTGTTTCTGAAATTGCAATTCACCAGATATGTCTTGTCTGTGTCTCCTGTCTCCACAACCATGCAGTACAATTTGAAAAGGACAAACAATTCCTTTCTTGAAATCAAAATTAAAATCAAGTTAGGTTAAGTAGGCCTATAGAGTAATTGGGTACAAACACAGTTGCTCATTTTATAGCCCTGGCAATGCAATTATTTAAATTAGTGACAAAGTAAAGTCCACCTTAGTATTGTGTGTGAAAGCAGCTGATTCAATGTGTGTGATTCTCTACCTTAGTAAAGTGTTGATGAGAAGCTGCTGAAAAAAATAAAAAAATAACAAGCTACTGTATGTTGTGTGGGAAAACAAACTCAGAAGACACAAGCAAACACTGACATTGTGAAAAGGACAGTGCAATTTAAAAAAAATCTGCATGTGAGAAAAACGGAGCTAAATAAGACACAATTGCACGTTATCTGTTAATGTCAATAATCATTTATGTTCAACCTTTGAATATTGCTATATATAATCATGCCATTGTAAAATATTTAAAAAAAAATTGGCTTACACTTTACTTGAAGCTATCTACATAAGAGTGACATGACACTGTCATGAACGTATTGTAAACATTATAAACAAGTCATAAACATTTATGACATAACACTTCTTTTACTAGGTTTCATTAGGTTTTGACACCGAGTTATGGTTAGGGTTCATGTGTTATGACAGTGTCATGTCCCTCATATGTAGATACCTTCAGGTAAAGTGTTACCAAAAGTTAAACTGGAAGTGAAATTTTGTCTGGCAAATTTTGTCTGGCACCATATGCCGATTGTTTTAAACTATCAGCTCCAACACGCAAATCAGCTGTAACACATTTCAAATGCAGTCAGGTAAATCTCAGCCCATGATTAGGTCAAGCGTGGTGGCGGTATTTGTGGTAAACACTGTTCCGCTCTGGGGGCTAAACGTTTGTGTCAGTAAAGAATAATTACACCCTTCCACGTTGTATCTATCGTGTTAATCTCGGTCCACAGCAGCCACTTTATTCTCTCGTTTGTTTAATAGCTCACTAGCAGCTTTATTGTTTCAAAGTGCTCAATAGCAAACCTGTAAATTCTCTGTTCAACATTTGCCCCCGTGGCGTTATGGTTCACCGGTGCTGAATGTTAAAATAAAGCAAACAGCCATTGATCTGCAATCAAAGATCCAGGAGAGGAGGTCATTTACATGTAGAGAAGAGAACCATTAGGAACTGTGCTGCAAGGCATGTGTGGAGTTTAATTCATTTAGCAGTGGTTTGCTGGCCCACTATTGGCTTACCTATATTAGGTATATGTTAAAAAAAAAAAGGGGGTGGGGATCCCTAAACTATTCTAAATTATGTTGTGTAGTTGTGGTAGATGCATTCTGTTGCTAATTAGAAAAAGGATGTGGATATGTGCTGCACACAACAAAGCCAAGTAAACTATCAAGGGACCAAGGGAGAGAGACAGGCTTTATACTGTGGGCCTTGATTTGAGGCAGAGGAATCAGATAGGAGGCAAATGGCTTTTGAAAATTAGGCACAACTACATATTGGCAGTTGGTCAACTTTGCAACTGTCCCAGGAGTCCTGAGTGCTTATGCAATGTGTTTCAGCTTCTGTTAAAATGTGATGATTAAATGGGCAACTACTTCCTAGATTTGTAGACTGAGAGCTGGGCCTGTTTATTTTATTTATTCATAGCGTGGATATGAATAATTTACCGGTCAGCAGTTTTTGTCAGAGGAGAATCATTATTGTATGTGGCAGGCTAAAGGTTTGTGATTTCCTGCATTTGGCACTTCTCCGCTTTATTGACAGCGGCCAGCTTATGTCGGGGTCAGTCTCCACTGAAGCTGGTTTAACAGGTTGTCATAAATGTGTGCATGATAAAGAACCTCCCTTGTTGGATTGAATTTTGTCTACATGTTTTCAACAACTAGAGGAATACTATTATGCAGGGCTGTAATACTTGAGTCCGGTCTCGAGACGCTTTTCGGTTGTCTTGAACTCGGACTTGTCTTGGACTCGGCCATTGGACTCGCCAATAATTCTAGTTGGTCTCGACCAAGTCCGGCACTATATGCTTTTGGTCTGAAGTAACTTCCTCCTTTAAAACAAAACCATGTATAAATTGTGCTTGTTCAGAAAACAGGTATTAGTTTTATGCAGAATCCATCGTCTGCTACTCACCTGGCTGTGTCATGTACCTCAATCATCAGGGACCAAACATTTTTATTTTGGCCACAGACACAATGGCCCTCATTTATGAAAAGTGCGTATGCCCTAAAACAGGCGTAGGACGCACGTACACCAATTCCTACATAAAGCAAGGCATTTATCAATTTGAATGTGAATCTCACGTCTGGTCTGGCAAGTTTCAAGTCAGTGTGGACTTGCGGTGCGGCATATAATTAGTTTAACAGGAGAAGTCATCAGTTGATCAGTTATCAACAATGGCAGATCTGGCTCTATGAGCCGAGCAACAGTGCACACCGGCCACGGTCGGATTGATTAAGGGCAGATGGCTCTGTCTTGTATCAGTGGGGGGGTCCCTAATATACACGCCAGAACAGTGTTTTAGCGTGTGGGGTTCTGCACAACATTGCACAGGAAACAGGGTAGTGATGTAGTGGATGGAGATGGTCAGATGGAGCCAGCTGACCCGATGCCCAGAGAGCAGTGTCCAGCACAGGTCCAACTGGGGCTATACGAAGGAGACAGGATATAGACAGAGGACACGCGCTCTCCCTCACAGCTCACGGTTGCACGAGTAAAATAAAAAACTGTACAACCTCTGCTAATGTGTGTTAATTGTGCTAATATGAATATAGGTACACCTACATGTAGGCCTAAGAGCTTGCAATATAAGCCAATATATTACTATTGTAATACATATGTATACATAAGTCAAGGATATATAAATTAAATAAATTTCTGCTGGAGTCTGATTTTCTATGGCAACACTGTCAACCACATCAGTGATCTCTTTCCATTCCGCATTCTTTCTACAGCCTTCAATACCAGTTTTTAGGCTGCCAAATACTACACACACATGCAATCAAACCTGAGATGTCAGCGTTTCAATTTCCACCTCTGAAAAGTTCTGCTTCTTAGATGGATTGCGTCTCGACATGTCGTAAATAGCAGGACCGAGGCATCAAAACCGAGAATATATTGGAGCGTGATATTTAAATTATGATTCTTTCCAGCCGCTGTATTTATCAATGCACGACCATTCTAATGCTCTGATTGGTGTGGTACCAAAGTTTCATGGATCACACAACCTGTTGTAAGATGATTTCTGCGCTCATATCTGCGCTGCTTTCTACGTTAGGTTTATAAATGAGGGCCAATGTCAGCAAGCACTTTGTACAATGAATTCTTCAGAACAAGTTATTGTTAAGTTTAAGTATTAAGTTGTTATGACGAGAACAGAAGGACTGAAACGCACGGCTCAACAATAAAGGATTTATTGGGAAAAAGGGAAAGGGGAAATGGAAAGGCGGACGCCAAGGACCGGGACGCAGAGAACGGGAAGCTGGAGAGATCTCGGGGAGGGAGGATACTCGGAAACGTGGAGCCGAGGAGGAGACACGGGAGGTGAAGCGTGGGAGAGCCGGGAGCGTGGAGCCGAGGGGGAGACACGGGCACCGGGTGTGGAGATGGAGACACGTGGAAGTGGGGCGCCGTGGGAGGAGGACCCAGCTGGCCGGAGACAGGAACGGAAGTGGAGATGATACGGCGGAGGAAAAAAAAAAGGAGGGAAGTACAGGAAAATACAGGGATGTGAATATTCTAGATAAGGTTGTCCTTTAGCGAGTTTCACCGGCATAACTGGAGGAACGATCCTGGGAAGAGTGGATGGAGAGCTGGGGTAGATATACGCTCGTTGATTTGGAGATGGCAGGCAGGTGTGAGCGGCGGGAACAGGTGATTACTAATGAAACTCAGGTGTGCGTTGTCAGCTGGCTTCAGCAGGAGGGAGCGTGAGAAACAAAGAAAACAGTAAGGAAACAGGGCAGGCCAACAGAAAACTCGGAAAAATAAAAAACACCCAGCCGGATCCCAACCATAACAGTAATAGCTTCATGAATGAATCATTTTACATTTTAAGTAAATAATATGGCTAAATTTGATATATGGATTTATTGCACTTGCTTTTTGATTATTACAAATAAAGCAAAATGATCGTCTTAATAGAAGATATACTGTCTCTCACATCACATACTGTACATTAGGAACAGGTAAGTAAATGGTCTCTCATTTGGACTCAGTCTTGACTAGGACTTAAACCTCTTTGGACTCGGTCTCGACTAGTCCTGGTCTTGGACTTGACAAAGGTGGACTTGACTACAGCCCTGCTATTATGTGTTTTAATTACGGTGCCAAAACATAAGCAGGATTCTGGCAAAATATTAGCTAGATAACTAATTCCAGCTTCAACAGCTAGACCACATAATCAAAACATATATATGATATACTTGTCTCACCACATATGAACTCATGTGACTATCCTCCCAATAATGACATCATCAGTCAACAAGTGCCCTTAAAACCATAACACATCAGCATTAACACTGGAGACCACTGTTCATTTCCTGTTTCTAACAGTCAACCTTGCTTTTTTAAAACATGACCACAATTCTTCCATAACCTTAACCACGTGATAATTCTCATAACCATGACAGCAAAGGTCTCCTAACCAAAAGGAGGTGTCTATTTTAATCCAAAACATGCTTCCCTGACCTTAACAATGTTATTATTTGAATCCATACCATGATCTTTCCCTACATCACATCATCAAACGGATTTATTGTGCAGCAGTGATTTGACGTTTTGCTGATTTTCTGTGGTTTTCTATTTTAAATTTGTTAAAACAGATGGTCTGACGGACAGAGAGATGGGTTCCTTTGCCCTCTCTTCTTCAGGAGTACATTCAGTGAAGGGCAATTGAGTTCTGCAGTCTGTTATCAGCTCGGTTTTTGATGGAATAGTGCAGATAACAGAGTACTCAGAAAAGATGGAAGGAAACAGGAGATCAAGAACTGCAGGTTCTCAAATAATTATTGCACATTCTCCACATATCAACAGATTTATTTCTAACCTTTAACATGCCATATTGGTTTCAACACACTCAAAGCAGTTGGTGGATTTATTGGACTATTGCTTTGGAAATAGCTTTAAGTGTTTGACTGATTTTACAGAAAAGTAAATATGGATTTTGAATGTTTGTTGTCCTTTCTTATTTTCATTTTGCTCAGAGGATTGCGACTTATTGACTAAGATCCAGTGTGGATAAAACCAAGAAATGAAAGCAAATGGTAAGATTGAAGTCAAATCAGTAGAGCTGTTCTTGCCTCAGAGGCTAATCAGAAGTTTTGACATTGGCTACCTCTGAAAGCATTCCTGATAGCTGTCTTTAAGATGGAATTGCTTGTTGCCAACATCACAAATGAGAAATGACTGGTGCCCAACTGGCAGACGTTCCTTGTTACAAGGCCTTGACTGGAGTGACTAAAGGGGTATGGGATGACTATCCTCTTACATTCGAGCCACAACCCTGTATGTTGTATCATCACTAACAGAAGTCCACTGTTGGATTCTCCAATAAGTGGTACATTTGTTAACATTTTTCAATTCAAGCTTGGAATGGGTAACAAAGCCAAAGGGTTACTCTGATGGGGATACATCATTGAATCTGATGTGAGCTCAGCCATGTCTATTTCAATTACCAAAGCATTACCACCCTACAAAAATAAAAAGCAGCCTATGATTTTATGGCTTATTGCAAGCCATGACATATTCTTGGTGTTGTTTTAAACTTTAATTTGTGTTTCTTGTAAGAAAAAAACAAACAATTGTGGAATAGATGTTTTTTGCTATTTTATATTCGCCACAATAAATTTACACACACACCGACACACAATAGACTCAGATTAGACTCAGATCATCACTAAAAACAGTACAAAAAACACATTTGACAGACCTCGATCTAACCAGGGCCTTTTCCCATCAAGGCGTGATTATGTGACTAGCCCCCAGTTACAAGTAATAAAAGAAACGCCTCTCTTTTTTATTACATCTCGCAATCGTGAACAATGGGACGTTTGCCTCTGAGCCATTTATTCAGCTCTGATGTATGATTAGCACAGGGCAAATCAATAGCATGTTGGATGATCTTAACGGAACAGTACTGCGATTACCCCTCCGTCACAGGGGCAAGCGCTGATATTTGTCTGTCAGCGGTGACATGCTATCTCTAGCAGGGCACTGGGGCCAAAACACAGCTATTGATCCTGTCAACTTTGTTTGCCCTAATGGTATGGAGGATGAGTGGAAACTGCCTGCCACTGGAAATGTATTGCACGGTATGTAACGGCCTTCTGGACCAAGGGAAGGAACATGACGTTGATCTGTTTTCATGGTGAATTATACTGAAGGTCCCCCGTTAATACTGCACAAACTGAAAGTGAATATGCTAACAAGAATATCCTTAAGAGCAGGAGACCCTTTTTCTGCATTGACAAAACACAGCAAAGGCAACATTTTCTCTTTGCTAAGTTTGTTGGAACACACATGCTGTAATAAGAGTTGATTTTTGTCCAGATATCCACAGTTGTACACATCACTGAAGAAGTTAAAATTAGTTAGTGTGTTTTTCGTTCATGGTATTTCATCTGTTTCAATCTGCTGCTGCTATAGGGAACATAAAAGGTACCACCACTTCTAAAGAATGAGAAAATCTCATGAATATGCCCTTATGTTAATGTTTGTCTGCTGGGGCCATTGTGCACAGGTTTACAGTTGCATATGTTGTGCTTTAAAGCGAGGGATGTAGTTCTTTGAAAGTAATGGGATTTACATGCATTTTTATACTACAGAAGATATCCTGTATACGGTCAGTGTACTACAAAAAAAGGGTTGTCACTATTTGACTTTGCTCACAACAGAATTACCTGTCATATACAGTATGTGTACTGTATATAACAAATGTATAAGAGAAGGATCAAAGATCTTCTTTGGGTTGTCAGTAGACCCCCGCGTGTGTTTTATGTATTCACAAATTGCTTTTTGACAGCTTTATTCTAAATCTTTGAAGGGAAAAGATACTTTTAAGAGGTGCAAAAACAAGCAACCTTTATCAAAAAGCCAGCAGCTGCCCTCCAGAACCATGTTTAACTCTCACCCTACACACTCACCTCTCATGTTACATTTATTTAATTAAATATCATGAGTAAATAAAACATCTAGCTAAGCAGTTAATCCACTAGTTTGGCGGAAGTTGGGAGAAAAATATGAAAAAAGGGTTTAATGAACACAACCTGCTCTCAAGAGCCAATGCCTTTCATCTAAAGAATCAAAACTCAACATAGAAACCTGTGATTACTATAAACCCGAGATCTTCAACACAGGGTCCGGGGTCCCTGGGGGTTCCTCAGAGTTGCAGCATTGGGGCTCTTCAAATCATTGTTACATTTTGAAAGCTTTTTTTAAGTACATACAAATACTTGCACATCTACTGTATAATATGAGACAGGTGCGTCAGAGAGGGATAAGTCAGTCAAAAGTTGCAGAGAAACTCCCTGTCTAACCTTTGAAAAATAAATGTCATAGAAGACGTTTTTGATACTAGACCTTCATCTGGAAAAAAAAATGAAGGAAGTTTCTTTGCAACTTTTGAAAGTTTCTTCAAGAAAGAAAATGTCTTAACATGAATCCAACATATTATTAGCAAATGTAAATCAGCCTATTTGTGAAAAGAAGACATAATAATGATAGGCTTACTGGCCTATATGTAAGGTAGTCATTAAGATCCAAACACAGCTCATCTTAAGGATTCACTGTGTAACATTAAACCAGGATTTATAAAATCATACCGCCAATTACTTTGATAGGTTCGTTTTCTATGCAGTAAAAAGGTATGTATGAAGGTGTTAGGCTTTTAAAGTAGGCCCAGTTAAATATTCAACTTAATTTATAAAATATGTAGTAGGGGGTCCCTGCTCTATCCCTCTTTTAGATTAGGGGTCCTTGGCTTAAAAAATTTAAAGACCCCTGCTTTAAACAGTTGGCCCACTGACCATAACCGTTCCAGTGTCTGTAATATTATGGATGTACGTGTGTGGTGGCGAGACTGGATTGGTGTACAGGACTATTGCATATGCAGTAGCATACGTGTGCATGTCTGTGTGTGCATGTACGATGTATTAGTTTGTGTGTGCATGCCCCTGAGTGAGTGTGTGTGTATCCAGCAGTGCCCCTGGCTAAGTCTCTTCAGATCTTTTCCTGTTTATGTATTTCCCTTCCTAGACTGAGGCCCCAGGAATCTGCTGGGGGCTATACAGACACAGAATAGTAGGAGGAACATTTTGTTTATTTACTGTCAGGAATTATCACGTAGCATAAATATCAATACAGCCAAAGGATGGGGAGGTTGGGAGTTCTAATAGCATGGAAAACGATGGAGATGTAGAGGGATTGATGTGTGATGCACATCATGGCTGAAGTATTACACAGAGCAGTGTGTTTACAGCATATGAACAGATGTAAATGGAGCAATTTAAGGTTAAAACTCCAGTATAGTTTTCAAGAATATAATTATTTTGTGGGCATTACGTCTGTTAAAATATAAGCTTCTATCTGGTGGACTATAACATGGCAAAGTTTGATTTAATGAGACATCAAACATCAGTTTTATTTTGTGCGTCAGTGGCCATTTATCATTTGAGTCATTAAAATCTACAAGACCTATATCTTTGTGGGTTATCACACCTGTTATTCCAGCTCCTCAAGTTTTCATGGAAAAGGCATCATTGAGGTTAAGCCACAGTACATAACACAGAGCACAATGGCATCAGATAACTTGACAGTCATGGACAGCTGGAAAAGCCACATACACACAAACGCACACACACTAAGATGTGCCAACACATACTCTGAGTGCTTCTGGATAGAAACAGAGAGTGACAGTGATAGAATTTACAGTGATGGTATCAGCAAAGCAGCCATCACAGCTTTGGCAGATTGGAAGGCCATCAGGACCCATCTCCCTGACTCTGATCAGTGTTCGCATCCTGACATCAGCCAGCGATGTTAACTCCAGGCCCTGAAAGGGGGCTATGAACCATGATCAGCGATATCAAGACACCAGAAATAGAAATCCATTTTCCTGCCTCGAGGAGAAGGGGGGGAGTGAATGAATATCAGTGGCCTTCTAGTCTGGTCTGGTTGGGTGTTAGTTGGGTGTCTGTCTCTCTCCCTCTGCTTCACCACGCACGCGGGGCCATTTAGCTGGTTTTGCCTCTCCTCTTGTTCTGAAGGTTAAAGGATTAGGAGCTATGTTTTCAGACCGGATTGCTGTCCTGGCATGGATTTAGATTTTGGCCACACGCACTAGAAACTAGAGCCCCAACACACGCACAGGTGCACATGTGTCCAGGAAAACACACACACACACACAGAGCGCTGAGCAGGAGGTTGTGGGGATTAGCAGGAAATACCACAAGATGGTGGCCAAAGCATTTTTTTTCTTTCTTTATGGCGCTAAATAACAAAATGAGAACAAACCAGAGGTGCTTGTACAAAGTTGTTGTTTTTTTTCCTCTCCGCCCTCCCTCTCTAGTCTTCCATCGTCCTTTCCTTCCTCTGGTCCTGTTTGAACATGCTGACCAGTGCGTTGTGGCATTTCCAAAAGCAAAAAGCTATTAAATATAAACACGGTGTGTGTGCTTCTTTCTGCTTTCATTTGATTTGCTTAGAAACATATTGAGATGCCTGTAAAGCCAAGCAAAGTTGTGATGAATTATTGATTGTTGACAGATTCATCAAAGCACCGTGTAGTACTTGTCTTGGCATTTCTTAACACTGAATTTACAGAGAACCGACACTAATGCGCTCATGTCGTCCACACTTGTTAACAAATTGGGGCAAGTTGGTGGACCTCTTGCTGTAAAAAGTCAACCAAAAAAAACAAGGCCAGGTACTGACAGAACTGGCCTGAAAGCGTCAATGAGTGCCGAGGAGAAAGCGTGTGTGTGTGTGTTTGGGTTTGCATGAGGGAACATACACCAGACTTTAAAAAATGTATGAAGAACACAGGCATTTTCTTTTTCGACACTGAGAAAGAGAGCAAACGGTTCCCAGAATGCCAGGGGAAAACGCAGTTCAAATAGTGTGAGGGCAAAGGGAGCAGATCAGAGAGAAAGCTGTTTGCAGTTCAGGCCTACAAGGCAATTCTTCCCCTGACTCCCAGGTGAGAGAGCTCAAAGAGAAATAAACCTGAGGTACCAATTTGCTGAGTTTTGTTCAATAGATGGCTGAGTCCCTAGAGACTTTACCCCGAGTGCACAGAAGCCAGGGCCAGTAAACAAAATTACTTAAGGATGGTTACATATTCTCTCTCTGTCTTCCTTCATGCTTGAAGGAGACAAGCTCTTTGTCTTTGCTCTGGCCAACTTGTGTTTCATGTGAGTGCTGGTGGATAGAGCACAGACGACATGTACTCTATCGTCTCAATCTTGACAACTTCTGGGCTGTTTTCCTTGTCTCTTTCACAAATCTCTTTTTTTCCTTTCACTCACATTAAGTGCAGACTCGACAGTCAAATGGAAAACTTTATCAAAGCAGATTGAACTTTGGAGGGATGTGAAACTGCAGGATTTATTTACAGTACATCTTGAATTCTTGCCCGTTTTGCAGGTAGCATTTCTTATCTACTGTGAGGTTTTATATAGCCGTGTGTTGATTTTCATAATGTGATGCTGATTTATGTACAGACAATTGGGAAGAACTTTTCACACACTATATCGTCTCTTTGGTACACATAAATGCAGACAGGAGCATTGCAGGTTTGAATAATTGCAGCAATGACTATTCCACGGCCAAGATAATACACAGCGTTATTTCAAACCCCACAGACACAGAAGTTTCATCATAGCGCTCATGATAAAAAATGACTGTGACATACATCGCAGGACACCTCTCGCCCAAAACAGTGAAATGAATTCCCACACATCACCATCGCCAAACCTGGAAGCCCCCCTGTTCGCATTGGGCCCCGTTGGAACAATCCATTAATTCACCCAGATCACAATCTGCACAGATTCAATTATTCCAGAAACCATAACCATAATACAAAGCTGTGACAGGGTCATATATTCAAACCAATATTTATTTGTAATAATGCCAGCACTCTCTCTGTCAAAGCTTCAGCAGACAGGCACTGAGTGGAAACAGGACATAGTCCATTGAAAGGCCCTTCTGATTTATTAATGCTCACCCATTTAAAAGTCACTTCATTTTGCATGCCTTCAGTCTAAATAACCCTATATGTGTGTATGTTTGTATTGATGAATCCCTGCATTAACATTTCTCTGGTGGCATGCAAAGGGTGTATAATTTCAAACTAAAAGTTCACACAAGGCCCAGGACATGAGGTTTATATTGCTTATGTTTAAATATTTTGACAAAGCCTTCTGCACACTGGTGATGCTTGAGAGGCCAGCTCAGAGTTTTGGCATATTTTTTTTTTCTTTTATGATTGACTGCAAAGGCGAAAAGGGAGAAAAAAAAGATAAATGGTTGTGAATTAAAGAGAAAGTGGCTGAATGCCTCAGAGACTCGAGATGTAGAATTCAGATGTATGGTAACAGATGGCAAACCATGCAGAAATCAAAAAATAGTTTTCATTTTTCTTTGATTTTGCAGTGGTAATATTAGATGCAAATGGAACCCATACTACAGAATGGATGGTCGCAGAAACAAAGACAAGCATCGCTTGAAGTTCGTTTTCTCCACCGCCACTTTTCTCTCGAGAAAATGAGTATTGCAGATTGCTTCACCTGTTTGTGTTCAGCACATTCATTTCTGGGAGCCGGAAACTACAGAGGAGCAGACTCCAAACAATCATCTGTCAAATGCAGAGAAGGACTGGAAAAAAGCCATCATTGTTTACACTTGAAAAACATTAAGCCACATGAATAATGGACACAATAAAACAAAACTGGTGTGCGCACACATACACGTGATGTCACTTCAGCATATAACTAGTCCGAGTTGTTTGATCCTAATTGCAATATGTCTCAAAAGCCAGGTCCCAGCCCCATGTAGTTGTTTTCAGAGTGAGAGAAATTAATTCTCATTGTGTGGCTGTTGTTATGTCACAGATGAGGTATGTCACAGATGAGGACCGCCCTGACCTGAGCCTGAACTCATCAGTTGAAATGAAGTTGTTCACTCAGCTGTAGAAGACAAACCATAGTTGCTGCGGATTAATCAACCCCATCAGGGCGCGTGCAATAGACGGCTTTTGCTGGAAATGGCTTCCACCCACTTCCACTTTGACCCAGGAAATGTTGGATTATAGGGAGTGTGCATGAGTAAAAAGCAAGACCCTGACAAATGTAGGATACACTAAATTATATAGAGGCCTAAATTAGGTGTCTCACCTAATAAGTGGTTGTGGATTGGTGTGTGTGTGTGTATGCTTTATGAAGTGCAGGTCCTGTCAACCTTCATTTAATTTGGTTATTCTGACATTGTGTAGTGTGTGAATATGGGGGCATTTTTACAATGCAATTACAGCAAGGGGCATGTTATTATTTCCGTATGATTTCTATGCCACGCCATATGCGCCGCAGCTGTCGAAGAGTGCAACCACGCAAAGATACTGTAACATGTTCTACTGCACTGCATCCAGATGTCCTTGAAAACACACTTCTGACACAAAAAGAGGGAGAGAAGACAGAAGACAAGTTGGTTTTGGAAGGAGTTGTCATTTCTGGTAAAGCTGACATTGGAGTCTGTCTGGCTATTTATCAGACAGCAGGGAGCATCTCTGCTGAATGTGACTGCTTATAGAAAAGCCAAGCGGTTGTATGTTAGCTATCAAGACAGAATTGTAAACATTTGGAAGCCCTTTAAGGAGTTTTTGGTAAGACACACAAACAATGCATGTGTCGCATCAAAAGTACAAGCTGTGATGTTTCCGATACGCAAATGACACAATTCTGAATTTTCATGAGGTTGTTTTCTACACTCATTACTTTGTAAACCAACCAAATAAATAAATAAATAAGGAAATCTTTGCTTGTAAAATCTACCAAGTTCATCAAAGCTTGCAAAGCAAATGTCCTTTGCTTAACTTATTTTTTTAAGTACTTTTCATATACAGGGAACTAAACTCCTTTTTGCATTCTTTCCAATGCCGTTGGCAGTGTGTAGGTAAGTCAATGTAGCTATCATGGGCTGTGATGGGGCTTCGCAGGCTTGATACCAAAAGCCATACATTATGTAGTTGTTAAGGGATGTTGATTTGTCAGAGTCTTTAGAAATTCCTGGGTATTGAAAGTAGAAGCTTTTTGCTTTTGTAAGAAACTTTGATAGGCGGAAGAGAGAGGAATATGATCCCATTATTTTCTGGCTTTACACAAGCCTGACCATATGATTTACTCACCGCCTTCTAAACATAGAGAAAGGATGTGTGAGGGAAAGAAAGGAAAAGAGAGAGAGAGAGAGAGAGAGAGAGGCAGTGTGCTTGAGTCATTGCATTTGCACGCATTGGAGTTTGCAAGACTAATGTTTTGGAAAACAAGAATAGGGAAAAGTAGAATGCTGCAAATGGCTCTGCGTGACTGGATTTGGTTTGAAAAGGATATGTACGCTTCTAAAGAAAGGTTCCCGGTGATATATCCAACTGGAAATTTTTAATCTCACAGATGAAAACTTTAAATACAAAAGCCGCTCTTCAGGTTCACTCACTCTGCCTGTATTCATTATTGCCACAGCTTCCAGTCAGGAAACTGATTACTTCTCCCATCTAGACAACTTATACCAGTGTTTGTGTAAACTTAGACAACATGCAGCAGTTGGCTTTTACATGTTTGGCTCTTTCCCAAATGAATCAAATATTACAAAAAAAATAATTTACATGTCCTGAACTACACAGATATATTTTGTTTAAATTGATTTTATGTGTTGCACCATCGGTTGAAAACTGACTGTTACCACAAGCTGCTGTAATACAGTATTTTTCCCATTTACAATCGGTAAACATTGGCTGAGGATAAGTGCAGTTGGATTGTTGTTTTCCAAATCTGCTGGGTGACGTTACAATACAGGGAGCACTTCACGTCTCCATCCAGCACCAAATCTCTTCCAGTGTTTGTCATACACACCATTGTTGAAGTACTTACAAAGATTGAAGATTATCTCCCCCTCACTGGGCAACGCATGTTTGCAGCAGAGTCTCGCATGTATAATTCATAGGGAAAATAAATTGTCTTTAGACTTTAAAGAACACAATGCATTTTGTACTGGGCAACACTTTGCTTTTTACCCTCCAAATTATTTATTGTTTCCTCTACTCCCTTGGGCCTTGGCCTGACCTTAAGCAACTTCTAATTGGCTCTGCTGCCACACTGCTCTCTCTGTTTACCCACCTCTCTGGTGGTTATTGCGACACAGTCTAACAAATGTGCTGCAGCCGAGTCTGTAAATGCTGGAATATAATAATTTAATTATAAAATTCCACCAAAGCAAATAAACAGTTTTCTCTTCTTGCTCTATTATTGACTGATACATTGCTACTCAGTGTTTAGAGGCACACCAGTCAGATACATTATGCACATGGACAATTTTTGTGCTTTTTGAGAACGAACAAACAACATCAATAACAAGTCATAACAAAAGTGATCTGGGAGCACATAAGTCAAGTGCAGCAAATGTGGACAAATTATCTATTGCTCATTCGTATTTGTAATAAACTGGAAACAAGTAGACCATTAATGGATTAGTAGTTCATTATATCATTAATCATCAGCTATGTTAATGATCCATTCATCTAATTGATCAAACTCAAAAGTTGAATTTGAACATTTGTTGTTTTTGTTGGTCTTATTTGATAGTAATGGCCTTGGGAACAAGATTTGACAGATTAACAGATAATGAGAGTATTTGTTAGCTGCATCCCTAGTTTGTAATGGACAGGTTGTACAGGTTCATGTTCAACTGTATCCAACTGTACCCCGTCTCCTAAAAAAACAATGTTCCCATATAACCAAACTGCATTCTCATTTATGTTTAGAGGAAGATGTTTAATCTTCCAGATTAGGTTTTCAACACTTTTCAACAAGTCCTTTTACCAGCAACAGGTGCATGTTGGGAAACGATCGCAGTTTTAAACATGTGGGTAATGATGCAAGAGATAAGACTTATAAAACTAACTTTTTATCATATTTGCTAATATGCTGGAGTAGAATTATATCTTCGCAATCCTACCTACAGCACCTTTAACATTGTGAATTGAAACAAAGCTACTTGGTTAGGTTTAGGAAAACATCATACTTTGGGTCTAGGATTGTTGCGCAACCTAAGCAGTGTACGTAAATTAACGTGAGATAAATTTAATATGATACTTCTCCTTCTGTACATAAGTAAACATTGACTTTTGGTTTCACATGGGACACGTACAGCTGTCTCCCAGGTGAAAATCCCGTGTTTGTTTTACCCCCACCTCCTCCCGAAGTTCAATGCAGACTTTGATTAGAAATATTTGTGGCAGGCCAACACAGAAAAGCATAATCCAAGATACAAAACTTAATTGATTATGCAGTTTAGTTGTATAGTAGCGTACGTTTAGGAGACAGGGCTGGGTGGGGATAACGTGGCTGACCTCACACATCAAGACACACTGAGAATTAGAAAGTGAATCTATTGTAGAACATACACGCATTGTCACATTTGTTAATATATATATATATATATATATATATATATATTCCTTTATTTCTCCAAAAATAGTCTAAAAATCATTGGGTATTTGTGTATTCCGATGTTTGTTATGTGCACCATATATTTGTATCTTGTGTGAAAGAACACACATTTTGCAGTACTATACATATTGCATATTAACATAACACATTGAGGGTTTCTACAGTATATTGTTAGAAGAGCAACATAACTGTGTATTGTCCCAGAGAAGGATGGATCAATGAGTAAAGAAGAAAAATATATATACATAAAAGGAAATGCTTTGCGCACATCCCTGGACAACGATGAGAAAACATTGTAGGCTAATAGAATTATCTGCGCTGTTCTCCATCTATTGTTTGATGCGAAGACTCATCAGTCGTGCTGCCTTTATGCTATTTCACACACAAGAAGAGCAGGGGGAGATAGGATGGCTATTGCGGCAGCATCTCACACAGTGTAATTACATAAACAATAATATGTGATATGTTATTAGGAGTGGAGAGGGGAGTTTGGGGAAAGAGGAGGAGGAGGCGGGACTCCTCTGAGGTCTTTGTAATTCCCTATTTAATAGTAAGGCTTACAGCAATTAAGATGTTTAATTTAAGGATTTAAGCACTAAGGATTTAGACAAGAAGAGGGAAAAAAATAATAACCATGGGTGGTGGCTGAAGTTTGGGGTGGATCTGACTACATTTAAATGTTGATTATTCTCTTTCTCCCTCTTCATCCCCCTCTCTTATTCTGCCGTTAACCCCCTATCACTGACTCTCTCTCTCTCTCTCCCCCGGTCCTACTTGAAGTCTCCAAGGGACTGAGAGGATGTGAGGAGAGTTGATCATTGCATTGCACTGATAAGCAAAAATGTTTCCAGAGCGTAAAAGAACTCTGTGGTGTGTGAGAGGGATAAACTATAATCTGCAGCCACACACTGAACTTGACTGCTAATATTTGCATTGGAAATCAGACAGAAGTTATGCTAAGCTTTCCCCCATTATAGCCCGCCGTAGTGTGAAAGGTCTTCCCCTCCTTCATTTGAATATGGCCTCTCATGCATTAGAAAAATACACATTTGGACTAGTGGAGGATGGGATGACAATTTATGAGGATGCATTTTTGAAATGATCTTTTAGCAAGGTAGACCCCCACCCCCCTTGCTTTTGCTCACTATGGCTTCAAATAGTGTATATAAACCAATTTTAAAAAAGTAATGTGAAAATGTTTTATTGGGATGGACGTGACTGAATTTCCTAATTTGCATTTTCTCTCCAGCAAATACACAAAATGATCTTGGTTGTTTTCATGCTTAGTATTGGGTTAATTTAATTGCAGTAATAATGGATAATTTCATGAATGTTCTTTATTAAAATTTCCTGTTACTTTCCTTTAAGTAGCACACAAGTAAACTAAGAAGAACTGACGGTTTAAATCGTTGCGTCTTAGCACCGCAATTAAAATTCAGAACCCCCTTTTGTTGCTTTTATTTTTTTTCACTTCCCTCTTAACTTTCACATTTCCCTCAACAGTTTTTATTTTTTTATAATCCAGTAACTTTTTTTCTCTCCCAAGACCCACCACAGGAAATGTGTTCATTTGATCAACCCTGTGTTGTGCAGGATTGATAAGATTAGCAATCAAAAGCATTAGTGATACAAAGCGCTACAATTAATGTTCTCATTATTGAAAATCAGTGAATTAAAGGCTGTGTTTCTGGAGGGGAAATCACACTGCCGCCGTCATGCATATCTGTTAACATGAAGAAGCACACAGCAGAGGGTGAAGCTGAGGGGGAGCACTTCAGTGCGATGTGGGAACTATTTTATCAATGATCTTAAACGTTGTTTTTTTTCTCTTTAAGTTATATAACCCTACAACAATTCCCATTTCCCAAATCCACTGCTTTGACTGAAGTGTGAAGGATCCTTACACCTGCATCTAATCACTGTTTATAAGCACTCTGCAAACTGTCATTGTGCTTTCTGTCACCGGCGCTGATGGGGACATTTAAATCAGTGTTATTGGACCACACAGGCACAGGCATGCTGTAGTAATTTTCTCACTAACATACCTTATAATCATTGTTTTCAGTCTTCTGCCCACAGGATGTCTAACCATAACGACTTGAAGTACAGTACATTGAGTTGAATTACACGATTTGGCCACCATTCATGTTTGATGACAGTCCTGGTACAGTACGGTACTGTATACTAGCATAGTTTTGTCAGGGTGTAAAAACACATTTTATTCCAGCTGGTATTAAACTATTTGTCTGATTCAACCGCTATAAAAATGCATGGCACATCAAATGTGTTTTTCTACATCTACATCAACTCAAAAGTTGAATCTTAGTTCAAGGATTCTCAGGATATTGTCCTAGACTTTTACCAAACAAATGATAATATATTTTGAATTTAGTGCACTAATTATTATTTTCACACCTTTGCATCTTTGTTCCCCTTTTTCTAAATACATGTTTAAAAAGACCAAGGAAACGGTTATGCTGTTTTTCATATATTCGAAGTGTTCACTGTGGTAAAACACCGGGGCATCACATACTTATGTGCAGTTGAGTTGACGGGCATTTAGCGCTTTTCCAGATGACCAAACATCTTCTGCACAGGGCCGGGCTTTGCAAAGTGATTACAAAATATATATATATATTTTTTTTATAATGTAATGTAATTTAGAATCACACTGGGGGGAAAAAAACGGTGTGAAATTGCGCAGATAATCAGCTAAATCTCTCAACATGAAAAGATAATTGCTCCAGAAATTAGCTGTACCTGAGGTCCATTTGTTTGGTCATGGCTAGTTTCATATATGGCAATGATCGGATATTAGCGCTAATTAGAGCCGGGTCAGAGTTCTTGAAGGTCGGCCATTAATGTGTAGGATCATTGAAATGCTAATTATAAACAGATTAGTAAGTTACGGTGCTTTATGGGGGACTATTTGGTTATTTAAGCACTGGTTTCTGTGTAATAAGGGGTAATCCATGAGCAGAGGAAATTAAACTGTTCTTTCAATTTCATTTCTTATTTGATTTTCTTTATTTCTTACTGTAATAATGTATTTTACTAAGCTATAATATCAGGTATTGCATATACCATAAACAACATAAGGAAAACATCACACTAGATATGATATGACTATGATTTTATATTTCTTAATAATCTACAGGTTAATTTTGTCCATTATGGGAAATTATTATTTAGTTTGACAGCAAGTGAATTATGCTCAACAAAAAACAAAAAACTAACTCAAAATCTGTATTGTTTTCCGCATCCTTAAACGCCTCTCTGACCTGATTTTGGATGTCAGTGGTGTTGTTTCTTGTAATAGCAACACTGATATTACTCAACTGTCACCTTGGTGGAAACCCGCAGTGGCCCCTCCAACTCAATTGTCTCTCTCACCTGCCCTCGTCCTCAGCCCTCGAGCTCTCCTTATCAGTAAAGGAACTTCCCATCTAGGGCCAACTGAAAACCGTTTATTCACAGCTTCACCCAAAGCCTTTTCCAGCAGAGGAAACCACACTCTGTCTGGGTTCCTTTGTCTAGCGCACACTTGCACAGCCACACACACAGCCTCACACACAGTAAAGATAAGTAGTAGTGTCTCCATTTCAATCTTGTGAGGTCAATACTCTAAACAGCTCCTGACCTCAATCTAAGTAGTATGCTCATCACAAACTGAACAATTTAACCATGCTTTTATTTTGTTTAACGCATTTTACCTTGTCAACTACGATAGACAGTTTTGTAATTCATTGGCCATTACAGTAAGAGAGTGTAGGCTGTTTATCTTGACCAAAAAGTATTCAGGGAACTAAAAGTACAGTTTTACACATGCAGCTACTGTTATAATGTACACACTTCAACAGAACATAAGAGTGGGCGGTGGAAGATTGGGACAAGTTTTTATGTGAGCAATATAATTATAAATGTATGTAAGCTGACATCAAATTGGCTTGTAGATGATAAACTCGGAAGTGAACTAAGACTTTCACCTCTTTCGGCTTTGTTTCAGCACAAACAGAGCTCACAATTTAACATGTCAAAATACAATTTAAAAACTCCACATATTCCTAAAGGAATGTTTTGTTTTCAAAATTGACATTATAAACTAATAGTGGTTGGTGGTTATAGTGGTGCCTACAATTTCCAATGCTTAAAGGACCATAACATTGTTGGACTCATGGTGGAACGTAAAAAAAAAGATCATATTTGATGCAGCAGAACTAGAGAAACAATACATTTTTATTCCACGTCTACTTCTTCCTTGTCAACACATGGCGCCTCTACATTACCGAGAATGCAACTCCACTACCAATAGTTCAGCAGAGATTGTGTTGTGCTAGTGGCAGCTAATGTAGCCTTGAGGCGCTAGCCTCAAACAGAGATGAGGATATAAAAGAGGTGGTGAACTCACTGATTAGCTGTAGACTCAAGTAACATCACCCAAGGCAACGTATCAGACTTCACGCAGCTCTTTCTGAAGCCACAAGAAGCGTTCATACAACTTTTTTCACATATGCAGAATACTCCCCAAGACCTGTAAACATACTTTGATGTGTTAAATCGGTTTCCCTTTAAATGTTTTTTTTTTTTCTTTTCAGTTGACATCAATACCAACATAGATAGTTATTCTTCCAAACACAACTTGACAAGTGAAAGGCAAAACTAACTGGACAAATTTAAAATGTCAAGTAATGGCTTTTTCACACACAAAGAATCTGATGTCAGGTCAGTGGCCCCCATTCTTCTCTCGCCAGCCAAGTGATTTTTTTACTGGTGCGACTACAAAGGTCTGTGGATTGGCCCCAGACGGTATCTTTTCTTCTTCTTTTCTATGCACCCTCTTGCTCTCTCCCATCATATTCTCCCTGTCTACCCTCTTTCTCTCTCTGATATCTGGTAACAGAGAGGCAAAAAGTCTTAAGGGGCTTGAGCTGACTCAGCAGCTCAGAAGAGAGAAAAGCACTGCTGGTAGCTGGGAGGCTGTTTGTGTACGTGTGTGTAGCCGCGTGGTTTGTGTGCGAGTGTGGTTGTAGGGTGGCAGCATGTCTGTGCACTCGTAGCCGGGAGGTTCGAACCACCTTGCCTCCCTCCTTCTAGATGAAATTGTGATCAGAACATGAAAGCATCAGAACATCAAACGGGACCTTTAATTGAGCTTGTGTATGTGTGTGTGTGTGTGTGTGTGTGTGTGTGTGTGTGTGTGTAGAGAGGTGGTAGTTTGGTATCATTTGCACATGCTTGTCTGCAGGACTGTGAGTGCTGGTGTGCGCATCATTAAGCCTGTACTCATTTGTATGCACCAGCATGTCATTTAAAGTATTTTGTAAAATTGTGTGTGCATCTTTTGTGTAAGAACACTAAACAGTTATGATGTAATAAATCATAACTTATCAAGCTGTAGAAGACAAAGTTGGATGTGTCTTGTGTGCAGACCCATATACATACACACACCCACACACCCACACACACACACACACACACACACACACAGTGAAAATTGCACAGTTATAGGATGCAGTTTATAGCTTCAAAATGCTGGAATATAACAGTCATTGGCAACTATGATTCTCCGCTGCTTGTCTACTTCAATCACTCTGCCTATCATATCATTTAGTCCTTCTGTCCCTCCATCCCTCTGCCTAATGCATCTGTTATTCTGTCCATCAGTCTGTCTGTCCACGACAAAGACAGACAAGCCTGTGCATCTCTCATCATATACCCCTCCCACACAAAAAAAACACCCCCTAACCCACCCACCCACCCACTAGTTCTGCCGAGGCGAGATTAAACAACAAAGTGGCTCGATTAATCCATTTGAAGTGATGTGGCATTAGGGCTTGGAAGGAGATGGGCTAACAAACACACAGCGTCGCAGCTGTGTGGGCTGCAGATAGAGAGAGGGGGGAGTGAAATTAATTGACCTCCACGGTAGCAATTAAAAACAAAGAGGGGAGAAAACAAAGCAAAACATGGGCTTGTGCCTGTGAAACAACATACTACTGCTTGGATGAAGAGATGGGAAGAGAAATGGGAATGAGTCTGAAGTGTGGTTGATTGGCTGAGGAGGGTGTGTGTGTGTGTGTGGGGGGGGATTTGGAGTTGGCACGCGTTGCTGCATGTACGGACATCCTTTCCGATAAACACTGTGAAGATGTACACTTTCCCATCCACGTGTGGACAAACGATAAACACACACAGACACACACACACAGACACACCAGCGGCCTACGCCTATTAGAAAGAAATATATGTTTTGCTTTTCTGACACAGAATCATATTTCAATCACTTTCGGTTTGAGCGAGGGATTACCACGGCACTTACTAAAACGTTTGAACGGAAAAGGATTTGAAAATGTCTTCACAATAGTAATGTGACTTCAAGTTACTGTGAATTAATACCAGCTTCCACACCAGAAAAACATGTCTCCATGCCATACCTTGTTCATACTTTCACACCTCTGCGTGCCTTTCATGAATCCAAGTTGAAATGTTCTCTTTGACTGCTTTGCCTGAGTCTCTTCAGACCTTTTCACTCCAAGCATCTCCCTCTGACTTGAAATACAGAAGGCCTCCCACAAATCCAGCTTGTTGTTTCTTGTGTAAATGATGTTGTGTGTTCAAGAATTCGTTTATTCTAAATCCTTACCTGATCTTCCCTGATATAAACCCAGTGATTTTTTTGGCAGCAGGGCCGACAGCACAGCAGAGGCATGCCAGTGGCAGAGGCTGCCTTTGATCCGTCATCTCAACCACACACCTGAGTGATGATGGCTCTGCTTGTAGCGTTATCCCTCTGTACTCCAAGTCTTTCATTACGTACTCCTCCCATGAATGCCGTCATTGATGGGCAGTGGAGACACCCATGTTTAATGTGCTTATAGGCACTTAGAGGAGATCATTTCTGGAGCTGGTGTTTTGTCTTGCAAAGTTGAGCAGTGATGGTTTTTTCCAGGTTTTTTCAAACTCTTAATAGCTTTGGCTTGGTAAACAATCATCCTGTTTGCAGAGTACATATAAACACATACTGTATATTATACTTTTAGATCTGCCCTATAATGAGTCTCATTGATTTACATTCACACCCTGCACTTACATACCTGTATAGTCTGTCTGTCTGGATTTTTCACAAGTGCACACTATGATAACGGATACAGTAACAACCTGCCTTTTTTTAGGTTTAATATGTTTGACTGTGGTGTTTATGGAACCAGCCAGCTAGCCTACAGACAATACGTAGCATAGGTCAGCATGGTGCATCATTACCGTAGTTATATAGATATCTCAAAGTGGCACTGATAACTATTTTATATTAACAATGGGTCAAATGATTATGTGTTATAAAAAACAGTCATAGTGTCAAACTCACAGATAAATCTGTTGAGCATATTATCTTTCAGGTCATTGTTTTAGTTTTAAGGCCAACAACTTTAGTGTTTTGGCAGCTAATAAGCCTGATATTTCTCTAAGAGTCGGTGCAGCCTACTAATTAACTAACCCTATCACAGAAACAGGAGAGTGAATACTGGACTTTCTTTAACATTCATAAGGAAACCAGAAAACTGTTTGCTAACTTTATAATCAGCGTTGTAAGGTTATGTTAGTCTCTCCTTGCCAGATCTATCTCCATAGTGCTGTGTCAGCGCTAGAGTATGGTCTGGCTACACTGCTTACCTATTCTGGGAGAGGGGGGGAAAATGCTCTGGTCTGTGTATATTTTATAGGGACGCTACAGGTGAATAGGGAAAATATTTTCACTATCACCATGAATCTTACCCTGTTGATTAATTACATTAAAACACTCTTTTTTTTGCATTACAACTTTTCTTAAATGTTATGTTTAAGTATGATGCATGATTCCAGAAAAGAAATCTGAACATCGGCTAAAGCCAGGTTCAAAATTCTTGTTTCATTTTGTTGACATATTGGCGTCAAAGGTTTTTACTGAAATCCCTTTTTTTCACTTCATCAATAAGAAAATACTATCAACAGCTATAACAAATCGATTTCCCCAGATTTCTCAGGTACAAAATGTTACAAAAATCAGGCTATGAATGATGTATGATCATACATGTATGGAAGTGCTACTGAAGTCGAGATGACTCAGAATGTGCGAAAAAATCTTTTTGAGAAAAACGGCCTTTAACAGATATGTCTTGCAACATTTTGATAAAACTACATGTGGATGGGGTAAAAACTTTAAACCAATGTATATTACCATGAAACGCCTCCTGTTGATTAATAACATTTTTTGTGTCAAGTTTTCTGAAAGGTATAATTTAAAAATGAGACATCTAATCATAACTTTTGGTGAATTTAGGAGAAATCTACACACACATATAAAAAGTGTAGTAAAATAAACACCTAATGGGTATTTTAGATTATTTGTTTAACTAGTCTGAAAGAAGACCTGTTAGAGGAGCAGCGCAAATGGATGGGAGGGAAATGTGCTCTGGTTTATTAGCATTTCTTTAAACTAATCACAATGGTCTTGGGTGCCAGGTGGACCAACAGAGCAAAATTTACCCTGCAAAGATCTGAGGAGCAGTTAACCATAAATCTACCAGAGTTTAAAATGCCAACACAAAAAAACAAAAGATAATGGACATCAGGTCGAAATGAGGGACATCCGATGGCCCTTTTCTTGAATATGTTTTTTCCGGTGGCCCAAAAAAAATCCTGTGAATTAAATATCGTTGATATACTACTATGTCAGTCCTAACTCCATGTGGCCAAAAAGGCTTTTCTGAGTGAAGAATGATGTCATAGTTGGCTGAAAAGTCCAGAAGAAGATATAAAATGTTGCAACCTACAACGAAAGAGATGAACTTAAAGACTTGAAGAATTCAAACAGGTGTGATGAACAAGATAAGTGGCCTTAAACAAAGTAAAATAGTGAATTTTGAAGGATGACCTCTGGCCCACAGGGGATCTTTACATGGTGCCAAAGGGAAATAAAAGAGTAATTGTTGTCTAATGCAGTAGGGGACCCGTCACATTAATCCTCTCATGTCTTTATAGTCCTGCTGTCCTGCCAAGACATCACACGACTCAAACATCACATGAACCACTTCTTTAAGAAAGTAAAAGTTAGCACCCAGTCATTAAATGGCTTGTTGAATTAGTGCCAAAGATCTATGCTAAACTGATGCAAGTAGAAAAGTTATGCAAGGAGAATTTACCCTGGAAATCCAGAGTTCCCTTGAGAGCACAATTTGAATTTCCTCAGCGAGATACTCTGGCATCGAGTAATGCTGCTCATTAACTATACCCCTGTAGCCGAGCTGCACCAATCACATCGGCGTATCTGATATAGGCGGGCTAAACAGATGACAACAGTTTAATCTACCAGTTAGCTCCACTGGTAGCTAAGCATGTGGGGCTCTGGATACGTCACCCAGTGTGTTGTTGTGATTGGTCATAGTGTTATCCAATTCCGTGCAGTGAGATTTTCAAATGCACGCTTGGTGTCACCCCTCAAGATGGGCAACTTTCATTACTCAATGCCAGACCCTTAATCTTTCGGCTTTGGGTCTGGATTTCCAGGCTAAAGAGAACTCCCAATAGCAAGGAAATGGGAGTGAGCGCTGAGCCCTGAGGGGAACACAATTAATTGGGAGACAGTTTGGGATAATATTTTTCACTCCAATAACCCAAATCACCAGTATATTCACTTCAACATACTGTATTTCATAGGACATATTGGACTTCTCAGAAGAGATACGTCTCTAAAGTCATTCCCATTCCCTATTGCAAATTATGTCAACCTGAACGAACTGGAACTTTCTTGAATATGGTTTGGGAGTGTGAAGAGGTGCATGACTTCTGGAATAAAACAACATCAATAATATCTCATCAGACTTAATGACCTCAGCGTCACAAGAATTAGAGGAGAGTGATTAGGAAAGGTGTGACTGTAATTTGAATTTTTTTTTTCGAGAGAGAGAGAGACCGCAGAGGGTGGGAGAGGGTTTTTCTTCTTGTTCAATTTGTGTTCATCTGTTCTGTATGTTCCATGAAAAAAAACAATGCAAAAAAATGTATACATAAAGTAAAAGTTGCTTGCCAATTCCATGTCCATGTGTCAACAATAAAGTGCTTTTAAATAAACTGATAGTAAGATGCATTCTGTTCCTTTATGTTATTGGTTTATCTTTTCAAAGGTTTAATATCACAGTTTGCCAGGAAAGTACAGATTTTGACATAAAAACCAGAGCAACATCTGGGTTCTATTCACATTGTTAATACCGTTAAGCCAGCCTTATATTACAACCCTTGACTTCCCAGCTGACTCAAATGAGAAATATGTACTGAGTGTTCGCTCCTGTTTCCTTCCATTTAAGATTATGTCATTTTCATATACGCACAGTGAAATATGGAAAATATCAGTTCTCTCCCCTAACAATTTAAACATTTTTCATTTGGTATGGCACCCTAATCCATCTCTATTGGAGCATCAGGTTATAGTATGTATTACAGACATATGTCTTTAGTCTACCTCTACTGAGAGGGGGATATTGGATTTATGACGGACAAAATACTGTGGGGAATTATATGTTCACTTGTATAGATTTGTTCACTTGTTACTGCGTGTCATACATTGAGTGTTTCATCAAATACAGTGTGGTGTCTAAGGAGTACCACATTTCTCTGATACTTGTGTTTTTGAAAAAAAATGTAAGTGGTCAGACAAGGGTTGAACAATGAAGAAAAGGCCCCCGGATAAACTGGGTATGTTGAAAAATAGTTTTAATGTTTCGCAGGTACGGGTCCATAAATAGCTGATTAAACACTCATTTGCATATTGTAATGCAACATTTTATTTTATTTCAATGTTAATATCAAAAGTACTGTTTAATGAAGCTTTATACATTGCAAACATCTATCCACGAAACAGGGGCCTTCTTAATAAAGAGGTGTAACTATACCCTTACAATAAAAGGACTTAGTGGACATACATTTTTTTTTTTTTAAATCACAGAAAGCAATCAATTGTGATAGATGTAAATGTGCAACATCACATTTTCTACCCAGCCGTATTTCTGAAAGCATTCCAACAGGAACTTTTTTGTGTTTTGTTTGCATTTTATATTATTTATCTAAGTATACATGTATTATCTGACACTATGGACAAAAAAACATGGTTTGGGTTTTACTCAGCATAGTTCCTGCTTTGTGAACAAGACTTGTTAGCTTTCATCTAAACCAGTACTTCTGTTACCAAATAGCAAATGGTGTGTGCAAGCATGTGTTATTTCAGCACTTAATAACAGACAACCCTAATAGGTCCCTGATGAATGCAGTCTGTGTGTGTGCATGTGTGCAAGTGGGTGGGTGGGGATATGGAATGGGTAACCGACACCAGTTAAAGAGGGAGAAAAAAAATTTGAAAAGGGGTTAATTTGGTTTGGCTCAGGTGAGGTAATTATTCCTTTCCCTCACTTCACTGCACACCCATAATGATTATTAACAAGCTTAAAGTACTTGAGGAGCACTGGGAGCTGGTGGCTAACAACACAAGGCCCAGGAAAGGAGGGAGGGAAGGAGGGATGGATGGCGGGATGGAGGAAAAGAATAGGGAGGATGGGAAATCATTATGCTAATGAGGCTGGCCTTAATCACACAGTGCCCATGATAATCTGCTGGGAGGAACCCAGGTTACTTGGGTCACTGGTTTGTTCCACCGCAGGCGCTTATTTTTGTGTTTTCTCTGTCGCTCTTCTTCTCTTTTCCCCATTCTGCAATTTTCTCACTTATCCATCCTAACCCCTCCTCTTAAATTTCTACTCTTGTGTGTGTGTGGTTTTGGATTGGGGGCCACAGGGGTGGATACTGCAAGTATATTCAGACATGGAACCTAAGTGTGAATGTATTTAAAAATGTGGATAATAGCAGTTTAGCTATTTAGTTTAAGGATCACAGCACACAATATATAATTGGCCGTGAACCTGTTTTACCAGAACACACATATCTATCGTTGGACCAATAGGACTAAAAGAGCAACATGAGATAAAGTGAAGTTACCAAAAAAAAAAGTTTAATGCACAGTGGTTTGCCTGCGATGCTTAGTAACATCTAGCTTAAACTAACACTGCTGGATTGAAACTATTTCTTTGAGTTTCTAATTTAGTAAAACTTGAAATAGCCTAGTTTTTTTGTGACTGAGTAATGTTAAACTGAAAACCCAATCTGGTCTCACGCCAGTTTGTGAAAAGGTCACATTATTTTGATTTAATGATTTGTGTACAGGTCACAATTTTTACGTTGATTTCGTGTACAGGTCACAATTTTTGAAAGTGACCATTTCACGAAATGCCATGACACTGGGCTGCTCTGGGGGACGCAACAACAGGAAAATTAAACACCACACACCGGCCACAACAACGGGACAGTTGTGGTTAGGAAAAATAGAACAGGAAAAGGAACTGTCACACGCAGGACACGCCAACAACAACAGGATAGTTGTGGTTAGGAAGAGAATAACGCAAAAAGGAACTGCAACACGTTGGATGCAATCCCCGGTCTCCAGGGTGAAAGTCCTGTGTTGTTTGTCCCATCCACCACCCCAACTAACCTCCCCTGCACTGATTTTAGGCTTCAATGCTACTCACTACCATAATCGTTATGTGATCACGAAATAGGCCCCCCATTGAAATTCATTACTTCAAAATTTGACATCAACACACAAAAATAACGGACAATAACGTGACCTGTATGTAAATCAATAGATTAAATAACGTGACCATTTCACGAACTGCCATGAGACTGGACTGGAAACTATCAAGGTATAATAGTAGTTGACAATAGGAGTAGGCAATAATAGGAAGTTGGAAAAATCAAGCCTTACCCTGGAGTTCAGTGTGATGCTCAATGACACTTCAAACATGTGAACACAAGGACCAGGGGATCAAACTGCCAACTCTGTAATCAACAGACAAGCCACAGTAGCTCCTGAGATGCTGCCTTCCACAGGTTAGGTACTCAAAGTTCCTTTAGTCATTGCTAATTCCCAGTGTGTGCTACCTTGCTGCACTCTTGCTGTCAACCACTCTGTTGGCCTGCTGGGTGGGTTTAGACAACCAGTGATACATGTGGAGTAGTGCGACGTGTAATGGCTGACATACTGTACTCAAAGAGAACAAGGTGGCATTGCATTAAACTCTGCTCAGATAGGCGGTGTAGCCTGGGCTTTAGGCAAAGGGCATAATCACATTGCAAACTATGAAGTAGTTGCTAATGAGCATATATTGAAAGTAAAAGGTAGCATATTAATTATTTGCTTCTGGATTGCACATCAATAAACGGATGTACATACCGGGTGTGCTGTGTGCACCGCACTATTGGGAGAAGGTGGGTTAGGGGGGGGGAAAAAATCATTGTTTGGGTTTATATAGGAATAAAACCCTGAAGGTTAACTTAAAACGTGCACTGCTGCATTTGCCAGTTTTGTGAAGTTACAAGAGTTTGGGATGTCAGTCCTCTCCGGTCAGACAAGCTTTTAGATTATGTGATCAGTACATGGTAAAAACCTGTACAAAAGGTTCATGCAGTTTCACCACAACAATTATTCCCAATGCCGAGCAGGTGCACTAACCAACTAATATTAGTAACTACTACAGTCACAGGGACATGATCTCTCACTGGTTTTCCATCCATGATCTATATCCATTATTTTTTCTTGGTGCCTCACACCTGACTGAATGAAACTGAAAGAAACTGAACTCATACATTGGTGGGCCTCTTTCAATTTCCCTCACTATCCAAATATAATTATATATTCTAATTTAAGCATTGATTTCTCCCAATTGCCCTTAAAGGACCCATGACATGGTGCTCTTTGGATGCTTTTATATAGACCTTAGTGGTCCCCTAATACCACTGTCTGTTTCCCAACATTCAGCCTTGGTGCAGAATTACAGCCACTAGAGCCAGTCCTACAATGAGCTTTCCTAAGGATGTGCCATTTCTGAGTCTGTAGCTTTTGAGGAGGAGAGCGAGGGGGGCAAGGTGAAGGCTGGGGGTGTGGCCTTGACCAACTGCCACTTTGCTCGTTTGAAAGCCATGAAGTCTCTTCTTCATGGGTGGGCCAAATTCTCTGGACGTGCAAAGCAGAGAAAGTGGAGGTAATGGGCCGATCTGGAATCTTGCCCCTTATGACCTCATAAGGTCCCAGATCAGCCCATCTGAGCTTTCATTTTCTCAAAGGCAGAGCAGGATACCCAGGGTTCAGTTTACACCTATCACCATTTCTAGCCACTGGGGGACCAGCTGGCCAGCTGGGGGAACTCATATTAATGTTAAATGGGACCTTTAACCTATCTTTTGCGTCGAAAAACTGTGGTTCTTTGGCTGCACAAAGTTACATTCTCCAAATTAAGTTTTGTGTTTAAGACTAAAGAGCAGCTTTTTGATTTTAACCTTTGTTATTTAAGAAAAATGATAATAATCCCAAATTATGTAGGAACACAAAAAACATAAGGTTAGCAACACAGATTTTCAAATCTCTGAATGGAATCCCACATTTCCAGACGGCACCAACAGATCTTACGGTTCACCTAATCTGCATCCATGTGCTTCCTCTCTCTCTCTTCCTCTCTCTCCCTGGGCTGGTATTTCTTGGACATCTGTTCTTGGCAAGCACAGCAGTAGCACTCGTACTGCACCCGCTCCCTGGGAGGACAAGGAGGGATGTAGCCATGGTGGTTGGAGTGAAGGGGAGGGAGGGAGGAAGGGAGGGAGAACAGAAAACTAGAGAGTGAAAAGGATAGAAGAAAAGAGGGTGGGGGGACTCACACCGCACACTAGAAGCACACATCAGTGAAAACAGTGAAAGACAGCAATATGGAAGTGGTGAGGCAGGTTTTGAGTAAGTCTGTAAGCGGTAATTGGGAGAACGGGGACCACCACTGGGGACCAGCCCTCTGGGTCACACAACAGCACTGGGCAGGCTGTCAGGGCCCAGCGCAAGAGTTACAGGGATTGGGATGATGGAGATTTTTGCAGTTTTCCAGAGAAAATGATTCTGGTGGAACGGTGCAGAGGATATAAACATTTAAAGCATTTGACACCAAACACACTGCACTTACAAAACAGCTGTACCTCTTGCAATTGTTTGTGTTTTGTCAAACACAGCTCTAGAGTTGATAGATGTGTTTAGGAGATTGTATTTATAGGTGTTTAATAAGATTGAATTAATAGTTTGTGTTTGGCTGTCATGTACATGTAGACTTTACTAGTTCCGCGTATCTTCTATCTTGTATTTCTAGCACATGTTATGGTTGAACTAAATAATTTCCTTCACACCTTCTTCCTTAGGAGCAATCTGAAGCTCAGTAAAACAGTCAGCATTCAAGAATGTTGAACTGTGGAAGGTTCAAAGTAAGATTTTTTTAAACAATTACAGATGGCATTTTTGGAGAGAAAGAGAGAGAAAGAGATAGAGAGAGAGAGGGAGAGGGAGAGAGAGAGTGTGTTGTCGAATGGTCTGGACATGTAATTGACAGGGAAATCAGCAAAGGGAGGGAGACGGAGTGAGCGGTATCTTGACAGGCTTCAGGTTAAAATGATTAATTACCTCCAAGGCTTCGGTGGGCCTGGCAACTTCCTCTGGTTGCTGCTGCGTTGTGTGCTGCAGGGCCCCGGGGCCCAGGGCCGAAGGTGATGCTGTCAAAGTTGCCTCTTTTTTCCAATCCTAGTGTAAAATCTGTCTTTATTTGCGTTCCCTCCTTCCACCTCTCTTTCTCTTTTACATTTTTCATATTTGTACTTTTACTAGGAGTATGCCCAATTTAATTGGGTCAGCATTGGACATCAGTATCGTGTAATATTGCATCCAGTTGCACAACAGACTCAGATGTTCTAAATTAAAAATGTAAAACACACAGTCCAACACACAGTCTGCAGGATTTCACCCCAGTACACTAGAAATCACATTCATATTGGTCGATTCCACACCCTACGACTGTGCTTGTAGTTACCTTTATTAAAAACAATGTGAATAAAGCATCTACATTCCTGAAATATCACTGTCGGAGAGAAGCCAAAATTAGGTTCCACAAACTACATCCAGAGCCACAACATCTCTTGTGGAAGAAAGCCATGAGCTTGTTTTCACGGCACAACATGGACCAAATGATTGGACCAATTGGTATTTTACATTTGTGCCAGCTTTGGACAAAGACCAAGGAACAGATGTTGATAGAGACAAGAAAAGGAAGAGCGATATTGCTCAGCACAGCAAAGACAGGGTGACTAGAGGCAAAGAGGGCAGAGAGAAAGAAAGAAAAGAAAGAAATAGGGAGAGGAAGATGGCTAAATTAAGTTTTATCCCATTTTTATTTGTCATTTTTTCTTGTTACGTCTGTCTTTATTTATTCATTTTTCTACTTATGTTTTAACAACAGGGTTTCACCACCCAACACCCTCTATCTTTCTTTATCTTCCCCTTCACCCCTCTTTTATCACCCTGAACCCCCCTTCTCTCTCTCCTCCTTAGTCTAGCTCACTAGCGCTTTTTCCCCTTCCATATTTTTTCCAGAAGAATTTTAGGTTTGTAATTTATTATTTTGCAAGAGAAACTGTTATCAGAGGCAGTTTGCTATCGTGGGCCACTTCATTAATCACCTAGCCCTTTCTCTTCATTTGTTCCCAGATAGGCTGTGGTTCGCTGGGTTCCAGGCACTGATAGAAATATGGACGTAAGAACACTTCCCTTCTCTGTTTATCACCAAATAGAGAAAAAAAAAATACAGAAAGTTCAGAGATATATACAAAAGAAAAATACTTGTTTTTCTAGTTTTTACTAACCAAGAAAAAACATTTTCCCATAATACAATTTCAGTTAAAGAGACAACAAGATTTGATTAGTGTTTGAGACTTTGTTTTTGTTTCCCAAAGGACAACATTGGGGGTATGGTGTATTTAAGTATGACTGCAGCATATGGGACTGATCAGGATCATAAGGGTTGTTCACACTGAAGGAGAACAAAAAGAACAGAGATCTTGTTTCAAGTTAACCTCTTGGAGTAGTGTGATGTCCAGAAAAAAAAACAGACAAAATGTTGAAAAGATGAGTGTTTCAAGGAAAGACATATGACCATACTGTTAAACCTTTTGAGAGCATAAGTTCTGGTCTATCAATCGTCAAAAGACCAGATTTCTTGGAAAGAAAGGTGACCAGATAAACTTAAACAAATTGTTGGCAATTTTATTTCAACAAAATGTTGCCTTAACTTCAGGATTCTAGAGGTTGTACATACTAAGAAGACACCGTTAGGGTTTCAATCTATGAAATCTAATTCTATGTTTGTGTGTCTCCAGTGACCCACAAGGGATTATGGGAGAGTGAGTGAAAGGTGGCCTTGAACTGTATGAGGATAATCCTATTTTGATACCCCACAAAGAACCCAAACCCAATGTACCATACCAACAACTACCAGCCTGCTGTTTAGTTAGGATAGATGAACTTGTGATGTGGGTTCTTTCTGTCAGTCTCCTTTGTCTTTGCTGTGCTGCTTTGTGTTTGTCTTTTTTCCCCTCATTTCTCTTGCTCTCTCATGTGACACTGTCTTTGTTTCTCCTTTTACTTCTCTTTCTATGTTTGGATAATGCAACCTTGTTGAGAGAGGTGAACGGGGAACAGGTATCTAAGCAACGGTCCGTCAACGGAAAGATTTGGTTGTTTGATACCTGGTCGCGGCAACATACTTGAAAAGTTCTTATAGCCATGGAAGCTACAGTGCCACAGAGAGGCTGTAAAGAGCAAGGAGGTAGAAAGTGGGACCTTTGTCAAAATCTTGGTTAAGCATGGTACCTGTAGTCTAGATCAGGGGTCTCCAACATTTTTAAACCAAGGACAGAGCAGGGACCTAATAACTACTAATGTATAATGTACTGTATAAAATGAAGTTGCATATTAAGCTGGGCCTACAATAACTTGCAGGGCAGCCTTTAGCCTTTGTGCCTTTTAGTGCCTAGTATACTAAGGTATGATTTTAGAAATTATAGTTTAATATTACATACATGTGGCCTACTGAATCCTCAGGATTAACTATATATGGCTACCTTAGTGACTACCTTAACTATAGGCCAGTAAGCCTATCATCAGTGGGGATTTATATATTTGCTAATAATAGGTTTTTGAAGAAAACTTTCAAAAATTAACAATATTTTGGGGACCCCCTTGCAGTGACTCGGACCCCTGTTGAATACACAGTATATGGACTAGATGTTACAAGGAGAATTGGGATTTTAAGTGGCTTAAAACTTGGAATTATTAAATGTGGTCAGGGCTACATTTGAAGGCAGTTTTTTCTTTGTTCCTGAATTTGACATTTAAAAAAGAATATTGGCTCTCTTTCAAAACTAAGGTAACTACAAGGCTACAAACTGAAACCAATATTTAATCTACCTGAAAAGCACCACTGCCAAACATTAGCCTACATTGTTTCTGGAGGTATTAGCAGGAAAATCTTTATTCTGAATCACACAGCAATATTTCAGTAAAGTAAAAACAGATTTAAACAAATGGGTAAGCTCATGACAAATTGAATCAGCTCCCTTTTGATACCTGCACTGGGGCCACTTGTGTTCTCTCACGTTACAGCATATAGTGTCAAATCCACAGTGCTCAGCTCAAGTAAAGCTGTGGCATGTCAAACATGGGGTCTGTTAGTGAACATGGTTTAGTGATGATATTAAATATGTTAATTTCACTCTCATGTTTGTTTTTCTTCCTTTGTGTGAGGGCTTAAACTCTGACTCGGAGTTCGCATGGCTCAGTATGTTTACATCAAGGACTTCCAACTTCAATGCTTGTGCAATATGGTGATTTCCCTTTGAGGCGGCATTTTGAGTGTGCTTTTTAATAATGGGAACTACCTCTGTCTTTTGTTTTGCAAAAGAGATTGACCTATTCAACCCTCTGACCCATTTAATGGTTAAGAACCATAATTATTAGAAATGCAATGCTATTTATACAAGTAACTCCCCCTTGGATGTAAATTTGAATTGTGGCTTACAACCCCATCCCCAAAACATACACACAATATATCAGCAAGAACTCAATTTCTCAAATCCTTTTATTCTCTGGCTGTATCAACTATGAGCTTTTAGAAATGAATGCTTACCTCTGGCTATTTGTGCTTATGGTGGTGTGTTGCTTTCCAACACGCCTTTTTCAAAATGCGTTAATTTACTTAGCGTCAATACTGGCTTTGTACTGAACAGCAGCGTTGTTGTATCATGTTGTGGAGAGGAGAAAGGTGGGGTAGGGTGGGGGGGTGGGGGAGGGTGGGGATTCCCCAGATGTGAGTTCAAGCACACAATCAGACACAGATAGACTGCTCCCCTGGGTGGGGTAGTGTCTGTATGTGTGTGGGTGTGTGTGTTTGTGTTTGAGGGGGTAGAAATGCAGATGACATTGACACTCTTGTAAAAATTAACATTATTAAAAAATGAACAAAAAAAACAAAGGGGGGGAGTGGCTTTAGAGAGTGAGAGGAGATCATTAAATAGCTTCTACAAGGTGATGTTTTTACATTTTGGTTACAAGACTTGAACACTTTTCAAATTTGCCACTTGTTGTTGGAGGGTCTGTAAATTGACTCCTGAGCTGAGCAACTTGAAGCATGATTAGCTATAAGGGACTATTCTAATGTCAGGGATTATTGTGCTTCTTTAATTCCCCTGGCTAAACCAATCTCTATGCTTCGTTGTGCACTCGTTAAAAAGGTAGGAAAGTTGTGGGTAGAAGGAAAGAGGGAAGGGGGGCAGAGTTGGTGGTGGAGGGGTTCCATAGCGATTCCCAGGGCACTCAGCAGCTGTGATTATATGGTGAAACAAATCTCTGTTGCTTTCAGTTTGCAAAAGTAATGAGAATCTAATGAGGCTTGACTTTCTTTTTTTTTCCCTCAGTGTTCGCAGCCATTCTACTCTCTACTCCACAACAGGTTCCCTGAGGAGAAGCACGCAGGATGGGAGAAATGGTCAAGCCTTTTTACACAGGGTGCGTTGATGGATAGAAGGATGAATGAGTGGAGAGTGTGAGAGAGGAAGGAGAAGGAAAAGGAGATAGGATGTTGGGTCAGGGTATAAGGATGTTAGGAAAGGAAGGAAAGATTGAGGGAGAGAGGGGAAGTGATGGTGAAAGGAAGGGTACGGTAAGAAGATTCAAGGAGAGGGTGCGGGAGCGGAGTTCACAGACGTGTGGATAACCCTTTTCACAGCAAGGAGAGCTGGGACGTTGAGCGAGACTGGGTGAAAGTGCAATGCATTTTGTGGTTGGGTAGCAGAGTGGAGAGAGGCAGGTAAAGGAAGTACGTGGAGGGGCAGATTTATATTTACAAAGTCTCAATGATTTTGGATTTGAGTTTGAGCAGTCAGGGAATTACCTTATGTTCAAGTGGGGTCACACACATGCATTTACACTGTAAATCCGATTCATAACCGACCGTTGCTAAGTATAACACACTGTTGCCATGCATACCGGAGCTTTGCCATGTACACAGTTCTGTTCACTCTGAAGGAAGAAGTCCCAATAATTTGTTAAAAGGTAGGGAAACGTGGTTCAACTTCTGTCCTCCAAATCAAGCAATGACAGCAGATCTGGTGAGCGCCTACCTCTACATCTTAATAAACCGTCTATGATTGCTACGCAGTAATTTCAGCCATAGGAACAACAACGCTAATTAGTTAGCTTGCACTGCAACAACATTACAGGTGTGTCAACATGCAGCGGCTGTGCCAAAAGGAAACGAGATGAATGAGGACATAAACGTCAACATCAAAATTCCTAAAGAAGTCTCATTTACCTTGTCTTACTTCACCGTCAACGGAAATGTTTGGATTAATAGGAATTAGAGCAGCCGATAGCCCTCTAGCTCAGCTAATGTTGTGTCAATTTCTGCAGTGATTAAAACAGCAGCTGGGTAATTTGTCCAACTAGCTATAGATAGCGCACAGTCTGTAAGGGGGATAAAATGCGTACCCAGAATGGAACCGGACCGGTGGCTTTTGCCAGAAATGTATTGGCTGCAGAGGGGAAGATACTGTGGTGTTGAGTGACAGATGGAGGGTTACATTAATCGGCTACAAAGTTTACGTTGCTATGGACGCAGGATGACAAACTTAGAGATGGAACAGACTATTTTCTTTAGAGGAAGCAATAGAATCGTATTTAAATCAAAAAAATTATTTTGAAATCAATATTTTGCAGAATCATTTCTGCCTTTAGAAATATCCCTATGAGATTTACACATTCCAAGTCTTGAGAAAATTCTGAAGTCTAAGGTGGTTAAGTGTTAAAAGCATTACCCTCACAAAGGTTTTACTTCCCTAGTCACTTAGTGAGCATGGGGAGCTCATAAAAAGTTTTGGTATTTTGTTAGGAGTTTGTCAGAAATCCCATCACATGTGATGTCATTGCCGAATTACTCCCTCACTGCTGATAGGTAGCTTGTACTGACACTGCATTTTCCACTGCTCAATCATAACAGTGTAAGAAATGTCATTGCAGTGCCTATTCAGTAACTGAAGCATCATTATAGTGCAACATTTGAAGGATTTTTTACTACTTTTGTGACAAATACATGCATGTCTTTGAAACTCTCTCTCTCTCTCTCTCTCTCTCTCTCTCTCTCTCTCTCTCTTTTTTGAAAAGTTATTTTATTGCCAGTACTGGAAACCCTTGTGTAATGAATTGGGCCATTTTGGGGTCATTAGATAATAATGGCGTGATGCATTAGCCCAGCATCCACTTGGCTGGCAGTATCGCCTGCCCATTCCTTGACAGAAACAATGGATGCTCATCAAATTTAGTGCTATCCAAACCCAAACCTTTGACCCTGAATGAAAATATTCTGAAAATGATTTTGTCCCATCATACAAACAGGCACTTCATGATGGCTTGTTCAAATTGTGTGTCATTACAAATACAATACATGCCAATACAATACATGCCAATACATGTTTGATTATCATTCCAAGAACAAAAAAAAAACATTTAATATGTTGGGAAAATTGTTTCGGATTATACAGTTTATAGCTCATTGGGGGCTTTCTTTCATTTTTAGGGAAGGGGCTTTTAACTTATTCAAGAGTTTGTAGATGTCCCTGCCTTCAGGAAGATTTGGTCCAAAACAATGAAAATGTAGTTATTGTAACCTAAAATGCTAAGTTAAGATAGTTAAGCAGAAAGTAGATTTTACTCCAGATTTAAAGTACAAATAATTAGGCCTTTAGTGTATTGAACGTACACGGTTACCCTGATCTACAAGCATTCAAGTCTATTTCACTCAAACACAGACTTGAGAGTCAACTTTTTTATTCAACCTTTTTTAACTAGGTTAGTCTCATTGAGATATAAAATCTCTTTTTCAAGAGAGAAGTTGACAAATGTGATACATATACAAAAATGTACAACCACAAAAACACAAAAGAGGCAAAGACAACTCAAGTGCATTTCAATTAAATAAAAGTGCCTTTAATTTAAACATTTGCATGTGTGGATGGACTTCTATTCTATGGTTTTAACATGACTTTAAAATCATTTGGCGGGAATTAGACACTATAGTTTGAATGTTTTCTGTAGGTCATTCCAAGTAGAATGTGCAGCAAACATGAAAGCCTTCTTGAACAACTCTGTCCGGTCTTGAGGTACATTCAATGAAAGAGTGCTTTTGGACCGCAAACCATAAGTATTCTGTGGAAAAGAAAGAAAGTCAGATATGTAACATGGGACAGTGGATATCCCCAACCTTTCTGCTTTCTTTTAAACCCCGTTGAGAGGGTTATACACTTCATCTGGGAAATTAGCCTGATGAAAAGATCCGAGACTATTCCTGTTGTTGACCTTGTTTTACACTGCCAGGCCAGGATGACTCTCCCCCTACCCCCGATCCTCCTTTAATTTGACTTTTAAAGTCAGAGGTACACTTGTGCTTTCAGGCTGCCTTAATGAGGCCTTGTATTGTCCACTGGTGTTTGGACTGTTAATGAGAGAGACATCTGAAACAGAGGAGACATTGGGTGGTGGTAGTAGAGGGAGGGAGGGAGGGATGGTTGTAACAGGGTGAGAAAACAAAGAGTCAAAAGCTGTACTAGGTAAGCATGAACACTGCTTTAGATCTTCAGTGTGACAAAGGTTGTTTTTTTCACAAATTTGTGTGTGTGTGTGTGTGTGTGTGTGGAAGAGACCTTGGGCCCCTTTTAAGAGCATTTTGCTGGCGTCCTCGTCGAGAATTGATTGTCTTTGTTGTGGTAATCTGAAATTAATTTGCACTTGAACCCATCTTTCTTCTGGGCTCAATTTTGAAACGCTGTTATAATTACGTGCCCCCCACATGAAAACCAAGAACTAAGACACTGATATGATGAGCCGGAATATTTTAATTCCCCAGGTACTTAAGAGCCCCTTTCTCTCTCTCTCTCATCCTCGTTCTCCCCACCCTCCCCTCTGTCCTCACTCACGACTTATCTTGCAAGGTAATCAAACAAAATGTTCCCATGCGTGGGGCTTAAGCAAAAGGTATTTGCCTGAGGGGGAACAGTAATAAGCACTGTATTGCTACACATTTACTCATGTACTTTCTCAGTAGGTCATCTCGTACTCTTGAATGATGTTAAACTTTGGTTAATGCAAGCCGATGCCTGGCTGAGTGCTGTCAATGAAAAGCTGTGTTGTGATGATGAGCAGAGAACAGTCACCCTATACATCACAACACACACAGTTACAGTAAAAACATGTGCAAGCACAAGTATATTGAGTAACTAGAGCAGTCAGTCAAATTCTCTTTCCCTTTCCTTTAAATGTCTTTAATTTATTGTGTTTAAGTACAGTGTTGTATGAAGTTTTGCCAAAATCCCCAGTAGGGCTCAAACACATGCAAGCACACACACAAATCACGGTTGTTAACAACCTTTGTTTTTACACTAGTCTGTTCTGACAGGGGGTATTTGTAATATAAAACTATTTAAGACTACCTGCTAACATCTGCTATTGATCTTAGCTGTGTGCCTCCCCATTGTTCCCAGCGTGAGCTGCTAATAACCTTATCAGCCATCTTTTAGTTTTAGCTCCGTCTGCTGTTTGTTGTTAGGGATTATTTTTTTAAACGGGAGGGGAGCAGTATTATCTTGCTAAATGCTGCAGGAACCATCTTCAGTGATTTCCTGTGGTGCTACCTTGTGCTAAAAGGGCCTTAAAGGTCACTTGCCCTGGGCTGAAATTCTTTCGGTTTGACACCTCGTGGGACTCGGAGAGATAAGCAAACAGAGAGCTAGACCCACTGCTGAACATAATTAGTAAAGACAAACATTTCTCAAACAGCTATTTTATTAACTGTACTGCTTTGGAGGAATTGGACGGAATTGGCTCTAAAGATGTTAATATACACTAATTGTCACATGCAACTGTGTAAATGTACTTAATGTATGTAATGTTTCTATTGGAACATGAATGGCTGGTGAACAAAAAAACATGTAAAAACACATTTACATGTTTTACATTTAAAGCAACACTATGCAACTTTTCCAGCTTTGGTCCCCCTACAGGTTGGGAGTGGAATTGTCCGATTATGTCTCATTGGAACTACAGATCCACTACCTGATCTGGCAAACTTCCATAGTGTGGTTATAACCGGTAGAGAGCGGCAAAGCAAACGCAGAAGTGCCTTTTACTCTGTTACGAGTTGATAAACTACTGACACAATCTTTAAAACATTATTTAAAGTTACAAAAAGTTCTCTAGTGTTGCTTTAATTGTTTTCTAATAGTTTTGTATTTTTGCAGTCTTATTTATTTGCTATGTAACTGCATTGCTCATCTATATAGTGAATTTATTCTATTTTATTTTTTTAATGTTTACGCTAAACTAATTTTCATTTTAGCATAATAAGTACTTTATTTTTAAGTATGCTCATCATAACCTGTCATGAGTCATCTTATTATTTCTCACTCTTACGCTTCCTCAGAGTAAACGATCTAACGAAGAAAAACAGTCATGCAAATTTTGGAAAACTCTGCTAATTGTCTGTCGTCCCATTGATTGAAGGCTACGTGTGTGTGTGTATGGAGTCTCCCCTACAGCGAGAGCTGCTGTCTGCTGACAGACATGGCCTGCTGCTAAAGCCATTGCAATAATCATAAAGATTAGGTGAACAGTGGGAAATGGCAGGGGAAGACAAGTGTTCACAGTGGGCTGTTATTTTTGCAATGGTTCTCACAAAGAAATAACAACCAGCAACTGTAGGCATGCATGCTGTTTTAGACATAACCCTGGAGCTTATGTGTGTGAGCATTTGGGCATATCATGCCATGCAATGGCATTAATTGCAAGCAGTATAAATAACAAGTGTATTATTACTATTATACATACTAGTAAGTGTATTATTGCAATATGCATAATGTCACCCATATAAACAGATTACATTGAACAGATTGAAATAAATAATTATAAAGTAAATAAAAAACAACATTGAAAAAACAGAACGTTGTATAACAAGTCTTTAGATATTTTAAACTTAAGAAAACATGAGATAATCAGCTAAAATAAAGTAATTACTGCAATAGATTACACTCCACATGAGTTGTTTTGGCAGTTTTAAAGGATGTAATCCTTTTTTTCTGAAAAATAACTCATTGCACATGCACTCATACAGTTTCTTCAGAAATTGCGGCAGAATACACACAAACAAAGGCCGGCAGTGTACTGCTTTAGCGAGCTGCTCTGAAAGCACTACACTGGGAAACTTGTCATGCAAATGTGTGTGACAGATCTCTTCACAGAGAGAGAAGAACAAAGTAACAAACAAAACAATGCTTACCAGAAACAAAACTTGTGAAGATGACATTCTGTCACTAATTGAATCTGATGGCGGGACAGAAATAGAGAAATGTTGTTCATTTGTTATACAAAAACAGATTTTATTATACATAATTCACTTTTACGCACATTTTGTTATTGCAATTCACACTGTATTACTCTGTGAATTATCATTCTGAATATGCAAGAGCTTTTAATAATTTAACACGTCAGTGTTTATTTTCAACATGCCACAGTTGAAATGAATTTGTTTGAATTTTGTTTCAGTTTTGTTTATTTCCTCTTTTGATATTGCGTGTTTTCTTCCCCCTCTAGAAAGTGTGCCATTTGAAGAAACTGATTTTCGATCCTCAAAATGAATCAATATTCCTCTTGAGTTAAAATCAAAACACATTTGCCTCAAAAATGTTCAGAATCTCTTTTAATTATAAACAAATACATGCTACCGCCTTCAAAGACTTGATCATATCCTTTCAATCACGCTCCACGGTTTTTCTGGAACTTTATCTCTTGATCCCTGCCTGTTATGTGAGTTATGTCCAGCATGTGGTCAGCAGCTTTTTGACTGTCATGTATGTGACATAAACCTCGCAAGTCACCAAACAACGGAAGCCATATTATTCTTCAACTTTACACTGCCTGTTTTTAGCGATAACATCTAGCGTCTGACACCAACCTCAAAAGGGGATTGCCACGTTTTACACACACATACATTCATACTGTAGTCTCTCCTTTCTATCGCTCGCTTTTTCTTTCAAATAAAAAAAGCAGACACAGTTTTGATAGCATCTACCAGCCACAGCTGGGCTTTGCTGGTGTTTCCTGAGAAGTGTGAAGCGGAGAACACGAGGTATCACAACAGTGAATCCTTGTGTGTTTTTGTTGCGTGTGCATGGCAGCATGAGTGTGTACATTGTATACTGTACGTATGCACTCCACAGTTAGGACAGATGTGTTTTTTTTCAAACAAAACAAAGCAAATGCAAAGCAGCGACTTCCTTAATCTTCTCTCTTATCTCTGTTCCTGAAACCTTCAAGGTCATTTTTCACTCCAACCATTGATCATTATCAGCCACTAACCCTAACTGATTATTTCCCCACAAAACTAAGCTTTTTGTTTCTTCTCACACCATTTGCAGTAATACACAATGGTGTGAATACATCCGTAACTTAAAAAAGAGTTAAGTATGTAATTTGCTGTCAGTTAAGTGACAAATAACTGTTCCTGGCTGTTATTGCACTGAATGGTTGTTGTTAAGCACTGTGTGACCAAAACCCCACTATGTCATTGAAACAGTTTTTTAATTGATTCTTCAAATATTTCCATATGAAAAAGTAAAATTCAAACGTTAACAGCCACTCACAGTTCCCGTTAATCAGATAAGATCATTTCAGGCCTCTTTAAAATCTTTAGAGCAACAAAGAAGTAAAGTTGATGATTTTAAGATGCGTTTGTTAGAGCTGGGTAGACAATCTTGTCCAGTATTATTTGTGTTACCCATTTTCAAAATGTTTCTATATCAGAAATTTGGGTTTCTTTTAAGCCCTGTAGCCTAGCTGACTGTATGGTGTGAACACATGTTTGAAAAGCAAAAATGTCAAACAATGCAGTATCGACAAAAATGTCACCAAAAAAACAAATTCATAAAACTATCCAGAAGATGAAGGTAGTAAATTTTCCAATCACATGCCCCCATACCTGGGACACTGGTACAGCAGAGGACAGGAAACTTTATGAAAGGTCATGGACTACAGTGTGGTTCTATATTCTGCTGGTTTCATCTTGTGACTGTTATCATGTGACCTTTCCATTTAACGTAACGGGCAACATTTTAAACACATGGTAAATGTTTTGGACACACAAACAGCAACATGGAACACACACAACATACTGTTTCAACAGGGGCTGATGACAATGGATTGCTTGTGTCAGTGTCAGAACAGTAAAAGTCAGCCTGGTGCTGATAAGGTATTTGACCAAAGACCTGTCAAATGGAAGCAGGGACACCAATGTTAATTTTGATGGGTTTTGACAAATGTCATATGTGCACTACCAAAGTGTGTGAAACAGTTTTTAATTGATTCTTCAGTATAAACTTCTCAGCTGTGCAATATGAGTTCAAATGGGGACACCTTAAACAAACTTTGTGTCCTGGTTTTATATTTATTTGCAGTGTTTTTTGCTGCTGTCAAAAACATGGATGGTTCCAGTGCACAGTAGTATCTGTGTGCTGAATGGTAAGTTTTTTTGTGTTTGTTACACTGCATTTGCCCAGCAGTTTAGACCAGCAACACTGTGTTATCCATCACATAATAGCGACATGGTCCCCAATGATGGTGGAATTCCACTTCTAACTTTTGTGATCGATACTAAATGGGAAATTACACCATAAAGATAAGGGGCACAGTGAAGTGGTCTTGGGTGTAGGAGGATGTTTACTGGGTCAAATCATTTTGAGAAGTGCTATGAGTTCAAATGGGGACACCTCTGTAAACAAAGTAAGACTGCTCAACACAGCCTGAGTAGAATTAATGAACCCTCTGTGGCGAGATCCTGATGCATTTTTAAACAGCTTCTTTTCATTCCTGCAATGACATTTTGATTGCATTTGTTTCAGCAATGTCTGAATGAAAGCGAGCGAGGAAGACAGTGTTGGAGAGTCAGAGACAGAGAGAGGTAGAGGGCACATCCCCTAAAAATAAATACATCATTGTTCCGCCAAAGTAACTCTGACATGGGTTGTACAGACAGATATCACATTTAATATGAGGACAGAAATGAGGGAGTTTGAAGCAAACTAATTTGATAGCAACTGATTCTCAATACTGCAAGAGTGGTGTCATGAATTCTACAAGTTGATGCATACGGCCTCAAAAAGAGTAAATCCTTCAATTCATAGGAATTCTAATGCAAACATATAGTGTAGAGGTAGAACTGTTGGTTTTTCTGTGTGTTTTTTGAGGGTTGCCGTGATCAACGTAATAGGGAACTGATGTCTCACAATTCATTTTACATCTCCAGAGATATAGAGATAGAGTTGGAGCACATGTGAGGAGAAGGGCAACTGAACAGTTTAATGACTTCTACAATTAGTAGCCTTAGTGAAAGTACATTTCTAGGATATTATTGCACTCCTGTGAAAGGGTTACCCTGATATTTTAATAGATGAGTGCCCCGAGAGAGAGAAAGGGAAAGAAAAAGCTGAGGTCACTGATATAGCAAGGCACCATAGGATAATAAGCACCACAATCTCTGGTTACACATTGTTTTTAAATTCTTTTAATTGCATCTTCCCGGCTCTCATCAGGGGTGGCGACCCTAGAAGTGGGGTACGAGGTCATCCTCTAGCAGCAGCCTTTGAAGCCCGGGCACCTACCTCTCTCTCCCTCTCCCCTCCACTTTGTGTGGCCTTGAATTGCAAATTGTTTTGAAATACGCATAATGAGCAACGGTGGCAAAATGTTGAGGCTCTTTGTCTTTCCCTCACTCAGCCTTTAGCACACCTAAATGAGTTAAGATTGCTCTATTGAATTACAAACGATTATTGTACTTACTCCTACCCAGCGCATGCATAATGAAAGAGGGAAGAAGATGGAGCAGAGGCTCCAGTGATTGTGACTGTGTGGACTGTGAACTGGAGACATGTTCATCAAGGTACAAATGATGATTTTTAATGATGCAACCTAAGGTTATTGTTGAGTAAACTATGTATAATTATAAGCAGGAGGGGAGTTTTCAAATTGGCAGATGTAAAACCGCCTATCGCTTTGATAGTCAGCTCCCATGCATACAAATCCTTTGTCTATGTTCTTATATCTCGGGTTCTGTGGCACATTGAGAAACAATGTGTTTTACACTAAAAACAGCTGAGTTCATTATGCCATCATATGCCATCAAAGCAACAATATGTCTTAGTTCTGGACATCCACCAAGAGGCAGGTTTTGCCCAAGGTTTCTGCCTGTTAAAAGCTATTCTCGTTGCCATGTGCAAATGCTCTTGGGGGAAACGTTGGGTCTCTGTGAGTTATACTGTGGTCTAGACCTCTATCAGTCTTGTGTCCTGAGATAATAAGTCTATTATGATTTGACACTATACATAAAAATGAATTGACTAAATGATGAAATGCCACTGAAACTGTGACCAGATACCAGATTGCATTGTTAACATGATCACCACCAGCATTTAAATGCCAGTTCATAAGAAATTAACTAGTTATGGTGGCTCAACAGCTCAGGATGCATAATATACAACAACCTGGGTGGGAGTGCAGCTTTCCATGCATCTTAAAAAGCAGCTGAATACCTAATGTGCACATCTATTAGAGCTTTCTGGTATTTATTGGTTGGCTGATGGACAAACGGTTGGCTATCGGGCTTTTAATCACCATTTCCTCCACAGTGCTGCAGAGGACAATAGCTAGACAATGATCACATCAGCTACTGTAGATAGCTTTCTCCAACTTTGGTCAGTACAAGGCAGGATTAGCTGGGAGACTTCTTCTAAACGATGGCGCACTTGTGGAATACCTGCCAAACAGGGACATGGAAGTAGTTATTTTCTAGATTATGGTGAACTAGTGTGTGTGTTAGCAGTGTTTTGCCATTGAGCGCAAGCTAGCTATGGTTAGCCACCTCGCCTTGACGTAGAAAGCCGAGCAGATTTTGAACAGCTCACCCGGAGACAGAGGGCAGAGGACATTCAGAAACCTGTATCTCACTCAAAACAGCATGGATAGTTTTGTTTTCCAAGTTTGTATGCGTGTGGAAGCGTCAGAGACACAAAAAACCCAGAAAAAGGGATTCTTTTCATAATATGGGCACTTTAAGTTGTCTCTTTGTTTAGTTTAGACAATCATGAGACTACTTGCTTGTAATCCAAACAGTATCAGTATCAAGATCAAGATTTCCACAGGGGGGTTAGAGTTAAATTACAATGTGATATGGTTGTGTCTCCAGTAGTTTAGCTAAACCTAATGGAAATAACCATGCAGTCAAAACACCTAAAATCCTTTGTTAAAGTCAGACTGTGGCAAACACTCTTATACAACCATGTGATGCTCTGCACTGGATACATTTCGCTCCATGATCACTTTATCAGGGTATCTGAGAAATGTGTATACCAGCTGCCCCGCTGTGCAGTATGGAAATCCAATAAGAGATGCCTTCAGTGCTAAACCAAACATTTCAATTCACCCAAACAAATCACTTGAGTAATCACTGATTTACAAACCTTGCATATTTATCAATAACAGCTTAATACTGCTACACAAGCCAAAAGGTCAGACCTCTGTCACGGCAAGCTTATTGTTTCCTCTCCAGTTTTCTAAATCTAGAATCATATTGTCCTCGCCGTTATCAATGACTGACTCGACACTCCCTTTGACACCTACATAGTGGACAAGATGGCTACACTCCATTCGGAGACGCGATTAAGCCGTCTTTGGGAGAGCCACGGTGACTTCATTGGTGGTTCAAAAGCCGCCTCTAAACTCAAAAAGAGCATTAGAATGCATTTCATGCTCGGCTCACTGAAAAGTGCAGAGCTGAAATTTACACCTTATTTGATGTCCGTCTTCCTGCTGTTAATTGGTAAAAGGATCCCTGACCCTTTTGATGTCCTCCACAATCCCCTAAATGCCCAAGTCTGCTAAACTGTTCGGCAGGAGATATACCCTGCAGTTGCCCAGCAATGTAAAGACTCTCACTCTCACTCTTCCACTGCCCCCCCTTGCTTTTTTTTCCTCTTCTTACTCTATCCTTTTCAGCTTTCTTGCCTTTGGTTTACGTCCAGGCTGTGGAGAAATAAGAGATGACAGTTGTTACAGATATGCCAGTTTAATTACTTGTCAGCTTATAGCCCATATCTCTGCTGCCCAACGCTGAAGCTTAACTTTTTCTAGTAGCTTAAAGCATGACCAGCCTCCAGTGCTTTAGTATTTAGCCATAAAACCCCGGAAATCTGAAAGATAAAAAAACCACGAACAGCTTTTCTAATTTTATGGGGGAAGAGTGGGCAGTTTTCTGTCACTGTTGGAATTGGCTTTCTCTCTCTGTTCCCCTCTGTGCAATAGTGACAGAAGAAGAGGGGCAAAAAGGAGAGAATCTTGTAGAGAATGAAATTACATCACATGAAGGGGTGCATTGGTGTAGGTTAAGCAGAACGTTTCTTATGGCTTGTGTGCCACTGTTGACACTTTTAAGTCGGTTTGCAAATTGATAGATGTGCTCGAGCCTTTTTTTTTTCTTTTGGAGGAGAGCCATCCCAGAGTCTCAAATCCAGTTAAGGCTAGTTGAAAAAACACAGCTGCTGATTTTGCAAGCTTCCCCACTTTGGCCATGGTGACTGTAGGTGGCTGGTATCTGCAGGTGTGTACAAAGCCTACTTATGAAATTTAACAGCTCATGGGATATTGAATATGGGGATTTAAACATGTTCCAATAACACCAATAGATTTTACAATTGTGGGGAAAAGGTGTATATACAGGATGAATCAAATGTGAATTATGACAGAAAATAATATATATATATATATATATATATATTATATATAATATATATCCATAGATGCTTGTGATGTTGGTATCCTATTGTGGTATATTGAATTAAAGTATTAATAACGCCAATGCAATGATTGAACTGTAGATTACATTTTGATACATGTGCTGGCAAGTAAAGCCAATTAATTGTGTAAGGAATGCAATCAACAGCTCTCTTGAAAGCCATTTTCATGTGTGGAGCTTCATTATTTCTTTCCAGACCTCAGAAAGAAGCAGTGTGTTTCCTCAACTTCTTCATCACACTTTACATATCTCAATACCTTAGTAGTTCTTTTTCTTTTTAGTTTATCCCTTTCTTTACAGCAGCAACAAATAACTGTGCCATGCATGCAAACCATATTAGAAAACAAAATACTATCAAATACAACCTAAAGCCTTTTTGTATTTAAAGAAATGTAATACAATGTGAGCTACCTAACACATGAGTCTTTACATTTTGCACGGCTGTGATAATGTAATTGCCCAACAATATCATACACTTGCTTTGGATGTCATATTGTTACACATTAAGGTAGCACAGCCACCAGTTTGACAGTATTTTTGTACAGAATGGAATACAATTTTACAGCGCCACACAGGGACAGGGATGGATGGCAGCGAGTAAAAAGAGCAGCAGAGTTTTGGACACATGCCTGCTTAGGGCCCATTGTTCAGGGTTCCCTCAGTGTTTATCCCTGGCTTTGTCTCCCACCATGATACATACTTTTCATTGAAGCAAAACAGATTATTTGTTACCATAGTTTCACCATTGCTTAGTGTTACAGCAAAGCATAATAGGTTTAAAGCAGTGGGGGAATAAAAGCCTCCGTCTGGTTAGGAGAAAAAATAAAAATAACAGATTACCTGTTCTTTTCATCATTGATGATCACATTGTTAGTGCCTGGCAGAAGCTTTGGGTTGTCAATTTCACAGGAATCTGAACACGTTCCCCCATCTTTATGCAGTGTTTTAACACGTTAATGATATGAATGTGTAGCAGGGTATAAAAATGGTTTATGTTGAAGGTAAATGATATGTTTTTAGGAGAGCACCAATACACTACTTATGTTAATTGTACTTTGTTTTTTACATTGGACTGTTTGTTATAATGATCATTATTGCTCCCATTTTAGTTTTAAACAACACGTATATCAACATAGATGTGAAATATTTTTCACGCATCTACAGTATGCTGCACTTTGCAAACAGAGAATTGGAATTAGCATGTTGGAAAATGCTGCAATGAATGTTTTTTTTTTTTTTTAAATGAAATATGGAAGTAATGTACTGCTCTTTGGACAATAATTCTTGACCAGACTCTACTCTGGAGCAAAATCTCCTCCACTGTCCTACAAACACCCCTGTCATACTGTATGTATTACATTGTCTCATAAAAAGCGTATTGTCACATTACCCTCATGCTTCATTCTACATCCACTGTGCTGTAGCTACTTCAGTGTTAGCCTACAAATCGTGCTGATGATCATCCTGCATCGCTGAGCAGTAAGGTTTTTATACACAGTAGTAATGGCATTATTTTATGGCCATCATTTCAATGGGTTTTAGAATGGATCATAAAGCAAAACAGTTTGCAGTTCTCTCACAGACCCTCCGCCTCATAATGAAAAGCCAAGATCAGCTGACTGCTAACTCTATTTACAAGCTCACATAATTCCATTGTGGCAGCGCTATCAGAGTAAATACGCTTAGCCCAGTGATGCATACCCCCGTAGAAAATGAAAGCAAGATGAGCTAGAGGTCACATGGCAGCAGAAACACCTTTTAAAACACTTAATGTGCCTTAGCTGATGTCCGAAGCATGTAGGTTATTACCACAGTTGTGTGAAAGCTAATTAATGGATAATTTGAATGATATCCAAGACGGCTGGCTCACACAGTTGGTGGCTTTGACCTTCGCAAACCTAAGCATTTGTCACCAAGAGCCCTTTTTCTTTTCCACCAAGGCGAGCCATCATCAATATGATGTCTGCTTATTTTCTGTGATCGGACTTAAATTGAAATTCTGCCTTGAAGGGTGATATTAAAAGGGGCAGTCATGTGTGAAGATTGGTAAACTATAGGTCTCGTAGATATTACAATTGACAATTGACTGAAGCTGTATCGTTCCTCACATATTTCATGAACATGAAGATGTTTTGAGAAAAGAAAAACAAAAACATTATTATCCTCAAATACTGACAACTGGGTTCAGCAAGTGCATTAATTGAATAATACATCTTTGAGGTATGGGAGTCTTATTAAAAATGTAATTTGTGAAGCAATGCGGTGTTGAATGTAATGAAAATCAGTAAAAGCAAAAGCAGAGCCTGTGATCATAATTCTAATAGAGCTATAAGAAAGAGTGTACCTAATAAATTGAGAGTGGAGCACACTTTTCAGGGATTTTCCTTTCTCTTTCCAATGAGTGAGAGTGTGAGTGAGTGTGTGTGTGGGGGGGCGGTAAGGGAATATCTTTTAATATCGCTTCAAGCAAAGATATCCCATTTAGACATCGTTCAAACCGTTATTAACAGTATTGATTTATGTTTGAGTGATTGGAAGCCAGGGGAGGGAGATGAAGTCAACCGTCATGACCCCTCGCCTCGGGACGGAAACTGCCTGACACACATCACGGCTGTCTCACATGTGAAACTGCTCCTGCCTGTGACATCTTAGATTACTGGATACGGCCTACAGTGTGATAACTGTGTGTATGATATTGAACTCGTCTTTACACTGCTTTCAAAACACATTGCTCTTTGGTGAAAGATATTTGCTGTCACTGCGTTAACACACAGGCATTTTGAGACAGAGAAGATGGGTGTTTGTCTGACAACGAGGACATATTATTGTCTGATATGTTTTATGATTTACGCTGCGAGCACAATTTTTATTTCAAATTTCTGTGCAAAGTTGTCCGTGTATGATAGAATAATATGTACAGTATATTGAATGGTTTGGTGCAACAATATGCTGAATGAGGTTTAGATAGTCAATCCGTGCCTGCTGATGATGATAATCTCCTCTGATGTATATAGTGATGACAACATTCATATGCATTGCTGAAAGCATTGCGATGTGAAGAATTAATTGGACATCAGCTCATTGTTTTCTCTTGACTTGAATAGCTAAAACAGACAGCTGACAGTATGCTTATTTAACAGCAAATGCAATATTGTTTTTGGCATTTTCCCCATCTCTGCGTTTTTTGGGTCTATATCCCATTAGCTCAACTGGAGGAGCTTAGCATACCAAATCTGTTCTTAATTATTTCTTATGAATTCTTCAGAACCTCCCCCGGATTTGTAGTCTTGCCCACCCAAAATATGTGTGGAGTTGGCTAGAAACAGCACAATAGAAAAACATCTATTTCAAAGGCGGAACTGAGCTGTTAGAGATCATAAAACATTAGTGTGGCATGTCATTAGGTTATTACAGGCTTATCCAGTAATTATATTAAGTATATTACCATGCAACCATTTAAAGAAAGGACGAGTTTCCAGAAATAGGATTTTACAGCCCTCTCACGACTTGCCCTCAGCAACCAGCCACAGGACAAAATGTCAATTAAGTGGCTGCTGAACTAGATAGAGGTCTTAGAACAGGAGCTTTTGGCAATAATATGGGCCTAACTGTGCACTCCTAATACATTATTTTGTTAGCTATCCAATATCTCAACATCTTGATCTAACGGCAGTTTGGGAAATGGTTACGTAATTTTGAATCTATTGATTTCTTACAATTTCTTACATGGACACATTTTTGTAATGGGAAGCATCCATACAGAGGTTGGGGTTTAGGAAAACAGGAATGTTGGAAGGAAACGTCATACACGGGAGCTGAACCCCTGAAAGTTCTGTGTTGTTTAATTTTTGGCATTTCATAATACTCGCTAATGTAGACACGTTGCGTTCACAAAAGATGCTTCCCATTCAAATACATTAGTCTAATACATTTAATCCATTCTGCTCTCAACATTTTAATAAAACTATTGCAATGTTAAGTCAGACATGTTTGTTTGCATGGATTTAAAGGGGACATTGGGAGTTTAATCATTTGTTTTGGTATATTAATTCAAAATATACCCTCAGATCCTACTTTGTATCCATTGTATTTTTTTGCAGCAACCACATGCAGGCAAAACGGTAAAAATGAACCAATGTAGTTTACATCTGTTAAAGGAATACACATGCAATAGAACTAATGGGCAGTTGTTTTTTCAGCCTGAAATAGTTTGTTCCTTTCCATCTGCAAACAAGTGACATCGCAGGCAGGAGTCTGCTCCCTCCACACATTATTGAGCTCGCTGATTGAAGAAAAAAAAAGTTTCAAAGTTTCAGAAATCAACCCCAGCAACGGAATTCTCCTCGGTCAAAAGGTTAAGCTTTTGATCGGAGCACAGAAATGCTTTGAGGGAGAGAGAAAAAAAAATATTGTTGAATGAAAACATGTTTGCATTCAACCATACCTTTCTGCACAGCACACACCCTTATAAGTCTTGTTTGTTCAGAAACACTCCCATCTAATTGAGACCAGGAATTCCCCCAGCGTTCAAGTACCTAGATTAGTGGTAGTAATCCAAACTAAACCCAGAAATTCAAAGAACAGGCTCAAAACTAATATTTGAGCTCATGTCTCACAAGTGAGCCTATTGTTAGTTTGTGACTCATAAAAAAACGAGAGCTGTCATCTTGAATCTGCTTAGGATAGATAGAGCGATTTAAGCATAACTGCTGATCTTTAACAAACATGGCGAAGGCTGCCTCAAAGAAGGCATGAGTGGAGATGCTTAGTGCATGGTTTAATTACACGATTATGTATATGTTTAACCTCACATGAACAAAACCTAGACATATAGAGTACATGTAGTCACAGACCACACAGTTCTTCCGGTCTGTGTGAGTGTGGGTGTGTGTCTTTGAGTGAGAGAGTGTGTGTTGTGAGAGTGTGTGTTTGTGTGTAACATGGCTGGCCTCAGTTTCGGGGTTGGGGAGGTGAGCGGAGAGGGAGCTCATGTTCGTCGGAGCCCGCAGAAGACGATTCCAGATGATTCCTCGGCATGCCGCTGTCAGAGGAAGCCATGATGAATGAAAGGGCTCCGGTGGGCCTCACTGTTTATTTAGACCTCTTGTTTCTGACACAGTTGCCGCACAAAGAACCAGCGCTGAAGTGTCTCAGTATTAAAACATAACCTTACCAGACTACAATCAGCCACCAAGGGCTTTCACTCCCCCCTTTTTCCTAATCCAACAGAAAAGCCTGATTGTTCTCTATTGTGGAATTTGGGACTGAGACCTGTTCAGGACCAGCAGTGAGGGGCAGCCGACTGTGGAAGGCTTTCCAGTACATTAGGAGTATATGAAAGAACGACTGACCAGGCTTAGATTGATATGGCTGCGCCTGCACAGGACAACATATGGGAAAGCAGTAATCCTCTCTCTAAGCTGGAACTGTGGGTATTTTTCTTGGGGATTTGAGTATAGGAGAGACAAATATGGATGGCCCGCAGTCCTGGAAATGGTGCAGACAGTTGCTGGTACTTTGTGGATGTATGTCCTGATAAATAATTGTTTCCTATCTATCATAGCCTCCTTTCACATCCTTGCTGGCTGAGAACTTTATGAACAATTCTCCCTTTCAAATGATAGTGCACTTGTAACACTTTTTCTCTGTGTGTAGCATGCGTGTAAAACATTGCTTCTTTCCCTTATAGGCATAATATATTGCTGTTTCCTCTTTGTAAGCGGCATGCACATTTATAGCAGTTTTATTTTTCTAGTGCGCCATTTCAGGTTCATCTTGTCACGGCTCCTTCCAAGCATATGTCAAACCTTAAATGTTTTATTGTCTGCTGAGATCATGACAAATCAACATTTCGGAGTATTACCGCATAGCATACACAAAGTAAACAGTAGGTCTATTCAACGACTTAACGCGAGATATACATGCTGTGCCTTAAGATATTGAGTTTGTGCTTTGTTTTTACTCCAAAATTGCAAATGTGATGCAGATATATGGATGAACTGTTGATTCTGTCAGCGAGAAAAACAACTGAATAGGATGTGATGCAACACTGTGTGTTTTAAATGCTTCAAAGACGCTTTTTATTGAAAAAAGGTTTTGTTGACAAGCTCCATTCCCTTTCAGTATAAATGAGAAATGGCAAAAAAAAAAAAAAAATCAACTATGAATATGCATATTCAAACAGACAGAATATGACTCTAAATCTCTTTTCATGGGGGAAAATGTGCACATTCCTCTCTTTTATTAATTCCAAATCCTATTCATGGCAAAAGAATGGAGGTGAGCATACTTGTGTATTTTGTCAAATGTGATCAAATTAAACTGGAAGCAGAATGAATTCTGTGTATTTGTATGCTAGTTTTTCAGAAGTGGTGTCTCGGTTTTAAATCCCCAAGTCTCAAGTGGGCACATCACAAAACCAACACAGTTTGGCAGCAAGCTGGCAGTCTTTTCTCGTATGAGGCCCAGAATTTAATGAGCATGAATAATGAATACTACTCAACATGCTGGTGACTGAGTAGGCTGCCAGTTATTAGGTCAATGAAGGCGTTGTTTAGCAGGGAACAGTCAGTGTCTCGCTGAATGATGGACTCCCACCATCCACGAATCCTACATATACTGGAAACAACTTTTCTAATGTAACAAATCAGCAGATGGCAACACGACACGTTGCACCAAATTCCAATTTCAACTGAATCCTCTTGATGTCTTGTTAAGACGTTATGGTCCTAATGGTATGTGCTGTGGATTGATCCAGTTTAAAGTCAAATTTTTATGTGTAACAAGTTGAATTAAATAAGGAACTATGCACTAACAAGCTGTACATATGCCTACACTTCACATTATTCTTCCTAAACGTAAAAGGCAATTTTTCATGTCTGCTGTTTAAATGATTGTCTGCTTATCTTTGTGGATTTCCCACAGGAGACTGTGATTTATTTTTGAACTATTAGTCAACCCCATGTCTATTAATACAGTGATAAGTGTGTTATATGAGTTGTCAAGTACATGTTACACAGAACAACCTGGTAAATACCGAATTCCAATGCAGGGAGGTACGTTTTTTGCCCTGCAGTTACAACTCCCATGCAATAGATTCCATGCTACTTGCAGAGGAGTTAAAGGATAAAAAGAGTGGGGCGAGAGCCAGCGAGAAACAGTCGAGAGAGAGCATCCAGCAGGAGCAGAGTGGCAAGAGCCATAGCATGCAGATCAAATGCTCCAAATCTGTCAATCAAAACAGCTGTCATTTCAACAGCCGCTGCATTGAACAATCGGATGATTAATTATTGACAAGCTCTGTCTTTGTTGCCTTCTCATAGCTTCTCTCTCTCTCTGTCTGTCTCATTGTCTCTCCCTTCCCTCACTCCTTTTCTTTCCCAAAGATTAGACACAGGCTCCAACATGAAAGCTGCCGACCTGTGTTTGGGTCTGTCACGAGTGATTTCGCTGCTGGTGCTGCCATGCACCCCCCCCTCCAATTCCATTTTATTGGGATATTCTCTCTCTCTCTCCATGTCTGTCCTTGCTATCTTCCCACCCTATGTTGCTATGGCACCTGCCAGGTCGCCACAGGGACCCTCATATCTCCACTCATCCGCCTGCTCAACCCCAGTGTCGATTCTATCCAACCCAGCTTCATGTCAGAGAAAAGCAGGAGTAAGACCCCTCGCTGTTTAACACTCCAGAAGTTAACCGGGGTCTCTCTCTCTATCTCCCTCCCCTCACTCCCTCTCTCTCCTCCGGAAAGACACCTTATTTTCTCCAGGGAGAATAAAAAGAACACATTCTCAAAACATTTAAAAGGTGGATTTTTCTAGTACAGGTAATATGAATCATGTTAAATATTTTCTTTTCGAAGTACATTCAAAGTCCCATTCTGTTTGTGAATACCTCCGCAGACTTTCAGTGGCTTTAAAGCCATTTATACTATTTAAGATTAATTATACTGATGATGGTATTTTTATATACTTTTTAATTCTCAATGTAAAAGTGGACGTGGACATGTGTGGACATCCACCCTAAACACACACATGTAGTGTAATGTAAATAAGCAAGTAGGCACTATGCTTAAGTATAATTTCAAGACACATGTACTGAGTATTATTACAATTTATGCCACTTTATGCTAGTGTTTAACATTTCAGAGGGATATACTGTACGTTTTTTCCCACTACACTTAATTCACAGCTTTGGTTCTTATTTTAACATTTTCTTTACTTTGATACTTCAAGTGTATTGGTATTACTGGTGTACACTTTTTAATTAATGAAGGACTTTGTAATGGAATCATTTTACATTGAAATATTGCTAATTTTACTTAAAGGATCAGAACACTTCTTCTACCCCTGGACAATTCACAGTTACTCAGTGATAACCAACTGAGATTACATACAGTATGTGCTAACACAAACAGTCTAACCTGCCTTCTGATGACATATAAATGCAAATAAAGTGGAGAGAATTATGCCAAGTTTGGTAAAAAACAGGATTGTCTTGTTCTTAGTCAGGTAGTAATTTAAAAGGGGAAAAAATACAGTCATCTGCATAGCTGGGGCTGCCATGTCTCTCACTGCCACGCCATCCTGTCACAAACACAACGCTCTGGGCCCTGATGCATCCCATCCAGGTATCAACCCCTTTTCCTGTCTTGGACCATATGTTTCTGCTATTTATGTCAGTAACATCCCATTTACAACAACCACTGCTGGTTGTTTACAGAAGTTTAAGCTCCTCTGATACATTCCTGCTTATGTTTGCATGCTTTTTAGCCCCATAGATAATACATGAGCTTGCTCGCTTGTTTTTTAACGAAGGGGAGATGCTGCCATATGCATGGAAGAATAAACGAAGACCTAAACTGACAGCACCATCTGCCAAACACAGTTGACGTCAAGAGAATGGCCCCTGCTCAACATTGTGCCCGGCTCTCAGGAGGATGCCACATTGTCATCAGTGCTAATACTAAATATTAATAATTTGTTGACCCCAAAGTGTTTAGAAATCACTGATGCAGACACATATTGCCCTTCTGAATGGCATATGCAGATGTCAGGTGGGCACCACCGGACTGTGCAGCACAGTGTGTGTGTGTGTGTGTGTGTGTGTGTATGTGTGTGTGGATGTGCGTGTGTGTTTTCCAGGAGCTCAGAGACAACTTCCACCAGGACTGTCATGAATATTACATCGTCCAACATTCCCACATAGCTCCTCCTCTTTCCTTCACCCTCTCGCTTTCACTCACACACACACACACACACGTCAAAGAGCCAAGCTTAAGGTGTTGCAATAAACCAAGTATAGCTTATAGCTAAATGAGTCTCTCAAAACAACAATCGTACATTTATTCCATTTAGTGAGGCAGTCATTAATAATACAACATTGCATTGTCTCAGTTATTGCAAAGTTAAATATGTGTCTGTTTATATCTTAGTTATGAATGCTAAGTGAAGGACTTTTGAACTATTAAGCAAAGAAATGAAAATATTATCAACATGCCTTTATTAATAATTTGGCTTATTCGGCCAGTACATGGTAAACATGCGCATGCTAGTGTAGATAAATTATAGACTACATAAGGTAAAATGCCTGTTTTTCCATTTAATAATAGCAGTATGAGTGCAAAACACTTTGCTGACTCTTACAGCGATATGTGGTTGTTTGTAATTTTGTTAAGTACCTGCACTTCAATCTGGTGGTAAGGTTTTTTTAAATACAAATGATTATATGAAGTTATTGTAAATGAAAATGCATGTATGCTCTATGAGCCCCAGATTAAAAATAAAATAAAATAAAAAAAATAAAAAAGCAGTGTATCAGTCCTGATGGACTGCTCCAACCTGACATGTCTCTCCAGACACTAGATGCATTTCACCTTGGCATCTGCTATGATCGCTTCTGTTTTTCCTCCCATACGTCTTTATTAGTTCACAACTGATGGGGACACTGCGGGATGTCACTTGATGAGAGGCACCATGTCGGTGAGACTGATTTATTCCCAGCATTTGCTCTGCGGCCGTGCCAACTGACCCAGTCCAGCTTGCTCCCCACGCCAGCTCTCTACACTCTCAGACCCTAACAACTCGGAGCGCTCTGCTTACCCTCCGAATAGGACCCATCCCACCAAGGTGCAGTAACGTTATATGTAAAATACCCCCCTCCCCCCCCCGCGTAGACATCCGATTGAATTTCGCCTGAGATGCGAGTTGATGATGCAATGAGTGATTCTGCATGCCATCAACATAAGGCACTTTCTGCTGACGTTTTGACCATGAGTTATAGCAGTACGAACAACCAGACACTTTTGCCTTAATCCTCAGATCACAAGTCGGTTCATATGGACAGCGAGTTTCAGATGTTTGGCAGAATATAGTAGCTACTATCTCAGGGATAATGTGGAGTGGACGGCGAGCATCAAGCTTAGATCATGTTGCTTAAATCTGTTGAGTCTTGTTTTCACCTTCAAATGACGACAAAAAAAATGGTGCTAGTAAAACAGCAAACCATTGACAGAAGGCGCTGGTAAAAAATATTCTTGTTTAATTTTATTTATTTACATTTTTTTTTTTTTTTTTCCAAACCAGATATCCTATTTATATTCTGCACTTCTAACATGTGTCACGGTGATTTATGTACTATGGTTATTGGTGTTGGAGGCATACACAACCTACATTCTTCTAAATAGTCGTTATTTTTCTGTACCCTTTTGTTGCACATTAACTCCTTCCACATTTTACAACATAGAAACTTTCAGACATCAAAACGTTCAGCTCAATTAGAACATTCCTGCAGCATTCCTGCTCTTATGCAACATTTGCATAACTTTCTTAATTTCCGAAAATGTCACTCTTATCAAATGTTCAAATGTGACAAAAATTCATACAACGTTCTGGGCATTATTCAACTATTCAATGACATTCATATTAATTAAACCCATTCCCACTTATTCAACTATTCTTACTTCTTCACCTACTTCTTACACATTCAAGCCAGCAATTCAGTGTAGTGCCTTTCAACATACAGCATTGGCAGTGCAATTTCTTTAGAATGCTCCAGTCATAGGTAATTTTCACATACTCATACATTTGAATTTAAAGACAGTTAAGTTATACCATCTGCTGTTATTGACTAGAACTATCTTGAAGTTTTAAAACTCTATGAGTTCAATTACAAGAATAACACAACTACATTAATGTGCTTTCACATTTGCAAAATGTTTACATTGATATACAATGTCCTTTCTTATCAAGCCCACCAATGCATGATGTTTTTCATCTCAGGTTAATTTCAATGAGGATACAAGCATTGGTATATGAGTTGAGCTTGACAGAAAACCTTGTCTGTCAGTGTTCAGGAAGAAACAGCTCTATTACCCAGCTAACATAAGAGTTCTGGGCGTTTATACAGTCCCCCCCATTGATTGCAGTGAGTCACAGGGCTGAAATGCATTTGTTGGCAGGCGGCAGTAGCAGACACAAAAGCACGGGTGGGTGTCAGCTTTTAATTGTAACTGTCTTGCAGAATGGGTGTTGTTTTAATATCCTGTATAGATTTTTATGTAATACACTTACTTGTGCAAGGCAGCCCCGAGCAAGAATCAATTCAGCCCAAAGCACCCCGCCCCCCTACCCTTTTGTTAAAAGCCAATCTTGTTTTAATGATGCATGAAGAAATATTCAAGCATTGACATTTCACTGTCAGGTTTCTTTAGAAAAATCAATTAAGATAATACAGCTTTGACCCAGTTATCCAGTTAATGCTTATTAGGGATGTAATATGATTTACTGTCAGCATTTATAATTCTTTGCATCTCATCCCATTAGCCCTGTGACTGTTTCATAGAGCGCCGTACAACGGTCACTTCTAGGGAACTACAGTCGCTGGGAGCTGATAAAATGGAGTGGAAAGGAGTAATGACATTGATTGGGATTGGTGGGCAGGTTAAATGCGAGGCCCCTGAGGTATTCTCTCTAGGTTTCACTCTGTCTGTCTCTTTCTGTCTTTTCTTTTTCCACAAACCGTAACGTGATGGAGTAGTGAATACTGCCTAGCTGCAAAATTACACATTTGTCAGTATCATAAGAATCCAACAAGGACATTATTTGTAATTTATCTGAGTTACCTTAATTGTCTTGGCTACCTGTCATGCGCAGATATTTAACTCTGGGAATTTATTGGATTCAGTTCATCGTTCCCCACTGTCCCTGACAGAGTCATGATTGTACATGTCACAAAAATAACATTTTAAACAAGTTTAATTGTAGGGTTTTGTCTGCGTTATATTACGGGCAAATTCCCAAGAGACCCGGCAGATGAATTACATAAAGTAGCTGAAAAAGCCCCACCTTTAACAGGCTCAAAAATAAAGATATGTACAAGTAAATGCATCAATCATTAGAAGCCAATAATACAATAGGACTATACGTTATTCCGCATGAAGAGGACAGAACCAGGCTCTTGGTAGGCGGTGTCTGACGGCCGGTTGGGGTTGAAATGAAGAGTGTTAATAACAGTCACAGGAAAAGATAATGGAACAGTGACTAAAAATAGTAATTTGTGGTAGTTCATGGCATAGCAGGGCACTGCATTACTTAGTGTTGGTACTTTACATCTATTTTGACAACAGTACTTTTGTACCTTTACTCAAGTAACATTTTGCAGGACTTGTAACTTGTAACAGAGTGTTTCTACACTGTGACTTTATGCTTCTACTTAAGAACAAGATCTGAGTTACTCTTCCACTACAATCAAAGAGTAACATTCAAATTGTCTGTAAGATTAATTTCCATATGCAAAGAATTGATGTCAAACTGACAAAAGTTTGAGTAGAACCATCCACCAACTAAACCAAAACTTTCATCCAAACATAAATCCTGCTAAGTGAATGCCGTGCACAGTGGGAACAAAAAGCACCGAGTCCCAGGGGACGTTGTCGAAGATCACTGATGTCTCCATAACAGAAAATGTTAAACCAGTGTTTCATCGCTTGAAGTGCCGACATTCTGTGTTGTAGGAACTAATTGTCGTGTTGGAAGGAGAAAGTCAAGCTTTTGTGTTTCTGAACTCAGCTTTATGGCATTTCAAAGCTGTCAAAAGTGAACCTCGAGAGCTGCAGTGTCACCGCTCTCAACATTAACAGAATGACATTGCTCTGACATCTGGGTCGGCTGGAACAGGAAATATTTACAGTGTGCTGGAATTCATTCACAAAGTTTGTCTTTAGTGAGCTTACTATTAATATTCTTTCAATGAATTACAAATGTTGGCTATATTGTAGATGCAGATCTATATGTTTGCTAACAGAAACAAGTGTGCATTTTATGCACAATGCAGCATTTATGTGTGAATTTTAGAGCACTTGTTTTAATGTGTTTGCACAAACATAAGAGTAGGCCAATGTATCGACTGTATCTAGGCATGCACTGTGCGTGTGTGTGTGTGTTTCTGCAGTGCAGCTTATGCCTGTACTGCCAAATGCCTGCTATCATCCGTCTTAAGGTCAGGGGTTAAATGTCAGAATAATTGACACTGTCTTACTCTGCCCTTTAAAAATAATCTGAGCAAAGAAGAAAACACTAAATGTGCCTCAGAGGAATTTTAATTGAATCCAATTTTGTGACGGAGATGGTAAAATCAAAAGAATGAACCCAGTGCTTGTCTTTTATCTGTTTAAGCCTTTATAAAACAACTAGAAAATCACACAAAATGTATTTTGTAAATATGAAGGACATATATACAGTAGAGGATTGTATAGCCTAAACAGCTGCTGCTAATTGTGGTGTTTTAAAGACAAAACAAGACCAAAAAACGCTGTGGCAAAATGTACAAAGGGTGCCTGTTGTTTTCATGTAAGATACGTAAACTCAATTACGATGTGTACAACCATGGAATATGAAACGTGCACATTTTACCCAACCTGTGTGAGTGAATCCCCAAACACACACTCCGCTTTAAACTAACTCCTGTTTCCCTGCTGCTTTGTCTTTTGCTTTACTTCTGCAGTCATAAGCCTGAAAAAAGCCCACGTCCCTCCCTACCTACTTAAATGCATATCGGCAATCCACCGACACAAAGGCATCATCTGCCTGTGTGTACAGAGCAGCAGCAGCCACTTTGGATCCTGAATCTCAATGGGCTCATAGTCCCTCCGACGCCCATCTGTTCCAAGCCAGTCAGCGAGCCACTAAGCAGAAAACTTTGATCCCCATGTAGATTTTTTCCAAACCCATCCGGATTTGCCTGCCCCTTAAGAGCCATTGTGAGGCTGCCCCCCGAGTACAAATTCTAGATTCATTATGAGTGTGGGCGGCAACCTTTGTATTCCCCAAAGCACATATGTATGCAGACAACATATTGCTATTTGGTAGCATAAAAGCCTAAGCCCATTGTTCATTGTTGGTTCATATATCACAAGTAGCTCTCTAATGCAGAGCACTGGCCAGGAAATACTTGTCGTTAACATCAATCCTTAAAGTTGTACTTCTCTTCACAGCATCACTCATACTTGACCTTAACACCTATCTGTTTTTATCTATTTCAAGTCGGTTTGTTGAAGAATGCTTCAATTAGACTGCTGTTTAATTCACAACTGTCTACATGCTTGCAGTACATTTTACATTTGATCTTTAATTATTGTTTATTTGTGCATTTTTTTATAAAACTTCCTCATTGTTATACACAGGTTGTGTTTTGAGAACATATTCACGAGCAACTGCTAAATATTACCAGATTGTTTGTTTTTTCATTTCATAGATGCAGTTCCCTAAACACAGAAAACATCTGCATTAAAAGGTTTCACTCAATGAGATCTGCACACAACAAAACCTGCCTGTGGCTTCACTATAAATACAATAATTTTAAAGAGCTTAGAGGTCAAATGTTAACCTTTTTTATGTATTTTTAGCTGGCTGTGTGTGGGAAGGTGTTTGTGTACCTTCCTTTGCAAAAATCAAAAAGTCAGAATTATCATATAGAAAATGTGGGTGGCCAATAGGTGACAGGCAGGCATTAATCCTAAAAAAAAAAAAAAACACATAATTATGAAGAAAAATGTTGACTGATGAAGAAAAAAAAAAAAACTTGCACGGTGACACCTCCACATTTATTTCCGTTTTTAGAGACATGGCAGCGACATTAGCATTGGTCATTAGTGGCAGACATATCCGTGGAGTGTCGAATACAGAGGCTCATACGCAGACCCTATTTGGTTACCTGTGTGACAGGCTTGTTCAGGACACCAGAAACAGCTGTCCTGGCCTGTGTGAGCCAAAATAATTAGGCCTGTCATCTCAGTGCTCTGATTTCCCCTTCAGCCCGCTCCACAAAATGCTAATATTTTGCTTTCATTGTCACATTCACCTTGACACGGATATTGCCTTGGCGCATAACTGGATGAGATGACTCTAAATTTGCATTGTTCGTTCTAATAAATTTGCTTGCTCTGTACCTCATGGCAGGACCCATCAGATAAAGTCTCCCGGAGTGTCATCAATCATGGCCCAGGCTGACAGACGGCTTTCGCCTTCATTTGTTACAGAGAGGAACACGCTTAATTATTTGTACTGTAATTAGTTGGGAAAATGTCAGGAAATGTCAACTCTCTGTTCACTGTGGAAGGGCTCTGCTTGAAAGCCACAATGACTGAAGTGTCATTAATGCCACGTAACAAGACGAGGATCAGCTGGAGGAAGGAGGGGGGTTCTTAGAATGTAATCATGGAGAGAGTTAGAGGGAGACACAAATCAGCAGTGTTAGCTAGCATGATGGGCATCTTATTAGCCAAGCAGCCAGCCAGCTGCATTTTTCAACCACATCTTGTTTGCCTCCGCTTTTCTACAGCGGCACGAAATAAAGGCAGCAAGTGGGAAAAAGAAATGAAGTCAAGTAAACAATTCCGGCTTCCCACTCGCTGTCAAACTGGCCGTACTTTGCCATGTTATATTGCCTGTCATAAACAGGCATTATGCCAAATATAAAAACAATAGAGAGGCTTCTAGCTTGAGCCCTAAAGCAGAACTTTTACAATGCAATTAAGTCAAAATGTACCCACAGAAATGTTATCTCTAGTAGTTAACAGGGTGATTATCTGTCAACACAACAACAGCTTTGTTTTTTTCCCCTGAAGCCAAGTCCATTTATTTTATTACATTTCTCTCCTTTAATTATACAAAACAATTATTTAATGCAAAATTAGAGGACAAAGTCATTAAATAACCTTCACAGCGTATTATACCACTGCTAATTATTGCATTCAAATGCTAGCATCTGTGAAATACATATTTTAGTGCCTATGTTTTTTAGCGACAATTGGCTAATGTGTGTGGACAGGCCACATGAACACTTTTCCAAAAGGCAAGGTAATTTACACTGGTTTGAAAAGGGGGGAGGGGACACAGGGATAAGGGAAATAGGAATCCCATAAGGGATATCTTTTGTTTTGGAGGAAAATATGTAGTATTATGAGGTCCCGAGGGGGTTTCAGTGGCCATTCGTCTTTTCAAGGCCTCGCAGTGGGAGTGTGGCGGAGCAAGGATCAGCCCGCTACCTTGCCCACCGACAGGCACTGATGGTCATCCAAGAAGCTCCTTAATTAGCCTGCAATCTGGCAACGACCCGTGTTCCTGAGATGTGGCAGCCCTGTTTAAATATGATGCCAGATGCAGTCCCACCTTCAGCATGTCATCTCATTGTCCTAGGAAGCCACAGGGAGAAAGAGAAAAAGAGAGAGAGAGCACAACATCCCACAACGCAGCATGTGGTGCGGAATATTGTTCTTATTGTGTTGGGCTTATTCTCCTTTTCCTTGTTTCTATTTTGCTTTCCGTCTTCAGCGAGTATCCTTCGCTGTGCTCTGACACCTAACTGAGAGGGAGATACCGTGGGAGACCTGAGGTGACCTTAAGAACTGCTGAATTTTTTGAAGGTTTAAAGATGTAAGCCCAAAGTATAGGAGGAGATTGCAGTGAAGTGTATGCAGACATATGCATGTAGCAGCCAAACAGTAGTAGAGTGGGTAACATAGCCACTTGTGTTGTATCCATCACATCATCTTAAAGTCTCTGTAACATTACTCAAGAAACTTAAGGTAATAAATGTTACATGGGTGCACATGCAAGCGGTTTATATACGACCATCAATAGACACAAGGCACACAGCCACATTTCTCCAACTCAGAACACTTTTTAGGGCTGACGCCATGTGAATAAAGAATCTAAAACTGGAAAACCATACTACAAAAACCCATTAAATCCAACTGAGTTTGACCTCCTTTTATCCAACACTGTAATACATGATATTAGACTAATCTGTGATTCAATATGTAGAGCAAGAGCAGGCATTATCTAAAACGGTGTAAACATGTCCCAGAGCCGTCTCAGATTCCCTGTCTTATAATAGTTTTATTTCAGAACATATAAATACTGGATATGCTGTAATACTAACAGCCTCGGTTCAACTTGTTTGCTCATGTGCTTCCTCCAGGATTTAGGCCGTCACTGCACACAACTTTGTGTTGCTGCGCTCATAGTAAATGTGGATAAGCTCAGAGGGCTGAGGACTTTTTATAGACTAGTCAGTACAGCCCTTTCATGCCACATTATAAATACACACACACACACACACACACACACACACACACACACACACACACACACACACACACAGCTTTTCCTTGAATACAGCAAAATCACGGAAGTCCACTCACACTCCATCTGCTTAACAGATCACAGCTTAACAAATCATTAGTTAGTGCATGCAATTGGTTGATATCTGGTTAATTAATCAGGAAAACAACAGCTTAGGTTCGGAAACACTTCTAGTGTGCGACCAACAAATTCTTGACACGTAAGCTATGTATTAATTTACCACATTGCGTTGAATATCACTTTTTCTTTTACAAATATCTGCGTAAATCACACATTCATTACCCATAGGCAGAGATGGGAAGTAACAAAGTACAAATACTTCGTTATTGTACTCAAGTAGATTTTTCAAATATTTTTACTTTACTTTACTATTTTTTTTTTTCGCAACTTTTTACTTCTACTCCTTACATTTTAACACGAATATCGGTACTATCTACTCCTTACATTTTTCAAAATTGGCTCGTTACTTTAGTTTTGTACAAAAGCTCGTCTATCAGGTGTGATTGAGAATAGCGCAGACACGCGCCTCACACCGCGAGCGGGCGCGCACGGCACACAGAAAAGAAAAAGGCTAGCTGTCCGGAGGATAATCAGCTGAGATTGTGTGTGTCTTTGAGAACTGTAAGTCATATAACTGATGTTGTCAGTTCATTTGAGCCTGTTGGTCTGACCTGATTGGTCTATAGTTATTGCAAATTTAAAAGTTAGCTTGTTTGTGTTCTTCCCCTGTTAGCTAGGTTACACCTGTTACCTAGGTTACACCTGTTACCTAGGTTACAGATATAATGGCGATTGTTGAACGTCCTTGCTCATTAAGATAATGTAACTAATAGTGGGTTTATTGTTATTATTTACTATCATATGTGATTCCTATGCATTGTGTATGGTAGCCTTTACAATGTTATTTCCCCCATGTTTCTACTGATGCTTGACTGTAATAAAGCATCAACAGAGAGAAGATGTCACCGTCCGTGTTCCAAAAGACACACCTGGGGCCGAAGTTGGAAAGCAGAATCAGCTCTAAATCCAGTCCTAATCTAGTCCTCACTTAGTTTCAAATAATTTCCCTGGAGTTAGTTATTATTTTTGCGTCATCAATACCAAATTGAATCTAAATAGATGGGAATATACACAGACAAAATCAAAATAAAGACACAAAATCACAACTGAATTCATATCTTGCTACTCGGTCACAATCTTATTAACCTGGAGTTTATTGGCAGACATCCATTTAACATGTAGGCAATGGCATATGAAGAGCCTTTATTCCATGTCCACTGTAGTTTCTCAGCGTCTCTCTAGTAACATCCGTCTGGTCCAGGTAGCTTTGTCATTCATAAGGCTACTTTTACTTTTATACTTTAAGTACATTTCCAAGCCTATACTTTGTTACTTTTACTTGAGTACAGACGTTAAATCAGTACTTTTATTTGTTAACACAATTATCTGTACTTCTACTTGAGTATGGGAAGTGAGTACTTTTGCCATCTCTGCCCATAGGTCTACCTAAATCCAGTCAGTATCATTCATTTGTTGCTGCCTGTATGCAGAAGGGAAAAAATCTATGAATCTATCTAATGAAAATCAATTTTCAGAGAAAACACAAGATGCAAAAACTAAAAAGGAGAGGTGGGGGATCGTGTATAACATTAAGAAACATTGAGAAATATCCAATTGTCTGAGCAAATGTAAAATGCCAAAGCCTCTTAGAACATTGTAAGTCTTTATTCAGTGATACATTATCATGCATATTTCATATGGGGAGATTACTAAAACGCAATTGTGTGTCTTTCTGTTGTATGTCTTTATAATTACACCTTGAAGCCATAGCTGTGTTTTTTCCCCCCTTTTTCCTCCATATTCATGAAAAGCAGACTCGTAATTTGATAAAGAGACGCTTGTGTTCTCAACTTCATTCAAACGGCATCATGGTGCTGTATTAAAGTGGGCATCTGTGTTCTTGTGGCATTAATCTCTTCAAGCACATTCCAGCTGCTGTGATGTGCGAGAGGGAGATAAGTCTTAAACAGTCTAAAGCTAAGCAAACCAGACAACTCTATTATTGGCTTCATAATTGCTTAATTAAACTTTTGTCACTAATCATTATGAGGGCAATAGAGCTGTTATACAGGCTCTCTGTTGAGCAGGGGGAAAAAATCAATAAACTGTGTTGGGGAGCTGATCCCCCCCACGTCTCTCTCTCCCTCCCTCTGCCTCTCTCTCTCTTTCTCTGCCTCTCGCTTTTTCTCTCTCTCTGCCTCTCTCTCTCTGCCTCTCCCTCCCTTCCTCACTCTTTTTGTCCTCCACAAATGAAATTCATTGCTGCCGGTTAGTGATCTGTAGGTCTGGAGCTCGACTGATATGAGCTGCCATCACCATTTGAATTGAGGGGTATTCAGTAGCACATGAATATGAACAAATGGCAAACATAAATCTCTTGCATGAAGTACACCTTCTATCCCTTTATTATGGAACAATTGACCCATCTAAAATGAATTCTAATGCCAGGGAAAGCATTTAGATTTAAATTACACCGTGGGTCCCCTGGACCTGAGAGATGACGGCATAAAAAAGATTAATATGCTAATTATTTTTTTTCCTCCCCTCTTTTTATTCCTCTTTTCGACATTTGCGTATAGGGTTATTGTGAGCCTTGTAAATAAGATGACTGTTTTGTCAAGGAATGACTGTAAGGTTCCCTTCCGTAAAGTATGCTTCAGATCACTGACATGAATCTAGCCATGGCATTATCTTTATTGTTTTTTTATTAGCCAATTTTGTCACCTTCTTCAAGCACTTCATAAACTGTGTTCAGATGTGTGTGTGTACTCAATATGCAAATAATTATTCTCTCACCGCTGACCCAGAAAGTCCATCAGATGCAAACAGAACATGACACAGATTCTCTCTCTCTCTCTCTCTCTCTCTCTCTCTCTCTCTCTCTCTCTCTCTCTCTCTCTCTCTCCCCAATTCAAAGAGGCTTTATTGGCATTAAAGGTTTAATAACAATATTGCCAAAACATCTAAATACAATTTGTCCAAATATTCGGACAGAACACAATCCACAGCATGATCATTAACACATTAAGATTGATTTATATTAATTACATATATCAAATATAACTCTCTCTGTCTAGTGTCCCTCTAGAGCAGTCAGAAGTACTCTTAGATGGGCCATTACAGGGGCCACTGTTCATTTAAGGGTCTGCCAACATGATCACAGTTTAAATGATGTTGTTTTTCATATCCTTTAATTGGCCTGGCTTTGAAAACACAACTTTTTAGCTTTGGATGTGTTGCCATAGGCAGCCAGTTGGCAAGAGCGCAATAGGGGCAAAAGCCTCATTTCATAATTTGTAGGCACTTTAAAGTTGGCGAAGCCTCTGCGGAAAATTGAAAAGTGTCCAAAATGTAAGAAGGAAAAAGAGCTGTTTGACTGTGCATCACCATGACAATACTTGACGACATAGTGCAATATGTGCCTTACCTTGCAATTATTGCAAGCATTACGTATTGGGTGAAATATCAAATGACTTCTGTTTTTTTACATGACATAGGGAGTGTATTAAACCAACTTAATTTTATAGGTCTTTTAATAGTAGTGGAAACAGTAGCAGTAACACTTGAGCTGTAAATAATGCAAAGTGGTATGGCCCATCTAAAATGACATTTTAGCAATTTTGGACTTGACTGTTATACTGGCAAACAGAGTCAGTACAGTATGTTAGCTGTTCTAAGTATTTGGGAACAACAAGTAAAAATATGGGCTGGATGTGAATAAAATAACTTGAAATAAACAAAGCATGTAAGAGAGATCTGTTCGCATTGGATTTTTGGGGAAATAAATTTGGCATCTGTTTGTTTTAATTCAAACATGATCCATTTCACATGGTACAGCAAGAACTACTGTTCCACAGACAAGCAGAGAGTAGAGGCCAGACCGCCATCTACAGTTATAGTCTTCATCAAAGACACAGTTTCACACGTTTGCTGTACTGCCTTCACACTGTTGATCTACCCCGACCATGAATTGAATTTATTACATTATTACTTCAGCAATTAAAGGGGACATTAGTTCTTTACAACTTCATGTGTAGTCTCTCAATATGTGCAAAAACAATATGGAATGCCTTCTGAGGTCCAAAGGCACTTTTAGATAGAGAATTCTCCTTTTAAGGGTTTTTGCATATAACCTGATCCCCATGTGTTTCATATCAAAATGTTCAAAACAAACTCAGCTTTCTGTATGGTGAGGCCCAAAATACTTTCAGAGCAATGTATAAAGAGATAATGTGGCCCTAAAGCGAAATATTTCTCAAATCTCTGAAAACATATCTTAATTCAATTGTTTTGGTGCTTAAGATGAGTAAACAAAAGTCAAAAAAAGTAGCGTAATATATTAATAAAATAGTAAATAAATGAAATTTTGTAATAATGCTTTTTGAGTAGGAGTGTTGTTAAAAATCGCTTGAACTCTCCGGTGCGTCTTTTGTTCTCAGAAGGATAAAAAGATTACAAAATGGATCTAGTATCACAAATGTTCTGAAAAAAAAATCACAAACTAATACTCAAAAACATCATGTAGCTTTTAATGACTTTCCTTTAGAACACTAATTATTGTATTGCAAAACTCATAATGAGAAATATTAATTATGACAATCTGGAGGGAAAAAGTTATCCTTGGATAGTCAAAAAACTTAAAAAAAATACCATTTAATAAATTAACTTCCGCTGTATAATGGATGGCAATGCTTTCTGCATCTCAGCTGAGCGACTGTGTTAATGAATTGCTTCGAAAGCATCTGAAGACAGACTTAATTACAGAGCCCACAGTTCTTGCATTATTATGCCATATATTCCCAGCTGAATACAATTCAGCAGCTAGATAAACAAATTTCATGGCAGCCTTTATGGCACTACTTTCTGGCCAACCATTGATACCAGTGTTTATTCGCAGAGCTGCGTGAAGCGTGGCAGGCATGAAAATGTGGCATTAAAAGTGAAATCCTTCATTTTCATCTCATTAAAAAAAAAGAAAAAAAAAGTGAGTAGAATGCAAATACAAAACCATAATCGTGTACGATGCTTACGAGTCTTCCATATTCCCACCAACGGTTCATTATGTGGTGAAGTGAACGAATGAGGATAGATAGTAGTGGTGTAATAATACCCTGTGCATGGGGACGGATTTAAACTGTTGGTTAATGGGGTGAATGAACTAACGAATGCAGAGTTAACAGATGATCTAATGGTCTCAGTGATTGCATTTAATTTGTTTGATATGAATACATTTTAAAATATGTGTAGTTTTCAGATACTCCCAGTAACATGTAACTATCATTTCGGTTGTGTGGACTTTCCTAGCCGCCTCACACGCCGGCCAAACAACCAGTGCATTACAGTGTGTGTGCTTGTTTGCAGCTGTGATCCTTTGTGCACCATGTGTTAACCCGCACACACACACACACACACACACACACACACACAGGACGAGACACTTCCTCTCCATTTTGTGTGTATATGTGTAACTGGGGCCCCGCCATGCCTTCTTACACTGCTCATTTTCAGTCTGGGGACTTCAGCCTTAGTGCAAATATCTGTTTTTGACTCAAATAACACAACTAGTCTGTGGACAGCGGTATTTTACACAAATCCTATAAGATTATAGGGGAATAAAGGTCCCTAAGGAAGGACGGAAGTCTATGTTTGTTTGTTTTTAGCCATGGTCCTGAACTGCAAATTATCCTGCAACAACTTTTTTTTCTCAATTAATTTATACATACATTTGTTCATGTGCTCCCAATGGTATTTACTTTTTGGCTCAAATCATTTAAATATTATACGATCGGTTAAAGCTTTAGTCTTTATTATGGGCAACAGTCGTTTTAATATCCTTGATCTAAAAGAAAAAATATATATATTAGCAAGTAGCAATTCTTTAGATTATATTTTATTTAGCTGTACCTGAGATTTGATTTACAGCACACTCACAGCAGGATCTTCTCTTGTTTTTTCTGCTAGAGGACATTTATCTGAAATCAAACAGTGTGTTGCCTTAAAATGTAAAGGAAAGCAGTAAAGTGCCTCTTTAAAGTGCAATACACACATGCGGAAATCGTATAATAGCACGTTTGTTTCTCCCCTAATCCCTAACCATTCTCAAAAGAACAAAAAATTCTCACTCCGTATTGAAACATGTAATTGCAAGCTTTCCAGCTCACAAAGGTATACCCAGGTTTTCGGCTTGATAGAAGTAGCCCGGTCAATTAAAATAATTATAGTATTTCTGTGATAACTGCAAGGTCTGGGTATTTTAGAACATTTAGGGATTTGCAGTTGCACATAATTGGAGCCGTGAAGTCCAACTCCTACATTTCTTATGTAGCAACTGATTATATGGAAGGGCACACAGTCATTTGGTGAGGGTTAGCTTTAATACAGTGTTTCTTAGTCTGTGGGGGGGGTGACCAAACATGCATCACAGGTCTGCATGTGGTGGTCTCTATAAGTCATGTGGATGTGTTTCAGGATAATACTGAAGTCATTGTGGAATAAAAAAGAAAAAAAGAAAAGTGAATCAATATCAGTTGTTTTAAATTTGGCAAAGGATAACAGTTGGGGGTGAAGAATTTTTGCATTTGTATATTGTACATATGCAGTATATTAGGGCCATGTTCTCATATAATGTTTACATAAAAACAGTTATGTACAATATTTCTTGTGACCTACACCAAAATATTCATTACCATCACTCTCATTAATTCCATTACCACCACCACTGTGATTCTCATCAATCGTCATCTTGTTCATGGTAATGGTCGCGCAGACTTTCACTGCCTGAGCTTTTGTGAGTTCACATTCCTCGACAACCAACACACGCCTACAGCAGTCCCATCACAACCAGCCTGGTCCAAGGCCTGGCTCACTGTTGAGCTATTAGCGCCAGCGGCAAGCCAACCCTAACACTAGCCATAGTTGGAGCGATAGCCCCATTTCAGTGTGGGGTCAGCGACTCAGCCATATTGTTAAGATGATTGTTCTGCCAGCCTTCTGTCATGGCTGATGTGGCTGGAGCACTTGGCTTGGTAGCGTGTGCCTGGCTCCTCGCTGCCTGGAAAGCGGCTTTGCTGTAGGCAGCTCCGAGGCTTTAAAACCCTTATTGTCTATCTTTTCCCCCCGGCTAGCCCCTTTCTCCCTCTGCTCGCTCCGTAGGATGGTCTGGAGTCAGAGGGAGAACAAGAGAGGGAGGAAGAGAGGGAAGGAAGGAGGAAGGAGCCAAGCACATTCAACGGCCTGGTCCAAAGTATATCATGATCAGCATAGGCTTTCACGGCAGCCATAGCCGGCATCCCACAGCATTGTTCAGCCCCTTTCTCCCTGGCAGCACTTTCGTTTGAACAGAATTTTGACACTGCAGTGGGGAATTCTGCAGATTAAAGGGGACATATTTGGTACACTTCCTTCTTGGCACTTTATAGCGTTGGGGGAAAGTGCAATTTTTTTTAATCAAGGCATTAAGTAGGAATGGGCAGCAGGGGCGTTATTTTTCTTGTGTTTATTCTTTGGTTCGAAATATTACTCATCACAAAAAATAATTAAAAATATACTATCCAGCCATCAATCCGTTTATCAAAGTATCTGTATATTTAGAGTAGAAAATGTGCTCTAAGCTAACAAATGTGTCTCTATTTTATGTCTCTCTCTAAAGTATATCTTATTGATTAATCATAGTATGTACGCACACGCACCATGCAGCTATGGTGCTGAACCTCTTCTCACGCAGATGGAGACAGTTAGGGAAGAGAATGATACCATTAAGCTGAGGCACGACTGGTTTCATCATATCATCTGAGTAACATGCCTATTGTTCAACCCCCCCTTCTGTCCTTGCCCTCGGACTGAAAACACACCTTCCTCTCTGTCAGAGCATCATTCTCATCCAGGTGTAGTTAACCCTTTCACATTCCTCACAGATTGAGCACACCCCCGATACCTCCTCTTTTTGCTCAATGGCACAGCCAGCCTAGCAACTAGGCTCAAAACGTTTTTGATTCCTCAAATATTTGTATGCCAATGTGTGTGTGTTTTATATGTGTGAGAGTGTGTGTGTGTGTGTGTGTGTGTGTGTGTGTGTGTGTGTGTGTGTGTGTGTGTGTGTGTGTGTGTGTGTGTGTGTGTGTGCGTGTGCGTGTGCATGTGCGTGTGCATGTGTGTGTTTGCAAATGCTTAGATTCTTGGAGAGAGTGATTCATTTAGGGGGCCCTCTCCAGTGCTCAGCTGCTCCCTGCCTTCCCCAGTAATTAGCCTAGTGTGGCAGCCACCTCTCGCTGCTCAGTCTGGGAAAGACACTTGACACGGCAGACATCAGAGAGATTTTTCAGGAGGCTCTCCCGGCGCCTCAGCAGCTCTTAATTAACCACTTAGGTATCCCCACTCGTTCCCCCGGCCGGCACTTTCCAAATGGTAAGGAGGTTCTGTGCCACGGATCTAAACACCGGGGGAAGCGTGCTATCAAAAGATCTGGGTAAATGAAGGCTTGTGTAAATTATTTTTAATGATTCCCTCCTGGCACATCATTATGTTTGTAGTTACACACAGGCACTTCTGAGACGGCTCATCTTCGCTAAGGTCATCAGCAGGACCAACTGTAACTATCTGCTAGTCTGTAAATGGCTTATTAATTAGTGCTGTGGTTTTACATAGCTGTGAGCTCTGATATATAGTGCAGGGATCGTAATTGTGCGGAATCGAAAATGATGATGATGATGACGACGATAACCCATCTCCAGGCTATTTATGCAAATTGCCTCCTCATATTAGAAAATCATTACCTATCCAAACACTGCAACACTCAGCCTGTGTGAATTACAATGATGGATTTTATGATAATTGCGATTTAATTTTCGTCCTCTCCCTCTCTCTCTTTTGTCTGTCTGGAGTTTGAAAATAATTTGGTCATTGTGAGTGCTATTAATTGTGTATTAGTTTAAGCTGAATGGATGGGTTTATTCAATTTTCTCTGAATTGAGATTTATAAATCCTCATTTTGGGAAACAGAAGATGACTTCTTCCTTTTTTTTTGGAAGGGATATAATTCAGGAATATTTAAATAGACTGTTTTGCCATGAGGAGATTTACATGTCCGCTCTTGATGTTTTCCCCACTAGTTATAAACCTCTAAGGGCAGTTATTAAAATCTGTAAATGGTTCTATATATTTTAAAGTATGTAGTACTAACAAGATATTATATATAATAGTAAATACCACAATAGAAACATGGACTCTAAAATCTGCAGTGTTATTATAAATCACAATTTGGAAAAAAAAAAATACAAATACATATGCAAATCGAAAGAAAGCTGTTCTACTCAAATGTATACCAATGCTTCTTCTCAATTATCCAAACAACGCAGAACAGAACAACACAACAGGGAGACACAACAATGGGAGTGATCAACAAGTTCTGGAAGGCAGCAATTAATTTGAGGATATTTCAGCTTCCAGCCTGTCCAGCGCTGAGAGATACTGGGAGGGTTGAATATAATTATCTGCCAAGCTCCGCTCTAACAAGTGCTTTGTAGTTCAGCATTCAAATCTCACTGAAAGTCTTCAGAGAGGCAAAGCCAACTTTGCATTCATGAGGCGAGCAAATACTACAGCAGCCCTCCGTATCCTTGATGAAATGTGCATTTCACCTAAGGCTATGAGAGGTGAACATAAAAACTCGAAATCATTACATTAAAACGGGTTCCCTCCCTGACAACTTTGAAACAGCACCTTGGCAGATCAAAAACAGTTGACGCTTTAGTCATTTTTTGAAATTTTTTTCTGAAAAGTTGGAGGTTTACACGGACAGGTGAGTCTACAGCAGGCAAAGGGTATCATGGGACAAACTAAAAAACATAAAATGTAGTCAGATCTGTGGTTGTGCTTTTACACATGCCATAAGCAGGGGGTCTCCCTGGCTCCATGTAACTTTTTACCCCATACAGCTATGCTGCCCGCCTATGTCTCTCTCAGCGCCTGTTAGTATGCTGACAGTATCCAGGCTGCAATCAACATCTGCTAATTTCTGTCTATTAACCGTATTGTCGTAACACACGATCATGATGTTTTGTTTGTATGGCTGAACTGAGACTTATGACCCTAATCCATCATCTGCTTGTCATATTTTTATGTGTTGTCTGTGCAGTTCCCTGCAGCCCAAGCAAGCATATTACAAGGCCCTGTTTAAGTTATTGGCCAGCTGCTAGAGCCGTGCCCAGCTGAAGAGGTCATTGTGTTTCTCTTTTTTTTTTTTTTTTTTCTTCCTCGCTCCACTTTCCTCTCAGAATATCACACTGTAGCCCAGTCTATGCCAAGCATAATACAAACCTGTATGTCCTGAGAAGCTATCCTTTGCATACACTGTGCCTGAATCTTTTAGCAGGACCCACATTTTCCCCGCACACAGACAAAGACACAGCGGTGGACACAACGAGGACATGTTTACTTTATTTTTTTCTTAAATCAGTGCAGTTTCCATGAAGAAGAAACAAATCTTAGAAAACAGTTATTTCATGGCGTTGATAGCTGCATTCATTCTACAGGCATTCCATATTTACGAGCAATTGCTGACAAACTTTGAAGAGCATGACGCTCGTATTCCATTCAGTGACATATAATAACACCAGTGGAAACAAAGAAGGCAAATGTTCTGACCTATAATTTGTGAAGATTTATGTTTTGCAGCTGCTCGAATTTCAATGTCGTAAAAATATCTTTATTAGATACCAAATGTTCTGCTTGTCATGATGCAATGTCACGTACTCTGTGGCAACAGTCGGGAAACAACTGCCATTTAAGATATGGATAGTGTTAGCTTATGATTTAATGCTACATCATATCTGGAGAGACCTCCTAACCTTCCAACTATAAACCATAAAAACGTATGTGTAGTTTTCCATTCTTAAATTATAGTTCAATCACTTTACAGCATGAGAAAGAAATTGGTACCTAATTTAACACATTAATAGTATTTCCTGTACTGTACTCTCTCATTATATCCCTTTCATTTATTATTTCTTTTTCTATTTTCTCATAATTTCTCAGCGATAATGTTCACATACATTACTCTTATCACTGTCCCTGAAGACAAAATCATATTGCTCAATACATTACCCCATTGTATGGTGAAATTGAGAATGCATAAAGCCACATTGTGCCATCTATGATAAATGTTATTGTTACGGGGTTTCTGCCCATTTTGAGATGAACGGGCTAAGAGCCTTTGCCCATTGTGAAATGAATGGCTTCGGAGTAAATGTCCTCTTGAGTACAGTCAATGCACATCACCGCAGACTGGAGAGCCTTTCCTTTTCCCTGCTCGACACTGTGTTGATAGACATGGGCAGTATTTTTCCTTGTTAAGAAAGGGCCTTGTTTATTCTGCAGGTAACGATCCAAATCCAGCAGACATTCGCCCCACAGGAAGGGGTGTGCTCACTCAAGTTTGTCATTTCATTTCTACTGTGAAATCCATTAAGTACACACACTGAGGGTCTCTTTTTTCATGCTTCTACAGTATTTTTTTTTTTTGGATGAGCTGGAGGTAGAATCTTCTTTTAAGAACTATAGTTTACACAAGTTCTGAATTGCATTTGAAAACTTGACGAGATAATCTGAGAAGTTGAATCCAAATTTGATCCATCTGCCTCTTGTCTTGCACCAATGGACATACAGTACAGTAGAGACACGTGTGAAACATGGCAATGTGTCTGGATTAGAGACTGTTGATGCAATATCCACAAGTATTTCTCTTGATAGCATTTGCTTCTCTAATAAGGAAGGGGAGCTAGAGTTTCACACATTTGCTCCCAGTTGGAGTGTTGTTTTTTTGTTTGTTTTGTTTCTGTTTCCCCCTCTCCGGCAGATTTCTGGTCAGCCATGTGAAATTAATCTGAGGGAAAATAAACAGTGGAGCCCAACAACTAATACAGTTAATTGTCTTAGTGCTTTTCTGGCTGGCCGCTCGCTAACAGCTGGTCGTACTGGCTCATGGCACCACTTCAGCCAGCCTTTGAGATAATAACTTTTGCATCTGCCAAAGAAGTGGCTGTTACTGCCCACAGAATTTACAACTCACAAGTGGAAACACAGACTCCAACAGAATTTTCTATGCACGGGTCTTTGAATTTTATTAATGTAATGCAAACACAGTCCTTCCAACACATTAAATTGTTGATGTTATGCGAATACACTCTGGAATTGCAGATCCTCATTAACATTATTTGCATGTTAATCTGCATCTTTTTAATTAGTGATATTATTTATGCACATAATTTTCACCCGGTGATGCCAAGTCGCAGGCACATTAATTAATCTACAGAGATGCCAAACTGTTTTTCCTCCACTTTTATTTGTTTACACCGTGTTCTGGATTTTAGGGGGAAGTTATCAGGGAAAAAAGGAAGAAAATAAAAATGCCTAAAGATGAATAAAAGTAGAAAGACAAGATTAACTAAAAGTCCTTTTTGTTTTCATTATTCCAATTGTAATATTAGCCAAATGTCACGTGAGTATTTTTTCTCCCCTCTTCCCTCTGAGATCTGTTATTCAGTTACACTACCTTGATGTATTATTAAAATCCATAATGGACTCCTGAGGCTTCCCTTGCTTCTCTTCTTCATTTACAGAATATAGTCAGTGTTATTCTAATCTCCCTACAACACCGTCATGCATAGGCAATGAGCCCCCAGCCCCAACCCCACCACCTACCCAGCAGCCCCCATGAGATCATCCACCTCTACACACAGTCACCAGATAAACACTCCAGCATGGCTCACAAAAAAAGTCTTGAGATGAGACTCAGCGTTGATATTTTATGCAAAGCAGTTACTGTTGTTACTGCAACATTACTACAGACTGTTTTATCACTACATCTAAATGATCCTGAGATATGCAAACTACCTATTTGAACAAAGATGCACCATAAATGTGCTGTAATTTAATGTATTAATTGTACTCAAACTTTGATCGTGCATGCATGGTTGTAGTGTACATGTTCGATGTGATGGGTTGCAAAAAGCTATAACCCTTGTGTTGTCTTCCTGTTAACAATGAACTTGTCCTTCCAAGTCAAATTCTTCTGTTTTTGTTGCTTTTTTTGATTAATTTGTCACTTTTTCCAAGCTTATGGTGCTTTTTTTTTTAAAACCTGAGCTGGTGCAATATTAGGTTTTACACTTATTCTTGGAATTCATGGTCAACAAACCTTATTTATATCAAATTATACATACATTTTTAGTTAAAAACTGAGAAATTAAGAATTATTTTTGACTAATAGTTAAGATCAGAGGATGTTGAGTGGATCTCACATAGGTATATGTCAATGTTTAGTCCGGATACTGTTTTGAAACCATAAAAAAAAAAATCCTATAAGATTCAATAAACCCAAAAAAATTCAATAAAATAATCATTAATTTTACCTGAAGAATGTTGAATGGAATCATCCATGTTATTTTTTGGGTAATTTGGTTGAAAACAAATCAATATTTCAGGATATAAAACACTTTGAAACGGGTCAGTTTGACCCGAGGACAACACAAGGGTTAACATGCAAATACTATTTTTATTTATGTCTGCAACTTGATTCCGTGTATTTATTGTTCTCGAATTTTCTCCCATCCAAGCATTTGGCAGGGTTAACTCAAGCAAAAGTATGTTAGCGTAGGTTGGATCTTTAAAGGTAAAACAGTTATTATAATACAACATGTTTTAAAAGAGTGTGTTGCAATATGCAGCCAACAGCAGAGTCGGATGGTACCATAAATTATAGCTTACAGCGCACCTAAGAGAGCAGAAAGCTAAACTGCAATCTAACTGCAACGTGCTACACTTTTTATTAAACATCTGTTCATACAGTATGTGGTGACATCATGCCATAATGGGGCCAGCTCCTTTACAAACAGCTGGCAACATGTTCAAATATTGATTACAAATATCAATGGTGTTGTACTTTTTCAAATACATGTCTTAAGACCTTGTTTATGGCATGATATCCATTATGGGAGGAAAAAGTATGTTTGGAAAAGCATTTTTTTTCCAAGTTCAGCGATTGAGCCATTGTAACTTTCTGATTAGAGTTGAAAAATGTTTTGGCAAGTTACCTATAAATACTTTTTAAAATGTATTTATGTGTATTCCTGTATCCCTTGATGTGAGGATTTGACATATTTACCGTAAATCTAAAAAAAGTTGGAGAAAACATACACTATGTTTAAAATACACAAATCTTAACACGAGTTATGTAATGATTCTCTTGTGATCATTACCTTTTTCTGGTAATTGAGATTTTTAGAAATGTGTTTCCTTTGCAAAAACAACTTTTGCATTTGTTTTACATCCTCAATGTTTTGAATGGTTGACTCAAAACTCCTCAGTGTAATTATATTCTAGATCTATTTCTATATTTACTGGTGTTATCAATGAGGGAAATTTCATGTGTCATTATTGTGTATATTTGCAAGCCTTAATTATATCTCTTGTTTTACTTTGTTTTAACTTCTGTCTGTATGCATTATTTGTTTATTTTATTTTGGTTCAGTTCTTAATAGACGCAGTATGTATAGTTCATTTCAGTTTTAACTTTAACCTTTTGCTTTTCTAATATGTGTGAGAGCATAATGTGAAAACAAGCCCTACATTATTTGTTAGAATGAGGTTCCATGTTGTCATATTTTTATGTGTTGTTTGTGCAGTTCCCTGCAGCCCAAACTGTGAGTGATACTTAAAGGTCCCATATTGTAAAAAGTAAGATTTTCATGTCTTGCATGATAACGCAGGTCAAGGGGCAGTATAAGTATATACTGTTAAGCATCAAAACGCTCTATCCACCGAGCAATGCACACAGCCTGTGTTCCAAAATAGTGCATTTAAACGAGCAGTCAGTACTTGCGTACGGTTGTGATGTCACAACTATACTACATAGAAAGTGCTGCTACAGTGCCGTTACAGTCATTCTACGGCTGCAGAGACTCTGAGAGAAAACCCGGAAACACTGACCAATCAGAGCAGACTGGGCCTCTTTAGGATGGGGGCTTAAAGAGACAGGCTCTAAAACGGAGCGTTTCAGACGCAGGTATATTCAGACAGACTGTATGTTGTTTAATGCAAGTATAAATCTGAAAATGAGCTTGGTATGGGACCTTTAACAGTAACAAGGAAAGTGTGTGTTACTGCTCTGTATCCGTTTGAAGTCATTATAGAAGCATCACACTCCTACTGACCTATATTCATTTCTATTAAAAATAAAGACTAATTAAGACTTAATTTCCTTAAGTGTTTCAGCATGGGAGTTGTGCTAAGCAGCTTTGTATACTGATATTGTAAAGGATATTAGCTTCATCCATTGCTGAACATAAATGCTGAATAGTAACACCAGGGTGCAATTACATAATGCAGACCCCCTGTCTTCTGCTTTGTTAGCTTGCTATTGGAGACTATCCAAAAAAGAAACAATCCATCCAACTCTAATAAACTGAAAGCACAACCACGATTAATGAGACGTCCAACAGAGACAATCTCTTGAGGAAAACAAAGTTCAATCATCATTGCGTTTTAGCATTTGTTTAAACAATGATATATCATCCATTTTTCAGCACGAATCTGGTGACAGCCACAACATCCAGAGTAAAAGTTTCCAATCCCATAACTATTTGGCATTCTCTATGAATACTGAATATTATTTACCCAATTTTATAGTGGTTATTAAGTCTTGGGCCATTTCTTTCACTCACTAGCAAAACTGAAGTTAGGATAAATGTGCGGGAGCATTGCATTAAGGCTGTTGCAAAGCCAACAAATGGTGCAGTAAGCTGGCTCCTAATGTATGATATCCTGGAACAATGATTCATAGGTTGTATATCATCTGGGAGCTGATAACTGTAGCAGAGGATGTCAAAACATGATATCCACAGATGGATCAGTTTCACAATGACCATTAAGTTATGGGCTGCACGGCTGTAAGATTAAAATATAGTGTCTTATATGTGAGTTGTCTGCTATGTTAACATGCTTTTTTTACTGTCATGAACTACTGTATCTATGGTATAAGAAACGTGAAAATGTTAACCTTTGTTAAAGCCTAATAAAATGACAAGTTTGGATCTTAGACATGAATAATTACCCTGATCAAATCTCATCTGAGTCTCTCAATTTGTAACAGTTCCTCATCTTGCCAGTGCACATAGTTGTTCTGTTATGATAATACCAGGCCTAAGCTCTCAACTTCAGAAGGCGTCTCTTTTGTACCGCCACTTTTCAAAGACAATGAAGTTAGTGACAGCGTGAGGCAAATCCTTCTGAGGGGTTTGGGTGGAATTTACAAGCTTACAATGCATCGCCAGTGGCACAACTGATACCACAGGTAATTTGGCATATCATGTCTAGGAACCAGATCCTTAGAAGGGAATGATGAAGAAATTAAAAAAAAGAGAGACGGCCAGAATGAAAGAAATCTGGTGGGAAAAAGGCAGACTAAAATCTTTGCATTCCAGTGGCCATTCACATGAAACCGATAAGTCTGAAAAGCCAAAAGACTCCCATTTTCTTCCCCTTGTCTCCACCTCCGAGAAGCTGATGAAAGTGCTTTTGTTTCTTAAACGTCTTTCTGTTGTGTTAAATTGTGGAATAATTGATATGTGGTGAGGATATCTCATACTTATCTATGATCTGAACAGAGTTTAAACAATGAAGCAGTTGCACAGGTGCATGACTCCCACACTGTAGGCATGCAACATATGTGTGAGAAATGCTAAAGTTTTTTTGTCTTTTTAAACTTGACTTTGTTCGTAAATGCAGGTCACTGTACATTTACAATGCACTTTGTCACTTTTTACTCAAACTTAGCTTGTTATACTTTCCTGCTTTAGATTGTGTATCTCAACAGAACATCATTAAGCTGTTAGCATTTAAAAAGTAAATCCTCTGAAGTTAAAATCATAGTTGTTTAAAATGCGATTCCAAGGAAATTACATTTCACAGACCTCACGTTGTCCAGTCTCAAAAGACAATTTGTGATTATTGGAGACAATTATGTGAGAGAGTGATATCTCCCCCCTTGAGCAAAGCAGGGTGGTTTAAGATTTCTACGCCCAGTCTTGTTATAGTCATTATGGCACTGCACATCAAGATGTCCCCATGACCCTAGTGACAGACTGAGGACTAGCCCCCACAATATAATCTACAGGCCTGATTTCCCATGTCAGGGAAGGAACCTAAATGGATTTTTTAATCCTAAATTAACCATGCTATAGTGTTCAGGTGAAAAGTTCTTTCCACCATCATAATATACTAGGGCAAGTTGGGTCTGTAACCTGAATCACTGGATAAATAATGCGCTAAGCCCCCAGTACTGTATAGGCGTTACACCGCAACAATGTGTTTCTTTCTTTCTGTTGATGCAACGGACTCCTCTTTGATGCGGCTCTGAAATGACTGAGCGCCATAGGCTATTTTCTCCCTGTTCAGGCAACTCAATAGCCGGTCTGTCTGGCCTGTTTGTTTTCGGCTAATTGCCTCAAGATCTAATAAGTTAGTGATGATGTACGTCAAGTCACCCGTGACCCCTGCCAAAAGAAATATGTCGCACTAAAACTCTCCTGCGGAAGGAGTAGAGTCCCTCTTTTTCAGTCTAAATATTTCTAGCCTTCCATGCTCCCGGTTTCAAATGTTTGGGTCAGTACGTGTTAAGAGTAAGGTCACGAGAGCCCTGTAATTACGATATTATGCAAGGCATTTAGAACGAGGTTAAGGGAGCTCAAAACCTGCCTAGCTCAGGACAGAGGCGGAGACCATAAGTGCAGTTTGCGGTTCAGGAGACATTGAAGGAGAAAGAAAGCAATCTGTCAAAAGCATTAGTGTGCGGACATGTGTTTCTTCTGGTGTTGTCACTAAGTCTTATCATAAACCATTCCTGTAAATCTATGTTAATGTTTTGTTGCTGTAGTTGTATGAATCAAACAAAAGGAGGTAGATGTTGAACTACTGCAGCTGGGAACAATGATGCACATCTCTGACAAGTCTCGACACACTAAACTTAAACAATATCCTGTTAAAATAATCCCTTATTATAAATAAAGGCATCAGTGAATAGAAACAATATTGCTTTATGGAGCGCCAAAGCATGCATAACAGACCATTAGACAGTTAGACTTGGGGGAAACTGTTAGCATAAGGTTAGGTCTTAATTGAGTGTCTTTTCTTGTTAACATTTTGGCTTAAACATTAGTGTTGCTGTTGTAGGCGTCACAGCAGGGCCTATAGTACGGCTTCTGTGCTAATATAGCCATTGTTTCACACAAAAATATATTTGGGCAGACAATTTATTGTAATCTGTTTTTACTTTTTGATTTTAAACATACCTTCCAAAACCACCATAAATGAGATATATTGCATTACATATGCATACAGTATATGCAGTAAATCAAAGCTTTACCTAAAAAGTTTAAAAAGTGACTTCATAAGCTATTGTTTAAGAAGACAAAACTACTAGTTAGGATACACTCAGGTTGCCGCACTGACCGTGCGTGGCTCATGCATTTTGATTGCTTATATTTCTGTGGGGTTATTTATTTTTTCCTCAGCAAAGTATCTATGATAGCCCACCTCCTCCTCTTTTATTTTCTGAACGACAGACAGCAGTCCAAGCCAAAAAGCCATTTCACCTGCATTAATACACAATGAATAATTTATAAATCCCAATTATTTGGTATCATTTATGCAAAGAGTGTCACACAAGGCATACATAAAGCATTAAGGATGGTTAACCCATAAAGGAATGGAAGACTAGGAGAAGAGTGGAAGGTCACACCTGAAAGTCAGGTTGCTTTTTTGTTTTTTTTTCCCATTCCCTCTACAGTATCTCACTCACTATCTCTGTTCATGTTATTTCACACAGGAGAAACTAGCTCACTATTGTCCACAATACACAATATACTTTATGCGGTATGAATATGACATCCTACTAAATTTATTTCTGCATGTTGTATATAATTATTGTTGTGTGATACATTTATAGGGAAGATATTAACAGTGGCTAAAGGAGAATGAAAGCTAATGACAGTCAAGCCAAAATGGAGACTAACAGGACAATAACATGTCAAACATATTGTTCATAGACTTGTGCTTTCTATATATTGTGGTGCTATTAATTCAAAATCGCATTGCATTGCTGGACTAACATAGTACTCCATTTTGCTGTGATCTCCATATCTTAACAAATGCAATTACAGTTGGGTTAGTGATGGTGCTACCCTGGAGATGGACCGTCCCCCCTTTGTCGCCGACTATCTCCCCCTCTAATCCTGTCTTAGAAGGGTCTCTGCTAACAGGGATAAGGCATTGGCCTCGTATCCTGGGCTAGTAAGCTAAAGCTTATGTACAAAATGCTATTCAAGAGGCGCTGCCTGCAGCTATTGGAGCTGCGTAGATGTCCATATAATTCAGCCAGCCCAAAATACGAAGGAATTTAGCCATGGCTAAATCTTGGAGACTGACGTGGACATGTTTGCTGATAAGGAACGGGGGGCCTGTGCGAGAGTCTTATTTGGAATCAAATTGATGCGTTATACAGTCTGGAACATGGATATCTGGTCTTTTCCAATGACAAATCCATAAACTCTCCAGCAAATACGCCCTTACTGTTAAAATCCCCGCTGCTCTGCCCATCCTTACTGTGTTACCAATCATGTTTCTCATTCAAGCTATGGAATCCACTGCATCAACCGAGCTTACAGCAGTAATTCTACAGTATGTTCACAACAATTTTCTCACTGACACTCAAGTATCGTTTCAGTTTATGTCACGTCTGTTGTGCATTATAGAATGGAACAGGGCTCATTTTCTACAGCATCATGTGGTAGTCTAACACATCAGTTCAGTGGTTGACAATGTATGTAGGCCTCTCTTAAACAGTTGGCTGAAAGTTTAATCATTAGGAAGGGTCACGTTATTGACCCTAACCCTTTTATGACAAAGAGAAGTGCTTGACACCAAACCTCAGTCAATTTACTCCTTCTGGTGTGAACAAAATACTTCTCAGTTTCACACATTTGGATGGATTAAGCTTTTAACACTTGGTGAAATCCAGCACTTATCCTACAAACACTTGTGAAGTGTATGTGACAGTGGATCTATATTAAGTGTGACTGAGCAAGCTTCACGAGACCGGAAAAAGCCAACACATCTGTTCCCTGACGTGATAACTTTGAACAATACTCACACATTCTGGTTTTCAATGACAAATGGCCAGTAAGCGACCGGTTTCAAATGTTAGGAAAGGTTTCCTGCGACAGTCCCAACAAAAGTGCATTTGTGGTCAAGCAGTAAAGCAGCGTATTACTTAATTCTGAATGCTGAAAATTCATCTCTTCACTAATGTTATCCTGGAGACTATTTATTAGTTCAAAGTCATGTAAACTGATATCCCAAGCTCACTTCCTATGTTGAAAGCAGTTTTAATGCACCAATGCAATCAGGGGCAGCTTTGTATGTTTGTCACTCACATTCCCGCATATTTTATCACACGCTCTGAGCCACATTAATATCACACTCCCTTTGATGAGGGATGATGCACAAACATTAGTGATACAGAGAGATACGGTGTATATGACATGCTGGCTGCATTTGTAGATATGTGACCTTCGTTTGCGATTTCAGAGGGTTGATACATAATAACAGCAAGGGTTAATGGATTTTTTATGCTCCTCAGTCTCACTGCTGCAGTCACCTGATGAAACAGTACATGCAACCTTGCTCTCGAGGGAAATGGGAGAAGCCTGTCAATCACCCAACGCCTCCTGCTGTTAGGTCTACATTCATACAGACACATACACACACACACACGCATGCATGCATATGTACATATACACATACATTTGAATATACTGCTTCTACCCACCATGCCACAGCACCAGAACCAATTCTTGATTGGTTTGGTGAAGGACCTTAAGATGTTCAACACCATCTCAAATTCCTCATTGCAGATGTTTATTTTGTCCGTTGAGGCTGAGTGTTTGTCCTTTTAAATCTTCCAGCAGAGACCTTAATTGAATAAACAGGCCTCCCATTGGGGGATCATTTTATTACAGGTGCATACTTGTAACATTAGGGCCTATCGGTAGTTTTGAGTATTTCTTGGTTGTCACATGAGGTAGGACTGTAGTACTGTGGCTCACAGCCTTCCACTGCTTGCTACAGGCTGCATGTTGCATTAGCAATTCATGAATTGTCAATTACTTACTGCTGTACAGTTTAGTCACAGATGACAATGAGGATTACTAATGAATCATAGCCTGCTTAAAGCTAATTTTATTTTCATTTTAGCCACTACCACCACACAATATTATGAGCATTTTAAAAGACAATATTAATAGTAGTAGTAATAGTATTTAGTAGTAGTCATAGTTATCTAATGTCCTGATTGATGCAATCAAAGAATATCAACAAATTGAGAACTAGTATGTAAATGATTAATTGACATTTAATGCAGATTTAATTAGGATTTCTCCACATTTAATGTTTATTTTATTTTACGCAGCTCACTGCTAATATTTTGACACATTAGGGTGCTCTGTTATCACAATAAATCAAGGGCCGTGTGTAAATGCCCCTACATGACATTAGTTTATTAGGAACTACAGAAATGACTCAAACTGTGAACACAACGTTCGAGCGTTATAAAGATAGACCCCTGGTTGACTGAAAGTAAAGCTTAGCAATCTTCCCATATGGGAATCAACTCAAAACGTCTTTGCCAAAACACAGAAACACTTTTCCAGCATTTCTTGTGCTCTATTAAAAAGTCCCCAATCCATATTTCCAAGCATCCTTGCCACCAAACCATACGTATAATCTCAATCTCATATGCTATGACATTAGAGTTCACCAATCACATGCAGTATTTCCACTGGTTCTTCAAGACTGACAGAGGGTTCAGGAAGCCATCCACTGTAAGCAACTTAATTCACAGAGTCACAGAGGACCGCAATTTGTCTCGTAGTTGCTAACCGGTCCAGTATCCTGTGCCAGGCCTTTGTATGGCCTCCTTACATCTCTCTCTAACTCTCTCTTTCTCCCTCTCCATCTCTCACTGTCTCTCTCCTCTGCTGTAAGAGTATTCCACATCTGACTGAATTATTGCCTAGCTGTTAGTCTTTTGGCTGCTGTTCCTATTTGTGCTACAAAAAGACATGAGATTTGCATTACACTCATTTCAGGCGCTTGCCAAACTATTTCACATTAGTTTCAGCTGGATGTGTGAATTATTGTTCAAATTTGATGAGCTTAGTAATGCAAATAAAGGTCACATCACAATTTCCAGATGTGCCTGTGTCAATAGACGTGAGTGCATTTGGAAAACAAGGATAGCATTCAAACGGCAATGTGTTATGATTCTGTCATACTAAACTCATCCGTTAAAGTGCATGTTTTTAAACGGCCAGTGAGAGAGGCCATGAATTGGAATAGCCTCTGTCAAACCGCAGTTTATCCCTTGTGTTTACAACCCACAAAAAAAAGGTCATTGATATAAAAAGGCAAAACACTCGAACCTGCTCTGAGCGGAGCCTTTTTTTATCTCACCCCAGCATTCCAGCAGCGCTTGAGGGGTGTAGCAGGCAGCAGACTAGCAAGCAAGACGCAGAGAGGGAAGAGAGGGAGGCAGGCATAAAATCTGCATGCTGGAAGAAACAAGATGGACATAAAAGATGGACTAAATTGCAGAGAGGCCTTTTCTTGTCAAAGGCTAATGGAAACATTTCCACACAACACAGAGAGGGGAATGGAGGCTCCATTATCACAGCCGAGCAGACGGAGCTGGCAGCCATTCCAGAGAAGCGCCGAGATGTGCACACTGGCCCAGCTTAGCGCCCTCAGCCAGCCCCTCAGGCCTCCACCTGAATAATCTGTGTCAACAGGTTCCAAAATGCCCTGAAGAATCACATAAACAGAGACAGAGAGAAAAACACTTACAAAATAATTGTCTCTACATAATGTTTCTGTCTCCCTCCCTTGTTTTTTTGGTCTTCACTTGAACCTTTTAATTAAGTAGCAGCAGCCCACAACCCCTAAGATGTATGTTGTACCTTGAATATTTAAGACTGCATTGTCGACTGGGGGAGTCTGTCACAACTTTTTTTTTTTTTTTTTATTTGTCCGGAAATATTGCCTTCTTTCACCAAAAAAGACACAAAAAACTGAAGATACAGAAATAACACAAAGTAAAGCTAAATGGTTCATCATGTGAAATAATAAAATACATTCTGGGACATAAATCCTTCGGGATAGTGTCTATTTCAAAACCAATTTAAAGGATTCAAGGATCTGTCACCATGTTTCATTATTATTTTGGTTGGCAATACTTTCAACTCACGACTGCCCAACATGCACCAAAGCCCAGCCAAAGCTGTGTAGTGTTAGATATTTCTTCCCCCATGTTTATTCTCACACCCAAACCCATGTCTCATGAGGGGCATGAGAGATTGATTTGGTGGAAGCATTTTCACTGACAATTCCTCAAGGCAGGGGGGCATTTGCGTGCTCCCTGTCACCCTACATGCCCCAAGGACAGTACCAAGCCTTACAGTCTGCTAGGGCCAAATCTGGATTTGTCAGTAACTGATAAGTAAACACACACACACACACACACACACACACAAACAAAAACAAATGGAGATAAAAGCAGACGATGAAGGACAGGATGACTTCCAAATCTCTGGCTGCCATTTCATCATGACAGAAACCACACACCACAATGTACTCACCAATTGAACTGGATGCAGTTTAATAAGACAAAAAACAGCAGATTATATGGGACTCCATAATCAAAAACAATCTACATGCAAAATGGTAAACAACCTAGTTGAATAAGAGAGATGGAGAAGAAGCCAATCTGATGACTTGTTCATCTCATCTGCCTGTCTTCCACTGGAAGTCATCCATTTATAATAAGCCTAGCTGATAAATGTTTTAATAAACTTATTGCATAATTCATTTTTAGCAGGCCTAGTTTTAATTGACTTATCGCAGAATTGTACTGAAGATCAAAAGCCTGATTAAAGCAATGTATATATTAGTGCCCCGTGGTTTTCCCCACAACGTCATGTTTCAAAAAACATCAGAGAAGAACTGTGTTGTGAAATGTGATCAATTATTCACCAAAATAAGGAATTAAGTGATTGATTGGAAGATTACTTTTGACAATGCTGATGTCAGAAATACATTATGTTGAATGATGACGCACAGTAGAAAACTTGAAGGCCAACAAGACTGAGCAGCATAAACCACTGTTAGCTTTTATACAATCATTGGCATATGAGCTTAGATTAAGCTAAACAGGGGTGGTATCTAAAGGATTTGTCTTCCAAAAATTAATTATTCCCCTATTCTTTTAAGAAGCACCAGAGTTGACAGATAAGACAGCATTCACACATCACGACTGTTTGACACCTAATTACACAGCTCTTAATAAGAGGTTCTCTCTCTGTGTGCCCTGAGTTCACACTGTCTCACAGCTATAATTATCTCGTCTCAGTATTTGACAGTGTATTGTTTAACCTACATACAGTGGGGATTCCACATGTCTTCCGCCAGCTTTTGTAGGCACCATTAGCTGTGCTTTTCTTATTAATCATACAAAAGACCTGACATTACCTCTTAACAGGTTTTGTTTATGTCCAACATGACCCTTTGTCCTGAACCCAATTGGAATTGTTCAAAAGTGTTTGTGTAGCTGGGTGCTGCAGAGTGTATTACAGAGATTAGTTGGAAGATACATTTTAGGGTGAAGCAATGTGTTAGTCAAAAGAAATTAAAATATTTCAGCCATATAAATCTGCGATTTTTTTTCATTTAAAAATCTAAAGTGATAAATGTTAGTGATTGTTATGAATGCCACACAACATGTTGGAGATAAAAATGATCCACAGAATGTTCATGTATTCACACTATAATTGCTTGATGACTCCCTTATATTGAATCTATTACAGAAGCTGACATGTGGATAAAGACTAGGGGATGCGTTAGAAAGAGGTATTTAAGCTTAGAGACAGCTGAGATGGTAATTGCTCCGAAAAGGTTGCTATAGCTCACGTTCAAAATATTACAAATGTTTGGTCAGTTCTGTTCATTAAAATCAAATGTTCAAATATTATCCTACACATTTGTGACATACTGAACGTGCAAAGCATACCAACTTCCATTATATCTATGGTATCCAAGATGAATTAGCTGGTGCTGGCTAGTGGCGAGTCACTTTTTTGCATATTGTTATTTGGAGAGCTAGCTACATTCAGACATCAGAAGGTTTGTAAGCACTGCGGCAACAGGGTTTCTGGAGGGCTGTGTGCAGTTTCCAAGGCTAACATAGCTATTGATGGTCTGTTAATATCTAAAAGGCGAACGTCTCATTCTCTAGTCTTACACCTTATATTGAATTTAAGTGTGGGTGAGCTGGTCTGAGTAAAGTAAAGTAAAGTAACAAGTAACACAACAAATAACCTTTGCTGTCAAGTGTTTACAGTAGGCCTACTTTAGTAAATTAATGTGATCACTTTTTTGAAGAAATAAAAAGCATTTCTCAAATAATGTGCCCATCTCAGGCATTTCTGTTTGACTGAAGCAACATGTTAGGGTTAATATAGTACACATACATATTACTAGTAGTAGTAGTAAAAGTACAAGAATATAGCATAAACATATGTGCATTATGTGGAATTGTATTTTTGGATTATAATTATTGATGCATTAATGTCTACATCACTAAGTTGTTGCAGCTGGCAAATGCTTTGGTAAATATATACATACGGCAACAACTAGAGTAAATGCTATTACCTTAGTTACATGTCACCACTGGGTTTACATCAAATTTCTTTAACCTTGTTTTGTAAAAGAATGGAAAACAAACTAGTCATTTAAAATACATTTTCTTTTCTATTATTTTGCAATTATTATTAAGCAAAAACCTATTTAAACCTGCCAACGGAAATCTGTTGCTGTGCAGCAGATTTCATATAATGAAACCACAAAACAGGCCTAATGCAGAATGAGGTTAGTTAACTCCCACACACAATTGTTAATCCATGCTTGATAGCTGAATTAGAAAGGGCACGGTGTACATTGCTTTGGCTTTTCTGCTGAAATGTAGATTTCCTTCTCTCCACCTGCACACAACATGTACAGCACATCAAAGTGTGGGTCTCACCATCAAAGAGCAGTGAAGGGCCACTTCTCCGTGTCACTGTTTGAGCAGCTATTGTACAACTTGTGTTTATCATTGAGTTATAGCATTAACGGTAAACAGATTAACAAGTGTATCAGATCTGAATGCTCACTCCTGTCTTATCCCAACACTCCCTGCTTATCTTTAATAAATATTAGAGAAAGGTCATTCTTGGGCCACTCTACTCCAGCTAACAGCTTGCCAACAATCTATTATGCTAGTAGCATAACAGTGTGGACAATAAGGGTAACAAAATCATAGATTGTAAACAAAAATGAAGAACATGGATCCGAGAGGAGGTCAAGCAACTTAGACTTAAAAAAATAAATAACGGACATAGCAGCAGTGACATCACCCATTCCTTTGTGGAATACGGTTTTGAAGCCTCGAGTTTGGCCATTTGGCCGTTGCTATCTTTGTTTTTAGAAAATGGACGCTATGATGAGCAGGTGAGGTGCGGCGCTAAGCTAAACGTTAAATATTGCCGCTGGTACTATTCAACTGCATGTACAACAGTACACAGAAAATTGGAAAACTTCCTCCTAAGTTAACAGCTAATTTTAGCTAGCTAGCTAGCTTGGTTTGCAAGGTGTATCCGAACGCTGACCAAGACAATTTTTAGAAGACCGAAATGTTCCAATAACTTTGAAGGCAAAACACAAAGTGAGAGGATTAAAGTTTAAGATGACAACATGGACAGCACCCCAAAACAAGTTCACAGCTATTTTTATGTACAACGTGCTGTGTTTAGCTTTGCTAAGCTTCTGCCATGATTGACAGGTTGCCGTGTAGCCACGTCCATAAAGCATCCCTTGCTTTATCTTCTATTTTTAAATAAATGGAACCATAATTTACTAAATAAACATCATGCTATATTGAAGAAGACTTAAAACTAGCGATTGAGATCATAATATGAAAATATTTACTGAAGTAACAAATCAAGTGAGAAGTTGGGTCATTTTCATACAGACTTCTGAATTAGATTGAATGCAGCGTTATGGCACTTCCACATTGGCTTCAGCTTTCAGACTCGAATGCTCTGTCCATTCATTTTAACAGTCTATGGGTGCCACAAAACAGATAGGACATCAGCCACATGACCTCCTCTCCACTATAGAGAGCTGGGAAGTGGACAGACTGCACACACACACAAAAGGGAAAACTCAACCACACCATTCACACAGATAGGAGAAATTAAACAAGCACCTAGAGGAAGAGTGAGACAAGGACAACATGCACACAAGGGAGACAGACATGAGTAGAGGTTTAATCTCCTGGAGGACAAAGATCCAGATCCAAAACATCTGGAATGAGGCACTGACGGCTGGGGGGGGGGAGCGGTTCCAGTGCTTAGCAGGCTCACTAATCACCTGCAACCTGCCAAGTGCTAAGTCTAGCTTATGTCAAACTTGACACAGACACCTATAGTTCAAGATAAAATAGCGGCGCTCAAGCAAAGGCCATCCACTTTCACCAGGTTGGGGTGGCCCTCAGAAAGAATGCCAGTTATCAACAAAACCAATTTCTGCTCACTGCAATAATGAGGCAGCCAGGGGCTCAGTGAAGAAAGCATTCTGTGTCTCATCATTGGGGACCAGGGTCAAGTAATAGATACCAATTTATCTTTTTTGGCAAACGCAAACATCTTGGATAGGCTTTAAATTCTGATCTCTGATGATGTCATCCTTATGTTACTGGTGCTGATATGGGTTGTTGTGCTGCTAAAGCTAGTGGTGGTGGGTGTCTGGGTTCCCTGATTCACCCTACGTAACGCCAACACCCTCTGATTAGCGTCTATGTGTGAAGCTCTTGCCCCGGGTAGACAGTTAACAGTGGTTGGTGATGCTAATCTGACATTTGCTGGTAATGGAGACCATTTATTACTAGCTTGCATGTTTTAACCTGTCGGCAGAGATAAAGGGAGGCATCCAGGCAAACAGGAGAACCAAAGCAAGGGTTGAAAGCTGCTATGCAGTCAGAAGGGTTGACTGCACACCAGTGCAGGGAACATCTAAGGTAACGTTAGCAGGGATGATGAGCTGTTCTAACTGCCAGTTGTGTCTCTATAGTAAGGACAGCTTTCTGCAAAGGTGAAACAGTTAACGCAAACCAATTGTGATACAGTTAGCGAGCTTGTGTGAGCTGTGGGTGACTCGAGGATAAGCCAGTAGGCTAGGTGAGGATCTGAGCTAAGCTAACAGGGCAGCAGCAGAGGCTAACCCCCTGTGCTAAGATAATTTCGGAAATATAAAGTAGCATGTCTAATATAAGGTGACCAGATTTCTCAGACAAAATCCAGGGATATTTTCAGCTCAGAAGCGTATGTACCTCCAAAACACGTCATGTTTTTATTTTTGTAAAACTTAAAACGGGGACACTAGACCTAGAGCTGTTCTCATTAGGGGCTAAGATAGAAAGTCCTAATATTTCAAGAAAGAAAGTCCTAATATTTCAAGAAAGTCCTTATATTTCAAAATTAAAAGTCCTAATATTTCAAGATAGAAAGTCCTAATATTTCAAGATAAAAAGTCCTAATATTTCAAGATAAAAAGTCCTAATATTTCACGATAGAAAGTCCCAATATTTTATAATCTCATGTTTACTGAACTACATTTATCTGACAGTTTTTGATTTATTGCTTCAGGCTTGTTTCTGCAACAGCTCATTGAGTATCAGATACAATAAAAACTATTGAGGAAATATTTTCCTTTGATGCAGTATTAAACGAGATTGCTGCAGTCGGCAGCAGAGAAACAAGCTACAATGTAAGTTTGTATTTACGTTCATAAAAGTGCTCGTTTTGCTTCTGACAGACTCAGATTATTCTAAGTGTCTGACAACATTATGGAAAGGATTTCTAAGGAGGTCGACTTTTCTGTTAAAGATTAAGATCCTTTTTTAAAACATAAAAGTCTGCGAAATTGCGTCCGCTAAACCCACCAGACTCCATGTAAATAATCAGTGATTTTAGCATCGTAAAATACGGCTTTCTAAAACATCTCTGAGCTCTGAGCAGACTCTGGCTGTCTGGAGCCTGCGGGTGTTGGGTGAGCGACTATATCGGCTCCGTTTGGTCAATGTTTTCTTTCTTTCATTCAAATTTCAGGTCTGTCAGTCACAGTGAAAACCGGGGACATTTCCGGGGACAGATCCAGCCGGGGACAGGTCACCAAAATCGTGGACTGTACGGGAAACCGGGGAAGTCTGGTCACCCTAGTCTAATATGATATTGATTCAGCACAAAGAGAGTAGGAGAAGTTTAGGACAAGAGCAAAGTTGAAGGAGAGTGAAGCGATTGAGACGGAAATCAAGGACTGAATCTGATTCAAAAAGTAGACAGCAGTTGTCGATCTCACAGGAAGCTTATCACAAGGTTGAATCATTATAAGAAAAACAGATGTTTTCCTGTCTTCCTCCTGGTGACCACAATTCTAAATGTTTTGGTCATTATGAAACAAAAACAAATCAAATATGTGTCAAATATGGTGCAGTTCATCCTTTTCTTGCCATAGTAGCCTGTATCTTGCATTTTACAACAGTGCTGCTTTCGCCAATGAATATAACTGTAGGTCCAGGTTTGGCTACAGCATTCAAGTGACACACTGCTTGTTTAATTTGAAATAATGGTTTGACCTTCCCCCAACAAAAGACACAAATTCATGGTGAGGAGTGGATAGCTAAATAGTGAGGAGTGAAATATCCTCTTTTGTCACATTCAGCTAGTAATTGCCATGTAATGAAGTTAATGTTTTGTGGGATTTACAACCATGTATTTATGGTCATGGTCTCTACTTGTTATTTTAGTTCTTCTGTTTTCTTCTCTTTTTCCTTGAACATTGTATTTTAACTTGCCATTCTTTTGTTCCCTTTAAAGCACAAAGAAGACAATATATGAGGGGTCATTAATTTCATTTCTTGGTCTGTTTTGTTTGTCACCCTTTTCTTGTTACAATTAGCCTATACTACTAGCCTATAAATTTAAACCGTTGTCAAGCATACATGGAATCTCACACACACATATTATAATCTTCATACTTACATATTGACTTGAGATCTCTTCAGTTAATGTTACTCCATGTATAGCCAACCGGATGAAATAGCACAGCACAGATAAACTTAAGATAAGAAGAGTCTCTTGTGTGTGTTTTTCTTTACAGAATTGCACCCGTAATGCAATTCAGCTGGACTATTTTAGAAGTGTCCAGAAGAAAGAGGAAATATGTTGTAAACAACAAAATAAACTACAAAGCCACAGCCTAAAAGCAAGA